>JAZKJV010000737.1:0-45000 GCA_037367405.1 Ottelia alismoides | reverse complement strand
GTTGGATCATGTGGTCCAGAATGCATGCTCTCACAGGTTTTGGCTCTCACTGGATCATATATAATGAGAGGAAAAAAAAGAACTAAATTAACCTCTTGGAACTTCTAATGCCATTTCACGTACAATTGTTCATAAAGCTTCCCCATTAACTACGAGATACAAATATATAAGAATTGATTAATGACAATGCACATATAAATATATAAGAATATATGTATATCTATATTTAAAATAACCAAACATATCCAATCGAAGATGTTCGATAGTCACTCGAATAATCATTACAAAGAAATTGGGCTACGTCGATGAATAAGGTGAATATCAAATTGCTATATCTTCCCATGTTAAATATATGAAAAATGGCTTTTCTTCTTTTATTAGCAACATATGTTATATTTGTTATTAAAGGTTCTTATAACAACGATTTACCAGTTGACTCATTCCTTAAAATTTGACATAATTATTGCTAAATTTAACAACTATCAGAAGAGAAAAATCAGATAATAACCATTGTTGTATGATTCGTTGCTAGCTAGCAACGAGTACGATATTCGTTCCTTGTGATTTTATAGAATCAAGTAATGAATAATATTTTTTGCTATATATTAACTACGAAGGATTTGTTAACGAATATCAAATTACTCGTTGCTAGGAGTTCTAATTGAATCGAATCTTTCAAATTCGATTAGAATTCGTTCGATAAGTTTTTGAAATAAAACAATAGAGACGATTTCTAAATGAATCGAATCTCAATTAACTTAAATTTATTCGATTCAATATCCATACACACATCTACACACCTCCATCTATTGTATATATATGCACTAATTATATACATACGTGTGTACATACATGCATGCATATCTGCGCATATATATGCACACGTGTGTGTAATCCTATTAGTTATATACTAAATATCTACTATTAAAAATAGATTAGTAAATACTATTTTAAAATTTAGAAAAAACATATATTTAAGAATTTTATCCTGTTTCTCCAACCCATATCAGACCTTTCCTTTCTTCTTTTTCATTCTTTGTCAAAGATCCATCAATTTTGGGGATGGAAGCTGGCTTGATACTTGTAGTAGGTTGAGTTTTGCTTGATGTGAATCATGGTTCACGGCTGATCTATGTATTGCTCCTCTGCCACAAGGTAATAATGATCATCATGTGGGTAACATATAAGAATTTCTCACCATTATATAGGATGTTCCTCTATGTATTGAAAACCATGTGTCATTCATGACTTATTTTTTAGATATTGATGATCATCATGATGCATAATATGGGTTTGTACTTCTAAGTTATTTATTATTATTCTTATTGTTTCAAATAATATGATTATTTTTTTATCAATGATCCATAGGAGCTAGATCTGTTTTTTTTTTCAATTTTCTGTAGGAGCTAGAGGCTGCCTTCAACATGCAATGCTTATCATAATGTATTCATTTTTTTATCAATAATGTCATATCCTTTAATGGAACTTATATAATAATATTCAATTTATATATTTTTCATTATAGGGAAAAAATAAATTCACATTTCAAAGGACATATAATAAATGAAAAATTAGGTATAATTATGCTCTGTATATTATCTGATGGACATTTTCCTTGATTGCATAACCTTTTAACTTATCTTAGTAATTTATGTTAAAAATAGAATTATAAAAATAAAGTTTTGTAAATTATAATATTTTTCTGCCCCATTGAGTTTCCACAGTTACATTTATATTTCTAGTTTTTTTAGCAATGATACTTGTTGCCCTACCTTCTTGCACTTTTAATAGTTATACTCTTCCATTATTTAGCCGTCTAATAAAATAAACTAAATCATGATTTCTCTAAATCAAGATATGGGTAAGGATAAATATCCGCAATTACATGCTCGATATTGAATCATGAATGAATGCCTGTCATGGGGGCAATATCTCTATACTATATATGATTAATTAAACTTTGTTTAATGCCTCTTGATGGGCATTTTCCGAGAACCTAGAAAATAGAAAATAGTGGAAATGACTGAAATATATATTTCTTGGACGTTAGGGTTTATTTTTAATTAGTTGCAAGAGGAAAAATTGGCGTCGACCATTTTCATTATTTGTGTCCTTAACTTCTGCAATATCAATTATGTCCTCTTTTTTTGGAAGATCACCTGTGCCTTTTATGTTCTTACAAAATTCACAGCTCTACCCTTTTGTAATATCAATTATATCCTTTACTTTAACGGAAGGGTAGAGTTGTGAATTTCGTAAGAAGATACGAGTACACCTGGTATTCCAAAAAAGAAAAGAGCATAAGTGATATTGAAGAAGTTAAGAAAGTCGACAAAAATCTTAACATAATTATTACTCTAATTCTTGTAAAAAAACAGTAACCCATTACTTATTTTAAGATTAAAAAACATAACCACACGCTGACATGAATATATTTTACTTAGGTAATTACATATACTATTCATGGTAGTCATGGTCGCATTATATGCATATTCGATAATTCATCTAATATTCCAATTAAAAATGTCATCTATTTCTTTTACTGCTATTACTTTCAAAGGAGTCATTGGGCAAAGATTCCCAACAACGGTCTAACAAAAGATTTTGTATTTGAAACCAATGGCATAAGTTGGAGATCTTGATGAGAATATTTTTTAATAAAAAGAACTTATTTAATAAAAACCCACTTAATATAATAGGAATATATTCCTGTCTTTGTCAAAATGGCATCAATATCCAAAGCCCAAAAAATGGTTTAATAGAAACGGTGCACAGCCTTCAACTTGATCAGTATCTAATGCTGACAGTTGGGGTTGGAGGGCAGGAGAAAATTGGACTTTTAATAGAAGCTGTTTTTTTTACTAATTTAATCTAAAGTCTACTCCCTATCTCTTAATCTTTATCAAGTAATCCTAATCACCATTAACCTTAATCATCCACACTCTCATCATCCAACTAGACCTGGCCAATAGACCGGAGGCCCGCCCGTCCAACCCGCTTATGGATCAGGCTTAGACCAAAAGATTTCTGGAATGGACCGGTCCGACCTGGCCCGCTCTTTGGCTCGTCGTCAATTGGGCGGACTGTGAGCAAGTGTCATAAAACCTGGCCCGGCCCGGTCCGCGCATATAAAAATATAGTTTTAAAAATTATATTTTAGATACATTTAATATAATATATTTAAAGTTTTGTTTTACATTATCAATATTACATCTTATTTTATAGTTTGCATGCAACGTAACACATATTATGGTTACTTGGATTTAGAAAGATTAGATTATGCTAAAAAACTTAATTATCTCAGTTAATTTTTGGTTGGGTTGGAGGAAAACATGCATGTGTTGATTTAACTGGAGTATCTTCGGTAGTTGGTCTGATAAAAAGTGATTTTACCGCGGGATACGCTGCACAGAAAGTTGCCTCAGCCAAAGTTGCTAAGTATGAGAAGGTTTGTATTGACAATCACCATGTCTTCATCCCTTTCCGGTTTGATACATTAGGGTTCTTGGCATCTGAAGCTGTAGAGCTCCTTGAGAAGGTCCAGAAAATTATGCATAGCAACGTTATGCTTCCCAGGTCTATGGATGTTGTGTTCCGAAGAATTGGATTTGCCATCGCAGCTTGTTGCCCGTCTCCCAACAATTTCTTTGTAATATGTCATGATTTAAGAAATGACAAAAGAAATGTTCTTAGGGGAAAAAATTTATCTCCATAAATTTGATTTAAAAAATAATAAAAAAATACTTGACAATCGGCTCATGGGTCGGCCCGACCCGGTCCTATCCGGCCCGACCTAGGTCTGGGCCGGGCTTGGGCTTTGAAGTATGGCCAGTGGATCGGGCCAGACCGAGCCTTATATAAGGACTTTTAGAACATCGTCCCCTTCAACCCGATCTATGACCCAACCCGACCTACACTTTGGCCAGATCTATAATTAACGCATGACATACCCGAAATTGTTCCTAATTTCATTTTAACCCCTTAAAGAATGCCGGCCTCGGAGAGGAGAGAGGGAAATGTAAAATAGAATGATCAAACAGAAAGAGGAGGCAGAATTTAGGGGCTTGTATGCAAAATACCACTGGATAAAAGTTAACAGCGGTCGTTACCTATATAATCCCACGAGGCGGGGCCCCAATCACAGCTGCTGTGGTGGGCTCCCGGTCCTATCGGAACCCTCCACCCGCTCGGGACGAAATAAGAACCCAAAAACCGAAACCCATCGCCGCTCGAAGGTCTTCTCCCCGCGGATGGACCGGTGGGACAAACACCGGAGATCGCGCGGCGGCGTCCACCGGCTCGAAGGTTCCTCCCTCTTCCCTTTCCCCTTCAATCCCGCAGGATCAAGTTTTACGATTTTCCGATTCTGTTTTTCTCGCAGATGCTCTTGTTTTCCATCTCCGGCTGTCTTTTGTTTTCCTCGATCTATGCTCTCTAAGAACCAATCCCATCCGTGTTTCTAATTGGTGATTTCCAGCTAAACATACCTGATCAGTGTTTCTCAGCAAGTTCCGATGATATATTTATTTCTTCGTTTGCTTTTGGATTCCTTTCTATTTTCTGTTTCTATATTCGTTTGCTTAATTGAATCCCTCGTAAATTAGGTGCTTTGATGTTCAGTTGTCGTTTTGTATGATCAAATCTGCAACACGATGACGAACTCGGAATAATTACATAGTTTGTACTCGGAACAATTGTTTAGTTAGCTTGATATCTATGCTGTTTTAGGTAACAATTGCTTATTTCCATGTTTTTATTCTTAGGTTGAAATAAATAAAGTATGTATGTATTTTCCCCCTTAGAACTATGTTAAAACTTCTGTGTCAGCCCTTGCATCTGCACCCAGTTACCCAAATTATGTGACTTGTATTACTAGCAGCTCTGTTTGAGTTTAATGCCAATCGTTTTATGTTTTGGTTACAAAGCCTTCATTTTCACGGTTCTTTCTTATGATGTAAACGGACTCCATTTTTTATGCTTAGGGAATAATTTGTACAAAAAAAGAAAAGGTGATTTGAAGTTTCCATCATTTGCTGCTCGTGGTTTTGAGGATTCTGCTACAGGAAATGAGGTAAAGAATTGTCTCTGTTACTTTCATGCTCTGAATCCAAAATCACATTTGATTTCATGTAAATTAATTTTCTTTTCATTACGGCTCCTTATCTTTCGGGTTATTTGTTTGTTTTGCTGTCTCAAGTTGTCAATGATGAATATAAACCATGCAGAGATTTTGTTTTTGTTTTTCTAATTTCCTGCTTTAATATTAAAAATTTGGAATATCCTCAAATATCTATGTTGTCCTCGGAAATAAAGAGATGGCATAATTGGGCTTGAGGTCTAATTCTCCCTATTTAGACGATGAAGTTGTAAAGAAATTTACATGGGCACCTCCTCTATTGAAATTAATTGTTTGGTTTGTAGATGGGCTAATTGGAAGGGTATCCATTTAGACGGGTTTTTGATGTGATTTACTTTGATGTATGTTGCTACTACCATTCGTCACTTTTAAATTTATCTACTCGACAAGCACATCAGTTGCTCTTCCATAAAGAGCTTTTTGAGGGTTAATATTTGTGCGAGTTTTTTTAAGATCTTGTAACAAAATAAGAAAAAAAATCGTTTGTCTTATGTGAGAGAAAATCATTTCCTGCCATTGAATATATAGGATTGATTTCTAGCTTTGTTGAGATATGTATACAGTTAAATCCATCTTCATCAATTCTTGGTGCTGCGACAACTACCATACTGTTTTTGACAATAGTGGTGTCCTTAATATTTTTTCTCTTCTTTGCTTTGTGATATGCAGGGTATATTTGAACCCAACTCAAGCCTTGCATGGAAAACCAATGGAGTGGCAATGGAAATGTTGATTGAAAAGGAACTCACAAAGGAGATGGAGGTGGGACGACCTCCACCTGGTGTCATTGCGAAGTTGATGGGCCTCGATATGCTGCCAACTGCAGAATCCATGCGCAAACAGGAATCAAGTTCATGTTTTCCGAAGTCCACAGCAGCAGCTAGAAAGAGTAATTTCCGATTGCTGGCTCAACCTAAACGAAGGGCCTTCAGTGAACAAGGTAAAGATATTTTTGAAGTCTCAGAATTATCAAAATATAACAGTAGCAAGAAGACCACCTCGAAGAATAAGTTCTTAGATGAACTAAAGAGAAGACATTATGTTGAAAAAGACTTCACATGCGAAAATCTGACCAATGCACCACTCCCAACTAATGAGAGGATTGGAAATTTCAGGGACTTGAACCATAGATGTGAAGTCTTTGCAGTTTTGAAGCCAGTAAATTCCAAAAAACTGGAAGATAGTGAAGCCTACAAGGAGTCTGAGAGCAGAAATGAAAAAAACAATTCTTTTGGGAGAAATATGGAACATTGCATATATAAAGATAGATCTCTTCATGTCACAAAGTCTATTGCGAGAGATTCTGTCTCTCCTCTGAAGTTTGCAACTTCGGTGCTTAGACCGAAACAAGGTGCTTGCCCCACTCCGACTCGCATTGTTGTTCTGAAGCCTACCCTTGAAAAGATTGAGAAAACAGATAATGGCGTTGCATCATTTGGCCCCATGGGAGGTTGTCAAATAAGTTTCAGAAAGCAGCAAGGCAGGAGCGGAATGTGTAAGTTGGTATCTGAAGTACAGAAGGGCCAAAAGGTGCCTTATGATGTCAGCCCGTGTAGACAGAAAATCCAAAGTTCATCAGAATTATGGAAAGAAAATAATGAGATCACAAGAAATAATGGAAGAGACGATTCTTTAGATTTTACCGTATCAAGAGAAAGCGAATTGTCTTCAGCTAAGTCTCTTTATGGAAATGCAACACAATCTAAACCGGTGGATGATAGTGCAGCATGCATGTCTGACCATTTCGATGATATGGAAAGAAGGCATGAGGGTTCATGTTATTCCACCGGATCTTATGCAAGTAGAGAGGCGATAAGGCATATATCTAAGCAATGGATAGTTTCTAATAAGGTTCAGAATGCTAATGGTAGTTTCATCCACAGCTCCAGGACGCTAGGTGAAATGCTTGCAATATCTGACAAAGAGAACTTTTATAAGAAATACATGGAATCGCGTCATAGGGGAAATCGTACTTTGGGTATAAGCAGTGGGGACAGTTGGAAGAACAGGACTGTTGGTGCAGTAGCAGGATGTCCATCTCGCCAAGCATCTTCTTGCTTCACAAAAACGGATAAATCTATTGAACTCAGCAATGATGGATTTTTTAAAAATACTGCACAAGCTCTTAAACAGGGTCATGGAACTTTTGCGGAAAAGAACAATACATCATTTTCTGGACATTCTCACCCAAGCTTCTGTTCTTCAGATAGTGAGATTCCAACTTCAGATACAGATACCGAGGACATGGAGTTAATTTCTAATCCTGACGTGGATGAGCTGCTTCAGAATTACGAGAATGGGCAATCTCTTGGTGTCGACAATATCTGTTGTAATAAAATCCATGTAGTGGCAGTTGAGGTGGGTGCAATTTTCTGAGCTGTTTTTTCTGCATTCCACTTTTTTTCGAAAGAAAAAACCCGCTAGAAACTAAACAAAACAGTGCTTCCAATTTAAATGGATAACCCTGCATCGAAGTATTTTCACGGGAAGGAGATCAGATCATTCCTATAAATTGAATATATTATCTTGTGATTTTGTTTGTATGCTTCATTGAAACAACTATGTATTCGTTTTAGATCCATATTTTGTTAGTGCTGAAAAATTGCTGCAACAATCATTCTCGGGCTGAAGTGTTTTTGTAATAGTTCATTTGGTTCTATATGTTATAGGCAAGCTCATACATGTTTGGTTATTTTCTTTGATATAAACAAGTTCACTAAAGTTAATCTGCGCCCCCACCTCACAACTATTAGCCTGCCATAAAAGTTTCATTCTAGATGTGCAATGCAAACCAAATTGCGGATGGAACCTGTCATCTCATATCAAATGATGTCCCCTAATTTCTTTATTTTATACATTAATGCAAACTTTTGTTTGTCCTCCAAGGAAGATTCAGTTTAGCCTTTGCCATGTCAGTTGCTTAATTGGCTGATTTATTTGTTTCTTTTGCACATTTGAGGTCAGATGGCTGGGCTACGCATGATGCATTGCGGATGCACCTGTGTAATCAATTATTAAGTTTTTGATTTCACTTTACAGAATTGATGCTTTTTCATTTTTTTTTGCTATTTCAGCTCATGCTCTTGTAACTTATCTTTCATGTGGTCAACAATCCATATACATGGTTAATTTTCTGCACCTTTTAATTGCTGTTGCTGTTGTGGTTGCAGGTCGCATCTCCTCCCCATGGCGGAATGAATTCATTGTCTGATTCACACATGCTGAATGCAGAGCTGCCGTGTGATTTCAAGGATGTTGAACAAACCAGTCCTATCTCTGTATTGGATCCTCCTGATTTAGAAGCAACGAGTCCGGACTGCTTCAGAAGAGTAGATGCCGATCTTCAAGGTACTGATTGATTATTGAGAGGGAAAATAATCTTCAATATTTTATCACCACGCATTGTGTTAACTGAGAGGTTTACTGAATGCTAGTGGCATGCATTGCTGATTTCTACTTACCTAAATAGTAATATCTTTGGCGCTAGTTCTATTATTTGTTAGAAAAACACACACACACACAGAAGGAAAATGGGAGGGGAGCTGATATCTATTTACCCCTGATCCATTTTCCCTTTTTTATTTTTTTAAAAATGCTTCCGTGGATTTTCATCATTATATCAGTATATTATGTCCTTCGAAATTCGTGCGAAACAGAGAATCCTATGACCTCCATCCAGAAGTGGTCGATTTCAATAATTCCATGATCGTTAAAAAATGATTATCTAGATGGAGATCGTAAGAGTCTATATTTCTCACGAAACTTGTATGACACAATATAAGGATATAGTGATGAATTTCCACGGATTCATCACTATATCCCTATATTATGCCATTCGAGTTTCATACGAAACAGAGATTCCTATGCCTCCATAAGGCCGTTAAAATTTGGTTGTCATGATGGAGATGATAGAAGTCCTAATTAAGATGAATTTGGAAAGGCTTCATGGTGATATATGATGATCTAATTCCCCTAAGGTTTCATTCAGAAAAACCCAAAAATAATGAAAAAAGGCCGGGTATAGGGCCCAACACCCTTTATTATATGGGGAAAATGGGGATTCCCCTGAGGAGAGTTAACTTGGCTCTCTCACCCTATTTTTTCAATTTTTTTTATTTTTTAAAAATGAATACATGGAAATTCATCACTATATCCCTTATTTATGTCCTTCAAGTTTCGTGCGAAACAGAGACTCACACGGCCTTTATCTAGACAGACATTTTTTTGCGGTTACAAAATAGTTGAAATCGGCCCTGTTTGGATGGAGGTTGTAGGAGTGTCTGTTTCGCATGAAACTTAAATGACACAATATCGAGATATAGTAATGAAAATTCATGGCATTTTTCAAATAAAAAAATAAAAAAAATGAGAAAAATGGAACGGAGGGAGCCAAGTTAGCTCCCCCAAGGAGGCAGCCACATTTTACCCATATAGGGATATATCTTGGTGCCACGTTACTCATTGTATATTTTCTCTTATTGTACTGATCTTTGTATGAGTCGTAAGAAAGCTTATAACATTTATGATGGTAAAGTGGGTCAATATTGAAGTAGGATGGGTTTTGTTTGTCTTAGAAGGGAGATTTTCCAGGGAAGATGGTGAAATTTTAATGGGATCACCTTCATATTCAAGCATTGCTCGTCAATATGTTTCCAACAAATATTGTCAATGCTTCTTGGTTATATTGATGCTCTTTAGGCTAGTCAGTGATTTTTCTTCTGGTGTCAATATGCAGAGCTCCGGTTGCAGCTGCAATTTTTAAAATCAGAATCAGAATCCACAAGCACAGATATGGAAGAAATAGAGACACTGAGTTATGAACAAGGAAGTCGAGATGGCAGTGCCTATCTGGAATTGGAGGTCCCGGAGTTTTGCACAGAAGAAGAAGAAAGGGACTTCTCATACGTACTTGGCATCCTTACAGATTCAGGTTTCCAAGGTGTTTCCATGGACAAGATTTTCACTGCCTGCTATCTACCGGAGACACCCGTCGATCCATGTGTTTTCGAGAAACTGGAGAAAGTATTTGACGAGCCGGAAGTGTGGTCAAGAGATGAAAGAAAGCTGCTGTTTGACCTTACAAACTCCGCACTTTCGGAGTTCCTTGCGCCGAGCATCGATCTCCATCCGTGGGTCTGGTCAGGGAAGGTTGTTGGCTGTATTCATAACAGGAAGGTGTTTGCTGAGGAAGTATGGAAATTGTTGGCCAGGAGAAGAATGGAACCCTTGAGGAAACCTGTATTATCACTTATGGATGCAGACTGGATGGATGTCAGAGGTGTCATCAATTCCATTGGAAGAGATGTAGAAAGGTTGATACGAGACGAGCTCCTCGATGAACTTATTTCAGATCTCATTTGCTGACAGGTACCATCTTGAATTTTGGCTTCGACGTATATGTTGCGAACATCAGCACAAGCATGATGTTGCTGCTGGTTTTGCATACGGAATGGGAACAATCTCCATCCTTCAGTAGTTTTTCGCGTGAGCATGCATAGTGTGTAAAGCTTGTGACGATACCGTTTGTATGTTGCTCTGTTCTTACAATACATACGTTTGAGTCTGTCGCCCCTCGCGCTTCTCCGAGCGGGATTGTTGTGCGGTAGTAGGAAAGATTTGATCCTTGTGTGCACCTAAACAAGTTATTTTAGTATGTTTAGGTTCAGGGAAATACAATTACACGATAGCATATGTGAGTTGTACAAATGATCCACTATTATTGTATTTGCAAAAGAGTACATGAATTTATTTTTAGTTGGCTGGAATGCAGTTTCAACACTTTGATTTCTCTTCTGTTTAACTTGATTTCATCTCAATTAACTCTCTTAATCAATTAGCATGAGACTTAGGTGGTGACAGTTAAGATTATATAATACCCAAATCACATGACTTCTTTTTCTAACCGACTGATAATCAAGGTTTGAAAAAATAAAAGGTGGAATGAGACGAAGCTTAAGCCTCAGTTTTTCCAAAAAAAATTGTAACTTGACCAACTATATGGTATTATAATTAAGATAACTATGCTACAAAAAATCCCTTAACCTTATATAAGGCTAGCTAACCATCTATAAACTATAACAAATCAACATTTCAATGATAAACACATTATTATTAAAAAAAATCCCACCTCGAGGCGCTCGAGGCGTATGCCTCAAGGTGAGGTAAGTCGGAGGGCTGACATATGATGGTTCACTTGCAGCACGCACATGCACACACACCTTACATTGTGACTCGCGCACATAGTGAGTTCAGACGTGCACGTAGATGCACATACATGTATGTGGTGGGTGGTATGTATGTGTATAACATACAAACAAACATCCGTGCGCACACGCACATATATCACACACATGTATGTATGCATGCATGCATGTATATATGTATGTATGCTTGCATGTGCCTGTATAAAGGAATTTTCTTTGTGAACATGGCTCATTCTCTTTCTAATGAGGATCATACATGATCCATTTGATCGAGATCATGCCATCGGAATCATTCCTTAGTTGATGCATATTAATTGAAAGGTTCTTAAAATTGTTGGGAATGGATCCGATCAAGCACCACACAAATAGAACCGCATTCAGAGAAGAAAAACATGCATAAACGCAAAAGACAGATTTATAGTGGCTTGGTAATGTGTCTACTCCACTTTCTCACACCAGACTCTCTGTTATTTCTTGATTGATTTGGAATACAATATTTGGTGACCACAAGGACACTTTACATTGTAATAAAAAAATATCAATGGTGCTTAGCAATCCCCACCATAAGCACTCAACCAATCGGGATGCATGAGGGGATCAAGCATTTCAACAATCCAACCTATCAGTTCCCAGTCAATTAGAATGAAGGAGGGGATAAGGCATCCCAGCAATCCAATCCATCAGCTCTCAACCAATTAAAATGCATGAGAATGATCAAACATCTCAACAATCCAACCTATCAGCTCTTAGCCAATCAGAAGACAGGAGGGTGATCGATCACATCAATTCTCAGCCAATCTGTCTTTATGGGCAAATCCCAGCAATCTCTAACTTGAAGGCTAATTTGTATGTAACCCATATACTTGGATCATCATCAATAGTGTTGTAAAGAACTTTCCCTCATCCTTTTTGCTTGAAGAAAACAGAAGTTGAGTATGTCTTTAGTTTTTCCAACAAGACTTAGTGATCATATATGCATGATTTTTCAATGTGTGTGTTGAAATATGAAACATAGTGTAATCAGAGTACATAACCTAAAGAAAGAATAAAAATATAAACATTTAGGATTTTATGTGGAACCTTATTCCGTGAGGAGCGGGATGAAATCATGAGAGAATATCTCAAAAGATCGGATATTCTATATTGAATCTCCGAATGAATACATGGGGTGTGGGACTCCTTATATAGTATCACAGATAGACTGGAGTCCCATAGATAGGTGAAGAGTAAATATGAGAGGGGGTAGTTGGATCTTGGAGAGATCTAATTACATCCTCTAATCTCTAGACTCTAGGTGGAGGTGAGATAACTATAGCTTGCAACAAAAGAAAATGTACAACACATCTTCACTTGATACACCTGAGAGTCGGGAGGAGACTCACTTGAAGTAATCGCTGCTAGTAGAAGATCCCACACGAGGACGGGTCTGCGACTATCAAGCCGTGCATATAGTAGAGTCGTTATAATGATCAGGTTATGTCTAGAGTTGATTACTAGAAGAACTATGATGTAATTCACAATTGTAACTATCAAGGGTTATGATTGTAGATGTAATTCACAATTGCTAGAATAACTACAAGGAATCAACTCTAAGGGCCCGTTCGGTAGGAGAATAAGCAGGAATAAGGATGGGGAATAAGGGGAATAAGGGTCTATTCTCCGTTCGGTTGGAGGATAAGAATAAGGAGAATAAGGTGAAATAAAGGTAGGTAAGGTGGGATAAAGATAGGAATAAGAGTGAAATAAGATGAAATAATGGGGAATAGTCGTACCACAGGGAAGCGTGTTGGGGGCTTATTCCCCTTATTCCATTCCCCCTTATCCTCCAAACGAACACCCCCTAAATTACTTCTACAAGAACATGAGAAACAAATTCATAATTGTGAAAATGTAATTCATGATTATGCAAGGTTATGATTGTAATTGCAAAATTACTCAGGATTATGGATGTAAAAATCCCATAAACAAATTCACAATTACGAGATGGAAGATCAAGGGTAAACTCGTCATTTCACGATGGATACCTTCAAAGATATGAACAAAAGCTAATTGAAGGTTATTTCGTGTAAAGATTAATAACTATACAAGGTTTCCATGATGGGTGCAGGATATAATTATGAAAGTATAAAGGACTATAGGTGTAAAATTCCTACTAAAAGAAAACACCAAATCTCAAAGAGACTCCCTACAGGACTCACGGTTGCCAAAATATTGATATTTGGCCTCCAAAATCTTGATATTTGTGTCATATTTCTCACTAGCAAAATCACCTCCTCCATGGAAACAATTCTCCATCCAGAAAGGCCTTACCTTTAACTTGCAAATTGTGGGAATCTCATCGGTATACTTTCCGATGCCGCCTTCAATCGCCAGACCAAATATGGAACCTGATGCTTAGAAGGTCAGGTAGAAAACATGCCAAAATTCATGAAATCTTGCGGTTATTCTACTAAAAGACTAAGCGCATATCAGTACACTAAGTTGATGCAGACTATATCAGACTCCAGATAAATCAAGCAATAGCTGTGGCAGCCACAATCCCTGAACCCTAATTATAGACTCATAGGATGCCTGGTACAGGGCGTTAGCAGACACATAATATCTCATGGCGAAAGTAATGCTCATCTATACAAAATCGCACACGCCACATCAAAATCCATCTACAAGACCTGAATGCAGATCACCAAGCAGGAATCCCCTCCCTGGGTTGATACACAGATCAGCAGTAGTCTTCAAGGTGCCTGAAGCCGCAAGAACAATCACAGGTGACCAGGGATCTGTCTAAGACAACAGCTCCAGATTGTAACCATGCCAGTTGAATGAACAATAAAATAAATCAAACAGCAAGCACTTGTCTGCAATTACCATAAAATATTCTGCTAGAATATAACTATTAGGGATTTTTACCCGGCAGACCCTATAATCATTGTCAATTACCTCTACGACCTTTGAAATATCGATATTCCTCCCTCGACCTCTTAAACTTGCTAACCCTTATCATAGAAACCCTGCGGTTAACTCACATCTATTTAACCGTTAAAAGTAACCGAATTCCGTTAAATTCTTTGATATTATGCCTATCTTATTTATCAAATTTACATTCATTGCCACTCCTTTTTTTCCCACCACCCTGCACCAACCATCTCTACCTCCATCACCCCCGACGCTCCCCCCCCACAACCCCGTGCTCGGAGCCCCCCTCCGCTGGAAGCGCCCCCTGCACCCACATGCTCGCAGCACCCCCCCTCCTCGGCAGCAGCCCGCTCCTGCAACGCCCCCCACAGCCCCCTCCGCTGGACGCTAAAGCCCGCAGCCACATAAGGGCTAGTGGATGGAGGTTGTGAGGAGAGGCCATTAAAGGCTTGGATTGAAGAGGGTGTGAAGTTTGAACCGACCTGAGAGAACACCGGGCGTTGACAAGCGGGTTACAAAGCGAGACATCAATATATCCGCTGCTAAAAATCTTGTCATTTCAAACAAGATTTTTTTTGAAATCCCATTTCAGACAAGATTGCCATGATCTTCTGGTGTGCTTCTAGCCCCGGGCAGCCCGCTCCTGCAACGCCTAACGCAGCCCCCTCTGCTGGAAGCCAAAGCCAGCAGCCCGCCGGGCATCTCGCTCCCGCTGGAAGCCCCCCCTCCCCCCGGCCGCAGCCCGCTCCCGCAACGCCACAGCCCCCTCCGCTGGAAGCCAAAGCCCGCAGCCCGCCGGGCATCTCGCTCCCGCTGGAAGCCCCCGGGCATCTCGCTGCAGCCTGCTCCCGCTGGAAACCCACAGCCCGCTCCCACCGGAACCAACCTAAAGGTGGTGCAGTAGAGGGATTTTTTTTCTCTATTAATTCTAACCGTCCGATCGCGGATGGGTTAGATTAACTCATTTTTAACCCAAGAAAGTTAACTTTACATGTGTCAATTTAACGGTAAGGTTCGTGAAATAAAACGGAGCAAGTTTACAGGGTCGAGAGAGGAGTTATGGTGTTTCAAAGGTCGTGGAGGTAATTGACAATGATTATAGGGTCTGCCGGGTAAAAATCCCTAACTATTATATGCTAAATTCCTTGTTAAGAAAGAATCCTATTTATTATAAAAGATTAATCTAGCATATCTGTATCAAGGGTACAGAGATAATTAACCGTACGAGATTTAGCGTACGTCGCTGAAGCATTCTTACAATTATGAGGTTCTCTTACAACAACACAATAACAACAAAGCCTTGTCCCACAATTAAGTAGGATCGGCTAAATGAGGTTATCTCTTAAAGAGAAAAAAACTAGACAAGTAGGCTTCTTTTTTTCTACCATTGAACAACGAAGTAGACTTCACTTGTTGGTCAGCAAACATATTTTATGGGCAGGGACAATATTATTGAGCAACCAAAAGCTGATTTTGGTGCCAAGCAACTACATCTTTATAGCCAAGATTTCCACCAAAAATGTCAAGAGCACTACCAACTGTAACATCCACACGCGCTGATCCCACAACCTTGATTTTTTCCAAGTCCGCCATTGTTGTGACTCCACCAGCATACGTCACTGGAATCTGAAAACCAACCAAAATTATATTGATAAGGTGATTTCTGTGAAATATAAAGCAAAACGTGCAGAATCAAGGGAATGACTCTTACAGGTGAATACTGGCCAAGAATAACCACAAGCTCCTCATCAATTCCCAACCTACCAAAAGGAAAAATAATTATTCTAGTGAAATGATTCAAAAAAAAAATGATGATACAGCGACATGGACAGAACGGGAGACAATGTAAATATGCACTCATGTAGTAACATAATATGTGACAACCTACCCGCAAACCTATCAATGTTATCATCTCAGGCTACCGGTCAGGCGCAACAATTGGTTCAGTTGGCCTAACATTCAATCAGAAATAATGCAGCCAATAGACAAAATTCTAAACTTATACTCGGATCATCATCTGCGTGTCAAATTTAGATGTGGTTCTAACTAATTATTTCGAAAGGAATTAAAAAAATTATTTGGGACAAATCCTAATAGCAAGAAAGAAATGGCTAACATTCCCAACTGACTCAAAATGTGCACGTGTAAGCTTCCTAATAAATTATAGTTATTGTTATCGAACAACTTAGATTACCTCCCTTGGGTTCTACGAGGCAAAAGATATACAAGCGCACTCAACTGTAGTAGACATTTTAACAAATGAATCGGAAAAGAGCAATGTATCGGAAACTCGTGTAACATAAATAGCGAACTTGGGGATCAACAAGTATCTTATTTTGCAATACCAAAAACTGCACATATAAGAGAGAATTTCAACGAACTGACATATGTTAGCTTTTAGCAGGCAGTGTAGACATCAAATTGCCAGCAAAATACTTTAACACATGAAGATTCATAGGAGGAAATTTGAAGCAAATAAGGAAAATGATGGACATGATTTGCAGACAGTCAAAACCTTTGTAAATTTACCTTTTCCCTTCTACATCAACTCCGTGAACCAAGAACTCATCAGCATAAGTGGAGAGGATGCCCAGTGTTTTCTCATCAACAAAAACATCAGTGAACTTTTGCCATCTATTTGTCACAATGGCGTACTTTCCGTTCTGCCAAAATCGGGACACCGTAAGATGGATGGATCTTCAAAGACAAAGATAGCATACACATACTCTCTAGCTCAAACGAGGCACTGCTACATGCAATCTCTGATTCTACATTTCTATAAAAAAATTCTCAATTCGATATTTTTATCATTAAAATGAGTGAATAATTTGTGCATTCACAGGTTGCACATCATTTCCAGATAATGAATCCGGCTAGAGGATGATGAGAACTTCCATTTCTGGTTGAACTAATCAGGGAAGGGGGGTGTTGACCAAGGCTTTTCCCCATGCTATGTGCTGTTGCCGAGAACAAGCAAGTGGTGGTGGCCATATGTTGGGAGGATTTTCACTGCCTTGAATCACAATGACGATTATCATACAGACTTTGCAGTGATGATCGTAATGCTGGAGGGGATCGAGCAGGAGGACCTCACATGAAGGTGGACAAGAGAGAATGGTTTACCGTCTCTGAAGCTTATGATACATGGAGCATGATCCCAGTGCCATCAACCCTGACTTCCACCTTGAACTGCAGGTTTCTCCGGAAGGTCAAGGCTCCTCTTAAGACGAGGATACATGCCTATTGGTTAGGAGGACGAGGTTGGTGGTCATGCTGCTCAGGGGGAAGAGAGTCAAAGCTTTAGCAGCAGCAGCCTGGTCGGTGGCATTTCAAAGGAGTATGTCACTCACATTTCTTCGAGTGTCATCTAGTTGTAACGGTTTGGGATGCAGTCATGGATTGAAATTTCAACATATCGACCAATATCGATCGAAATTCATAGTTTCAATCTAAAATTTCTCGGATTTCGACCGATATTGGCGAAATTTCGCTGATAACTATGTAAATCAGCAAGACCTCCGTCTGTTGGGGTATGGTGCAACAGGGGGGGGGGGGGTACATACGATGATTCTTCAACTTGGAGAGCTTCACCTCCTTTGGTTTAGTAATAAAGATGAAACAACTCTATAGCTTTTAGATATCTGATATAGATTGTTCATTTCATTCCGTTTGCCATTTATCTTCGTAAATAGATCATTTTTACGGTAAGTCGGTAAGTCTGTAATTAATTATGTAATTCATTAGAACTTTGTCTACGATAGTTATTTCTATGAACTATACAATGTCTCATTAATCATTATCTACAGTTCAGAATCAAAAGCTCATCTATTTTTATGAACAAAAGACGTCTTCTAAGTGTTGTTAACTTAATTAGTTCGATTTCCATTTATAATATCTATCAGTCAGCTCAATGATATGTCCGATATGAACGATATGTGCGATATAAGGCAAATGAATGAGAGATATGTGTGATATAAGTATCAACATTGTACTTAAGTGATATATATGTTTCCTTGAGAGAAGGCAACTTGCACGTAAAGAGAAAATTCGTGTTGCCTTGCTGGCAACTTGTTGGTCAAGGACTTCTTCATATATAAACTTTCCAGCGTCATCCATAGACTCGAGACGGTCTTCTCATGAGGACCTCGACAATAAACTCATCTTTTAAAAGAGCATAATCACTGAATGCGCTTTCTTTCCCAACACCATTTACTTGGAGGGCTTGAGTGTCTTCTCCTTCTCTTGGTCCAACAATGCCCATATGCCATATCATTTGAAAAGGGCACGCATCTCAAGGTAGAATCCATTTGCTCATGTGATTTTTTTATTTTCAGATGATGTGACATCATCTGCTCGATGATCTCGACGACTCGATGATCTAACACCATCTTATTGCGAGTAGCAAAAGCAACGAAGCACAACTACAAACAAGCAAACTACATGCATACAAATTTAGAAGGTTCACCTATAGCTTAACTACGTCCTTGGATGACGGTAATCAATTTTAACATTGTGGAGAATAGAAGATACATAAGAAATAGATAACCTTAACCCTAAGGAGTTTTTAAAGTACTCCAGTACAAACAGATCTCGGAGACAAACGAATCTAATTATTCAAATAACAAAACATTTCATGAAGGCCGGTACGATATTGTATGGTACGACCCCTCCCTTCTTGGGGACCGTGCAAAGAAACCGTTCTTCAACAGGATTTAGCAAAATATATGGTTAGGATTCAAGGCATGTCAACAGTTATGAAGGGCTATTTTGGATTTTATGAGAATATTATCTTATATACTCATTGGTTATCATGCAATTATTGATACGTGCAAACATGCGACTTTAAATCCTCACATTTTCACCATCCGCGTAGTCGAGTATGTTATAAAAACAACTTGTTGTTCATATCTTCAAAGCGTAAAATTCTCCAAGTTGGACCAAAGTCTTTGTGCAAGAGTTTTGTTCTGAATGTATATGATATCTTCTACAAATTCTCTAATAAATTTGCAAACCAGCTCATGCTTGGAAATATCATTCGTTGTTGTTCTTGATTTCGAGCTTCTAGTTGGTGAAAACAGGTACATGCCTGGCCTTTACAAATAGTAAGTCATTCATCTTGTTTTCTATATATTGTTGTTGATCTTGTTCATGTTGATCATGTGTTCTACTAGTGATAGACTCCAACTTATCATGCATGTCAGCTTTGATACCACTTGTTGGAAATAGATTCCTTATGTATATCAAATTGTAATAAAAAAACAAGTTGATAAGTTGATCATACATGATATGTTAGCCACTATCGCAGATAAAATCCAATCACAAAAAAATCAACACGGATGCATGAATAATTTGAACATGGAAAACCTTAATGTCAAGGTAAAAACCTTGAAGTTGATCGCAACCTAAATCCAAATATCATAATCAATGGTTATAACCTGTTGGGGGATTATACAAAACGTTCCTGCAATGTCATAACTGATAAAAAGCTGAGATAATTAAAGCAAACTTATCAATGTAATCACCAACCGATTGATGCCCTGCAAGTATAGAAATCCACAAATCTGAAGACGTACATACGTTTTAATATCTGATCATGTGTCAAGACAGACCAATGAACATTTTCTTCACTTTTTGCTCTCATTCTCTCTTTAGTTTCTCTCTTCAGTTGGATGCTTTTAAGAGGGGAAGGTGCACACAAATCCCTAATATAGGAAGAGAATATGGAGCCATCAAAATCTAAACCCATAAATTTGGATATTATAGAGGTACTTCTCTCCTTATCAAGTTAGGATCTAGGCTAATTAGGATCAAGATTTTAAAGATCGAACCGGCACATTCAACTGATTAAACCAAGAACTAAATGAAAAAGGTCCCGCCAACTACTTTTTACTTAAAAATGGAAATAGTCAAATTTAATCAAAATCTGGTTAAACCGCTTGACTAGGTTGAACTAGTTGAACCGAAGAGTCGATTCAATCAGGTTTTTATATAAAAAATAGTTTTAAATTAAATAAATGAAAATTCTCAAATTTATTCATATTCAAATGTAATATGGTACGTTTGAATTCCATTTTCCCATCAATGAAAAGCTCCTCCCCTTTCTAAGTTACCATAAAAAATTCCAATAGTCATATCCCTGCGACTTCGTAAGCATGCATACGCTAAAAAAATTGGGTTTATAACAATGTTTATATTGAATCCGTCACTAAATAGTTCGTTGTTAAATACATAGTGACGAATATTGTTCGTTGTTTAATGATTTTTATTCTATAAATTAAGGACAAAAGTCATAACCGTTGCTATATAATTAGCGATGCTTTGTATAGCAATATTTATCCATTGCTCTTATTCATATATAGTTTGAGCTAATCGTCGTTAAATTTTGAATTAACGTCATGTCCTTTGCTATATCCTTAGCAACGTGCTATATAACAATGCTTATATATTATTATTATTCAAAATTTGAGCGTCGTTAAAAGAAATAATTTGTAATTAAATCAGCACTATACATCCCTACTACGGCATTTGTTTGTGTATGAACACAAACCAGCCTCATTATTCTTGACTGCCCAATTATTTTGGCCGAAAAACCTGGCCTCCCTTTCCTTATTATGATCACATTACACACGATCATATTGATATTTTCTATACCCTGAATATATTTAGCTAAGTTCTTTCATGTAATAGTAGAAAATATTGGTCCAAAGAAAATGTTGAATATGAATGGAGAAAGGAGGAAGGTTGATAGTCTCTGTTTAAATGATTGGATGGATAAATGGAATTAAGAAGACACAGTGCCCTCCATATAATCAAGTGAACAACGACATGGCTGATATGATCGATATGTGCGATATAAGGGTCATATATGAGCAATATGTGTAATATAAGTGTGTATTTGTAAGTTATTTATTGTTGTAATAACTGGAAGATCTTAATTTGTGAAAAAATGATCGAAAAATGGCTTTTGAGCTATTTTTGACATTTCCACCAAAACGGTCGAAATTTCCCAAAATTCCACCAAAATTTTGGTTTTGAGAGTGACTGAAATGAAATCGAAATCGAGATTTCGAACCTTGGATGCAGCAAGGTTTGAAATATCGATATCGATACGTATCAGTAAGAGTATGAAAATGGATATATCGGGATATATTGAGATACAGCGGTGATATGGGTGATCGAAAGTGACTCAAACATGATTTTCTCATAAATTAAGACTATCTTAGACCTAAAAATAATAAGCAACATTCAAATTCACTTTTATAAGCAAAATGGAAATGAATTTGAGACATCAATATACATTGCATCACGCATATCATTATATCATATATAATACCCTATAGAGTTTTGACTATTGAGAGATATCTGGAAGCAAATAATGAAATTTGTCCAATCACAAATATATGATAACCTCTTTCATAATAAGAAAATAAGCGCACACTCTAAAAACAAGATATGTACTTATTTAACAAAGTAAAATCTTATCAAAAGACAACCAAAATCAAGAGTTGTGTAGCAGATCCATGTAACTCCACTTCATTATTGTCGTTCGTGCCACATCATTGACTCTGTGTACTCAAAATCAATCTCTCATTTCATATAAAAGTAGATAACCTTGGGAGAAGGCTTAGGCAGCAATGAGAGGGAGCGGGAGCTAAGAGAGTTTTGGAATTAGGGAGAAGAAGGCCGCCCTCTATGAGGGTTTTTGTGGGGATGAGAATGGGAAGATTGAGGATGTTGCGATGGAGTGAGAAGAGGAGCACGTTACATTGGAAGACGAGTCGGGATGGTATTCTCCGACGAGGTGAAAGTAGCATTCATTGTGAAGAACCAAGGGTGGCACGTGTCTAAGGCTTGTTCTTTAAAGGAGCAGCTATGTTTTCGATGTGGCCACCCAAGCCATCGAAGTTGGGACTGTTTGGCATGTTGGAAATGGCCGATGAAGGGGTCCAGGAAGCAACTTTGTTTGTTGCCTTGACACTGAACTTACTAAGGAAACTATGTGAGGAGGGCGACAAGGATCATCTTCTTGATTATGTTATCATTGATGAAGGAGAGGTGGAGGAACTGAGAAGTTTTCTGGAGCAGGTTGATGATGCAAAGGGTGAGGATTTTCTCGTTGACGCGATCTGGGTGGCCAACAGTCTCCTTTATATGCATGGTTTGTCTGGCAAAGGGGCGACAGAGGTGGTAGGTGGTGTTTTCAGAGGGTCTCTCCTAGAGTCAACAAAAGGCACCATCTGTCGACGACGATAGTAATTCTTGGATGGTGCTTCGAAGTCAAGGCCAATGTGGAAGGCGAGATTGACAAGGGTTCCTTTACGTTGACATAGGTTGGATGTGCTTCGGGGAGTTCTTACACTAGAACGTGGTCAAGATATGTAGCAACAACCTGATGGTCTTAGAGGTTTCACAAGTAGAAGATTTGATAAAGGGCCACATGTTGATATCGCCCTTGCACATGGAGTGGAGGCTAGGGCAAATGATCGTGTTGTTGTGGCTAGAGGCGATAAGCGAGGGCACGATCGGAGGGTGAGGCCATGGAGGTGTGGTGACCACGCATGTTTGGGGTATCACTGATGGCGGAGAATATGAGAGTTCACGATGTTGTAGGTGGTGGTTCTGAACCCAGTCATGGGGTGATCGCACAACGATGGACGATGGCGATGGCATGTGATCAAAGGAGAAGGGTAACTCACAGCAGGGGATGGTGATGTTTTCATGGAAAAAATGTAGAGTCGATACTCTATGTTGTAAAACATGGCAGTCAGAGCGTGCTCAAGAGAGGGAAGATACACAAAGATCTAAGAACGAGGATGAAGGGGCGGTGAATCAGTAATCTCGAGACCGAGCACGGACTCTAGAAAAGTAGGGTTGTGGTGATGGTCTTAGTTGGCCATGAGATTGCAGATCATAATGTATAAGCGGAAATTTTGGCATTAGGGTGTCAACCAAAGGCATAGTTTAAGATAGTGGTGGCGAAACAAGTTGGAGTGTAGGCAGCAGGGAGATTCCCCTTAGTTTCCCAATGGAATGTGTAATGAAATGTGCAGGGCTTGGGTCAACCAGAGAAGAGAGCGACGATTGGATCCTTGCTTGGGGTGTGGCAGATGGATGTTTTGTGTTTACAGGAGACGAAGATTGATTCATGGGATTCTATGGGATGAAGCTCCATTTTCGATCCTCGTCTCACAGAATTGGCGCGTAGGAGTGTTGGCGATTGGGAGTTCTGGTGGTTTTATTGTAGCATGGAATGGGGAGTAGTTCAACCCAAAGGAGGGGGAGATTTGATGCATTATTGTCAATAGTTCTGGTTAGCATGAGAAATCAGATGAGATTACATGTGACCACCTTAATGGTATCTCAAGGGCATTTTTGAATTCAGATTCGTGGACCGACCTAAAGGAGGTGAGGGACGGATACCCCCCAATGGCCTAGCAGCAGAGATCTGACAAGATAACAGTTGAGTTCTATTAATGGTATCTTAAGGGCATCTATGAATTCGGTTTCGTGGACTAAAGCTAAAGGAGGTGAAGGCTTCATACCCTTGGATTAGTGGATGAGATTTCAATGCCATCCTTTATTTAGATGATAGATTCGAAGGGAAAGGTGTGCAAGACCCACGTTTCAAGTTGTTTGCCGAGGTGGTGGAGGAGTTTGCTTTGGAGGTTCTGGATGCGATCAATAGCAAGTATGTGGATGAGAATGATGCATATTGATCGATCTCAGGATATCAGTTGAGGCTTTGGAGATGTTCAAATTGGCATATGTTACCATGTTACCTCGATCGAGATTGGATCATATCCCATTTTGCTTGCACAGTGACGATAGGATGGGTCCTTCTTACTTCAGATTCAAGTGTTCATGATTGTTAGAGGAGGAATTTTGAAAGCTTGTGATATCTTTCTGGACAAGCATGGTGGCGAAAAGCTTAACTACCAAGCGGCTACCATTGAAGTTAGTGGTATTGCGTAATAGGTTGATCGCTTCCGAAAAGGTGCCTAGGCTTGGGCAATGGAGTACTCTTGCACGAGTGGAGGTGGTGAGGTTGGACTTTTTGGAGGATAAGGGATGAGGCTGGACTTGTAGAAGGATATTAGGGACCTAGACGGGGCAGAGTTGATAAGCAGAGGAGTTGTTCAAAAGATTGTTGAGGAGGATTGGAAATAAAAGGTAGAGTAGAGACATAGATAGTGACATTAATGATTAAAAGAGGAGGATGCCAATACTAGATTCTTCAACGAAACTTGATACAAACAATTGAATTTGGAATGGAGGTGTTCCTTAGGAAGGATGCGGCCGCAAAAGTTGTAATCAGTTAATTCAAGAATTATTAATCATCATCTGTCGGACAATGGTACCGGGTGGCTTGGTTTGAGGGTCACCCAGCTATCCAGTAGTGATGCTGGGATGTTAACAAGGGATTTTGAATTGCAGGAGGTTAGGGATGCGGTGCTTGCACTCAACCGGACATGTGGCCACTCGCCAAGGCCTAATGATGCAAACAGATATATATATATATATCCATATTGAATATGCTACCATATTTATTTCATACAGATTTGGACGTGTGTATCCATAAAATTTAAACATGGGATCAAATTTCAGCGAAATTCGACAGAATTTCGATCGATCTTCAGTTTTGGTGGGTGACCGAAATTCGATCGAAATAGCTTATATCAATCGAAATTTAGGGGCTTCAGATAAAAAATCGACCGAAATGACGGAAATTAATTCGGCCGAAATTTCCTTTCGGTCACTCACTGAAATGGTGATCGAAATCGAAGTTTAAGACCTTGTTTTTAAAGCATGTATGGATCTAGAAATCCAAATCTAGAAATATCTGCATTCATATTATCCATATTTGATATGCTACCATATTTATTTTATCTAGATTTGGACATTTGTGACCATATCTTTTTTTAAATGGGTATGGATATGGAAATCGCTTTGAAATCCAAAAATATTTGCGTTCATACGTAACATAATTTTATATCTCATTTCACTATAAAATTATGTTACATATGCATAAACTTTATATATTATTTCACTACGTTTAATGGACGAATTGACTAGTCACATTCGAGATAAGATATCTTGATATATGTTATAGTAGGACTAAGACTGAATATATGGAGTGCACTTTTGATTGAAACAATGGTGAATGAATCAAGGTGAAGATAGGTTACAATAACAATCAGAAGATAGATTCTTTTAGATACCTAGGATCTATCTTGCAACATGATGGGAAAATTGATGGAGATGTTACTCATAAAATAAATGCAGGTTGGCTAAAGTGAAGAGGATCATCTATTGTTCTATGTGATAAAAAATTCCTTTGAAAATCAAAGGAAAGTCTTACAACGTAGCTATAAGACCTGTTATGCTCTATGGATCGAAATGTTGGCCTGTGAACCAAAGACATGTGCAGAGAATGGCAGAAGCGGAAATGAAAATGCTAAGGTGGATGTGTAGACATGCATGTAAAGATCGGATACAAAATGATGCAATCAGAAGGAAAGTTCGTTTAGCTCCGATTGAAGATAAGATGCAAGAAAACCATTTCAGGTGGTTTGACAATTTGCAAAAGAGGTCGGTCAATGCACCAATTAGGAGATGTGAGTTTTGGGATGTTGAGCCGGCTAATGGGGGCGATGAAAGCCCAAGAAGTGTTGGAATGAGGCTATCTGAAAGGATTTAAGTTTTTAGGATCTAAGCCTGAGAATGGCCCAAGATAGATCTGAATGTAGCAAAGAATCCATGTAAACAGCCCTACTTAATGTGGGAAAATGCTTTATTGTTGTTTATTTCACTATGTTTGATGTAATTATTATGATATAAGTACATTTAATACACTTATTTCATGTGTAATCCATCCAACACATGTATTTTTAAGCTAATATAAAGGGTGACGCTAATATTATCTATTTTTGCACAACATCTATTTCACATTTGTACCCATTTTTAAAGATATGTAACGTAATTTGATATCGGCCAATATCCATATGTGTAATCTATAGATGTGGTAACATCTATATATGGCATAGAAGCCATCAACAAGCAATCTAGGTTCGACTCAAGTTCATTAAGAAATGATGGGATATTGTGGGTTAAAAAGTTCTCTATGGCTCCTAGTAACTTTTTAGCAGTTAATAAACAACAGGCAATTGGTTGATGAAAAGTAGAAGGCTCAGAATGATTGAAGACTATCTAGCTTCGACTCTGCCTTTGGTTTCTTATATATTTTTTCAAGGTCTCATGGTTGTATCTTGTACTTAGATTTCCTTCAAGGCCATGTTGGCCACACCCTTAACTTTTCCTAGTCCAAACCCATGTTGGCCATACTCTGTCTAAAGGCGAAACGCATATTCTCTCCCAGTTTTCATATACACATCTTTTTATATAACAAAATTGGTTATGGTTATCATATCCAAACCACAGTATCAATCAATAAAAAATAACGTAAATTTCTGAAGGTCATCAAATCAAATTGATAGTTAAAAGATAGGTTGGTATACCTTAAAATCTCTTCACAATTTTATATGAAGAAGTGTTTGGAAAATGCAGTGGGCGCAATAAAAACATGTGTGCTAGAAGGTCGATCGATTCCAACCGCTAGCATATGGGTTCAACGAGACTATATGTGTTCCAATGTACTAAAATCAGTATATCGCTGCCAGAGTTATTGGAAGAATGTAGTTCAATCGCTATCCCTCCAATAAAACTCATTGTATATTTTTCTCTAAGGAATGAACATTTTTATGGATGACCATTAACCTCCAATGGTCATCCTTTGGCCTTTAAAAAACAACCATACAAACGATATAACAACTTATACAACTTACATACCTTCTTCCTGCAACTAAGATCCAATACAAGCTTGTCTTTTCCGATCAATCCCACCAGCTGTTGAAGCCGCTGAAGGTTCACTTCTCCATCATTGAAAACATACTGTCGGATATGTAAGGATACAGGATATTTAAATCCAAATACAAGACTTGCAAATTCCCTTGCATTATACAAGATAACAAAGATCCAGGAAAAGGTTATTAAAAATAGAATAAATTTACTCCTACAGTGATTTCCGATTCATTAAATGGTTCCGTTGTAAAAGTCCCCCAACTGGCCCGGCTAGGAGGTCCGGTTAGTGTATTCGGTGGGGTGGCCGATCGAGTATTGACTAATTCCGACTAGACCGGCTAGTCGATTGATTTTTACTTGAAGATACCATATTTTTTATTTTGTTTTTTTTCACTTTTTTTAAAGCAAACTTATTCTAATACACTTAATGTTTTATTTAAATTCAATTACTTTTTGTCATTATGATAATATAAAAAATGTACAAATCTATGTAAATATATAATAATATACATATAAAAATGATTTATATATTTAAAATAATTTAAAAATTTTGAAGCCAATTAAAAACCGACTAAATCTGATTAGTCGTCTGACTGCATATTAATCCTTAATCAATGGTCCAACCGATCGACTACCAACTATCGATTTTTGCAACCTTGTCATGGATACACAAGAACAAAGCCTTTTTCCCTCAAGTGATGACAGAACACTTCAAAATATAAAGACAAACATAGCCTATATATGTGCAGGAAATCTCAATTTATAAAGATTGTGAATAAATATCAGAAGTGATATAAAACTACTCATTGGTGAGTGAATGACATGATTGCCCCTTATTAACGTACTCCAAATTAAAAGTGTATAAAAAAACACTTACTGATGTGACAATAACGTGACTGGCCCCCTTGGTAATGTACTCCAAAGCATTATCAGAATTTATTCCACCTCCAGCTTGCATACCACCTGGAAACTGAAGTAATTGTCAGAAAACCGAGCAGTTTATTCGGAAAAAGATTCAGGCATGTCTCTTTTTTGGTTAAAACAGTAATTTTTTAATTGAATGCTAGTTATAAACTATACCAATGAATGCATAGTAGTTTCACCACTTTTTCCAACTTTGAAGTGCAATAAGCACAAATTTTATAAAAAAATATTAGACCCTTGAAATGGGGGCATCAATTTGAAATTTCTTCAAGATAAATTTGATAGCAAACAAGAGGTGTCACATGGGGGCTCACCAGGATAGGCTTGCAACGCTTCCAAGGCTGCTGCCTTGCTACAAGGGTCAGCACCAAGCATTATGATATGGCCTCCTGTGAGCCCATCATTTTTGTAAAGATGCGCAAATTCTGCTGCAGACTTGTCAGATTCAAAATTTGTTATCAGCGTTGAAGGACCTTCACCTGAATCTTTAAGTGTGGAGCCCACAATTTGTTTTACTTTTCCCTGCATACGGCAGATCCAAATTTATTAGGGAGATTTAGAGGCTTACAAGAATAGTAATTTGCCTGAACTGCCAAAAGACAGAAGTTTCACATGTCACATCCACCGGGGAGTTGTAGATGATAAAGCTTCTAAGCCAACAATAATTATGATATACCAGCATTCATTGATTCAAACCACTCTGAAACTTTTTCTCATCTAAAGCAAAATATTCATGCCATTTTAAGTCCACTTAAAATCAACATCTACATATTATGCAAATGCAAAATCAGTTATTGTGAAATCCATGCTCTGGTATACTTGTCTATGTCTACCTTGTGTATGTCAATGCATGGTCGGAATCGGACAGCGCAATGGATAGGCAGAAATGATCCTGTAAGACAAAAAATGGTTGATACATTTTTTCAAATCAAGACGAGCTAAAAAGAAATCATCGAGTTACAGGACGTACTTGAGAAACTTGATTGCTGAACTTGAGTAGATGTCAAACTTCTTGAAAATTGCAATTTGCCAGTTTTAAATATATCACAAGGAGATGTAGAATTCCAAGATAAGCCATTGACCAAAGAGAGGAAGATCTGGGAGCTCATGGTTAACCTACCAGACCATTCTTTTTTACAGGCTACCCTGCCGAGAAAAGGAAATGACATAACATATTAAACAAGATTCAGAAAACGGGTAAGTGGTGCTGGTTCAGACAGAGACAGGTAAGTGCAGAGTATGCAGTTCACAATTTTTCAAATTGAAAGAACGGACAAATAATATAAGTGTTTTTACCACTTGTAAGATTTTTGCTATACATAATGCAAAGATTGGTACTGGGAAGCTCACATCATGACCAATAAAACATAAGGTGTACAAGGTTCAGGACAGGAACACGGTCTGTTTATGCATTCGGACAGATCGTTGAATAGTGAATAAGCGGTATGCAGGGGCATGTCTTGGGTACAGGCAGTTCTATGTGATTTTCAGGTTTTTCATTGAAAAATAAACATCTGCAAAAAAAATATAACATTCAACCACAAATGGTGCCGTAGATGCCATTAATTGCCTAAATATTCGACCACAAAGAATACATTTAGCTAATGAAAGAAACTAAAGATACCTTAATCATATTTTCACAATAATGTAGAAACAATTCAGAATTCTGCACACAAAAAATCAAATTGAATCGCAAACTGGAAGTTTATTTAAAGATTGTTTTGGTTACATCTTTAATTTTTGGGAAAATCCATCTTTTCAAGTCAGAATCCAAACAACATTTCAGTCAATATTAATCAAATCAATTGAACTACAATAATGAAATACTTGAAACTACCATAATGTAAAGCAGCAATAGCAATAAAAAAATCAACAAGAATGCAACATTGAAGAAATATGATGCTTTGGTAAAGGCTTAGGTTATGAATAGTTGGGTCCTGTGTATCACGAATGACATTGCACATTATAAGATAGCCAAGTATGTGTGGGATAGCCTTCACCAAACATACTAAGAAGAGAAAATTATGCTAAGATTCTTCAAACATATGTTGATATGTCCCAACTGAAAAAAACTGTCAACCTCTATTAGCCCAATTCTATTTGGCATTGAACTCTGGTTTTCGAAGATTGAACTCTTATATGCCAATATGTAACTGTCCATTCGAGCACACATGATAACAGCATCTGAGATTCCTTTTATGGAAGAAACCTACGGCATGTTGAGCAGGTTGTCTATTTCTCTTAAAATGGGGACGTGAGTCGGTAACATATATGTTATGATTGTCCCATCCAACATAGGTTGTGGAACTTCCTTTCAAGGTGGGTGGACATGGTTGTGATACTCTTGGACTCACCATGTTGCTCATGAATTGCATCCACCACAATTTCATCATGATGGGTTAAGAACCCATGGTGCCATGAGATGAAGTAGCATCTATCTTGCTATCGGCCATGACGGACAAAGCACGAGAATGCCATGAGCTAAAGATGAGTCAAACTTGTCTACACAAGTACCATGTAGAGGTTGCGTGTGTAGACTTAAATACACAACACCCTCATCTCACTTGTAGGTGCTTTATAGGCCTCGATATCATATATATATACGATCAACTATGAACCAAGATGTCCTGAAACATGAGGTCATTAGAGAATTTCATAAATCCTCATGGTGAGAAGTGAATGCCACAGGTGCATAGAAGGAGGTTACAAGACCTAGATGCACATATTCGATGGTTAAATGGATCGATGGAGGGCATCTACGCGACTAATACCATCATTGTTGTGGTTGCATCGGTGTAGTTGTTGTTATATGGCTATTGTTTGGTTGCAACGATGTGGTTGTTGTTGTGCAGTTGCTGACCCCGTTGTTGTTGCGTAGCTGTTATTGCATGTGTTGTTGCAGCAGAGAGGGAGAGATTATTGGTAACACAAGAGAAAAATAGTGGTTTGATCGACAGTGGGGTATGGTTTCAAGATGGGCTCATAGCTCTGTTCCAAGACCATCGCTGCTCTACTACCACACGGAAAGGCAATAAGCAAATGATTTGTTGTGTTTCATAGGGATCTCTTATATAAAGACAAAACCAAGGTTTTAAATCTCGATTTCGTTTCGAGATGGTGACAAAATGAAATAATTTCGAAATTTCACCAATTTCGGCCAAAATCAGCCTAGATTTGTTAAGGAAGGGTCCATATCGAGATTTCGGCTCCGGTGGGGTGTCGAAATTGAAATTTCGGTGAAATTTTGCCAAAATTTCGTGAAATTTGAAACACTGGACAAAACCCTAAGGCCATGTTCGTTTGAAGAATAGGCATTGGAATAAGGATCAATTCCCCACTCGCCATGGTTCCCGAGAGTCCGAATATTCCCTTCCACATCCCATTATTTCACCCTATTCCACCATTATTCATATCGTTATTTCACCTTACCTACCATCATTCAATCTTATTCTCCTTATTCATGTCTTTCCAGAGAATAGGTCAGTATTCTCCTTATTCTCCATCCTTATTCATGTTATTGAAAAAGTTGGAAGGACACAGGTGCACAAACCATCTTAACATATGATATAGTATTTTTATATTTATTGTATAGTATACAGGCCAAACTCAGTTCAACCCCATTGAACCATACAAACCAAACCAACAATACAACGGTTCAATTTTTTCAAATTTTTTATGAATTGTAAATGTCATCACATGTTTGACTGATCGATCCCATTGGCAGACGAGCAGGTCAGAGGTTACATAGGAGGAGGACGTGGCGATAAGTGAAGGGGGGTTGGTGGATCGAGGAGGGAGGGGGTTGTGTCCGGCGACGCTCATGTCAAAGGCCCAATTTCGAAAAACCACAAGTAACAAGTACCGCCTTCAATTCTCCTCCGTCCTTTCCGGATCTACAGTTCCCTTTCAGTACTGATCAAAAGTAAGACAAGTGAACTTGACAATGTCAACGTGCGATTTGCCACAATTTTCACATGGCAAACTGAGCATAGTATAGGGCTTTACAGGAATCGTCCGCGAAGGGGTTGGGGGAGGAGGGGTTTGGTGTTGGTTACCTAGCGGTGGCGGGTGATGCAACCTACATGTAGGAGCAATGTGCTCTTGAATTAAGCTATAGTCCTAAATAGGTTTGGGACACGATGACTAACTCAGTAAAAACAACTTAAATGACATGCAATTTAAATATTCTTGGATTCAGAAATGAAATAATTTGAAAAAAAAAATCAGAACTGGCGGTGGAACCTACAATTTACCTCAATTAAGCCAACTTTAATAAACCGAACATCGGATGTAACTCGATTAAATGATGGCATGCTTCTGGAAATAGCAGAACATATAGGTGGGAAAATAATGCAAGAACAGAAACTTAAAAAAACACTTTCAGTTCATTGGAATCACGATTTCCAGCACAGACTTCACCACAAACTCAAAGCAACCCAAAGCAATTAAAAGAATAACAGAGAATATGGCAATATTGTGCAGGTTTAGGTCTCAACTATTCACCACGCCAACAGCAGTATAACAATACACCCTCACGGAACAGGAATATAGAAAAATGGAGGGAGAGGACGCTCAAACCACAACCAGCATGGAAGGAAGGCGCAGAACCTTGGTCCGGTCGAGGGCAGCAACTGTGGAGGCTTAGCTGCGGCGTGATGAGGGAGAGCTTCTGTGTTGGCGGTGCACAAGAGTGCAGTGCGTCTGCTGGGTTGTTGTGGGTCGCTGGCGGCAAGGTGGGAGGGTTGGCAGCGTGTTGGCTGATGTGCGGGTGGCAGTGGCTTGAGAGATGGCGAGGGTGGGCCGAGGGGGAGGCGGAGGTTGGGAGGAGTGGTTGGCTGTCGGCGGTGTGGGAGAGGGAAGTGAGATGAGAGGGCGGCAGGGAAGAGATGGGCACGAAAGGGGGGAGAAAGAAAGGAAGGGGAGAGGGAGATGGGGAGAAATAAAAATGATTCTTCTCTTATGTCCTCTTCATATGGGGCTTTATATATGTTAGAATCCACCAAACGAAGCACAAATTGAGTTTCAAAAATAAAACAACAAATAAAATAGTCAAGGCCTAAAATAATAATGTGAATTTTATAAATTCAAATAATTAAAATCCGGACTCAACTACTTAGTCTAAAATTACCATGTAGCGTAAAATAATGAAAGTAAAAAAATGTAAAGTTCTTCATGTTGCGTCATGCTGCATCAGATCCCTCTACGGAGAAAAATCTCGTTCCATCGAGATGGCCTTGTAATACTTTAAAAGAAATATCAAACTTAGATCACTATATTGAATGAATAAAATTATGTTGATTACATAAAGATATTACCACATGCACATATGGACCTACACATGGTACTAAAATCATAAGATTTTCTCAAATCATATCAAATTAGATAATAAGCCAAAATGACACACTTGAATGCTCAGTTTCCTTTCGAATAAAAAAATAGAAAAATGAATTCTGCATATATTATGGAACGAATATCGCTTAATTAACTCGCAAGATAGTTGACTAGACATGTGAGAAAATGAGACCATATCCATAAAAGAAAGGGATTTTTACACTCATAACCCTGAGTAATTTCGCAATAACATTCATAACCCTATATAATCATGAATTACATGAGAAACCCCGAGTAATGCTTAACTCTTACATGGCATAATCATGTGTTATGTTCCGTTTGAGATGCCCGTTATATTTGACAATTTCCGTAAAAAAAGACGAAGTTGCCCCTAATACTCATTCTTATTTGCAAATCATGCCATCATGTTCTCTTTCCATCACTTTGGAGGAGCTGGCGGCTGTCACCCTTCAGAGCACGGTAAGGGGCCTCCTCGCGTGCAAGAGCCTCTGCCTTCTATAAGCTCACCATCGTCGCAAGTCGTCCGTGGTGCACCTCTCCGCCATGCAAGCTCCCCCCAGACTCCGCCTACAAGTTCATCCCCTGTTGCCCCCCCCCCCCCCCCTCGTTGACCTCCAGGACTACCCCCGCACCTTTGTAGGACCCCCTCCCACGATCGTCATCAACCTCTGACCGCAGCCCCCTGCTGCGGTCGGCGTCGACCTCTGCAAGGCCCCTCCCCATCGACATCTACATGCCCCCTCCCCCGTCGTCGGCCTTTGCAAGTTTCCCACCCCCTCCTACCGGATCGCACCTCTGCAATCACCCCCCCCCCCCCCCCCCCCGCCCCTCTGTCGACCTCCGGACCCCTGTCGACCACTACGGAATCGACCTTATGCAACCTCCGCCCCTGCTGCAAGCAACCGCTACCGACCCTCTGCAACCTCCCCCCACCACTGAAAGCAACCTCTATCGACCCTCTGCAACCTCCCTCCCCACTCCCTCCTCATGGACCGCATCTCTGCAAGCAACCATCGTCGACCCTCTACAAGCTCCCCCCATCAAAGCCCCCTCCCCCTCTGCAACTCATCATGACCCCCCCCCCTCTGCAAGCTCCCCAAGATGGCCCAGTGCCTGCATGTTGCCCTCCACATAATCTAAGTCCCAACGTTTCTCCTTGCAGGTGCTAGATCAAGAGAAAAGGGTGAGATGCTTTTTTATTTAGGCCAGTCGTTAGATCGTTGATAGATGAGATTTATGCAATCATCTGATTGAGTTGACGAAGTAAAGTAACAGAAGGCTATGGGTGTAAGATGACACAGTTATTCAGGTCTTGAGCGTAATTCATGAGTATGCAGGGTTATGAATGTTATTACGAAATTACTCAAGGTTATGGCTATAAAAATCTCTAAAAGAAAAAACAGGTGAAGACAAACAGGATTTCTAACAAAAAATATAAATAAATCTGTAATTAAAAGTTTGCCTGGTATAGGTACCTACATATATTGATTTTTTTAATTATGAAAGTTAACTTATAAGTCAACTTATGTTAACATCTCACTTCAGCATTGTGCAAAATATACTATGATGTATATACAAATATTGGATAACTCAGCATACAATATACCATGTATTCTTTCAAACCTTTATCTAGTTACCTAACATCTTAACAGTAATATCCAGTTGGTAGAAGATATAGTTTTGTGTAATTATCCAACGTTATGAATGGCATGTATTGCACAAATATATCCAGAAGTCTTTAAGAGTTATTACGTACAAATAAAAAATTACAAAAAGATGAAATATATTCAGAAATTAACTAAAAATGTAAATAAAATCAAAACACAAACTAAAAGGTGTTCTGGGCTATACTTTGAATACCCATCACATTTTTGTCCTTGTGTTTTACTATAAATCTATTTTCGAAGTTTGGTCCAATTGCCATGTTTTTTACTATAATTTCGGGTCAAAATTTGTTTCTTTTATTTTCTTTCTTTATTTTCTTGAAAAAGCTACGAAATTATTTCCAAAATTTAAAATTCACAAAAACATTTTATTTTTAGTTTTGTCACATTTTATTTATTTTCTTTTATTTGAAAACTTTCTTTTTACATTTCTTCTATATTCTTTATATATTCTTTTATTTTATTTATTTTATAAGAGTTTTTTTAAATTAGATCAATTAAAATCAACTATTTAAAAATAAAATAAAAAATTACATACATTAAAAATTAGACATCCTTGAGTTGCTTCATTGAGCGGGTTGCCTCCTTGCGTTCCACCCTAGGGGGTTTCCAAGGTAAGCAAGCATCCACTTTTTACCTCTTTTTGTTTTGATCGGAGATTTTCATGTACTACACGACGAGCTAATTCCTTAGAATTAGCGCACATGGAAAATCTCTCTTTGGGTTGTCAAGACATCCAATTGCGCCCGACCTTAGGATTAATTTTTCTCGATGAAACTCAAGTCGGGGCACAAATGTTATTAGAGCAAGTTCCCTGTAATAGTTGAAATTTCTACGCAAGAGACGGGAACACCCCAACAAGTTGATACGAGGAAAATGTGGCATGGAACATGCGACAGTTATTATTACTAGAAATCAGTGATGGGCTATACATGGATGTTGCAACCAAAATATACTTTCACATCGAAAAATCACAAAAAAGGGACGATAAGTTACAAGAGTAGAGGATCATACTTGACAACTTGGACTTAAACATTTCGGTATTGACCCATGACCTCATACAATAAGCTATAAGATTGGTGAATATATATAGTATTGTCGTTGCTTACGTGCATATGTAATCTAGAGGGGATTGCATAAGATTACAACCAATAGTACAAATACAATTAGTACATATACCTAGTAGAAGCAATTAGTTACTAGAGTGATAAAATCTTCGTAAAGGATGCCCACTTTTGACAGTAAAGAAATGGCTTGGAAATCACATGGTATAATCTCAAAGAGGGATGTATACAAGTACTCTTGATTTTGACTTTAGTCGTATGTAACTTAGAGAAGTAAAATCTTTAAGAGTGGCAATATTATCTTCTTCGAAAATGATGGGAGTAAATAAAATTACAGGTGTTGTTACATAACTATAATAGAAGCAGAAAAGGAAAATTCTTATAATAATTGCAATTGAGTCGCACAGATGGAAGATCTTTGTGTTTTTGTCTCTTTCATTGATCCATTTTCGTAAGGAACCTTGAAACACTTGCTGCTCATCTTCTTCAATTCCTTTTATATTGATCTTAAATATCTTTTATTATATATTTTATCTCTGAGAAGTAGTCCTATTTTAGAGGATTACCTGATTAAAAATCTATTTAATCTTTTTAGACAGTGATAATGTTTCCCATTCTTATGATTTGGTAGAAGATCTTCGACTCGGAATCATAATGGTTAATTTGTTTGGACCTTCCTCGATTTTTAAGAAATGATAAACTATCCTTGCATGTCAATGAATTATAATGCCCAGAAATTATTTTTATTGACTATTTGCAAGTAAAGTGATTTACTGAAATACAGGTGCCGATATGCATGTAGGCCGAAATATGCATGTTTTCTATCCATTCCATTAGATGTAATAGAATCAGATTTGAATATATATCACGTTTTAAAGATTGGATTCCCATTTTATTGTATTGGAACAATGGCAGAGTTACATTCTGATGATACCATTATTATTGTCTCATGGTCACAAGCTAATTAGGTGCTGGTAGGCCCTGTGTGTGAACTGGACGGGAGCTCCCCATTTCAAAGCTAATTAGGTACGGAAGAGGAGGGACATGACAGTTGCTTCGGTGATCGGAAGGATCGTCGAAGCAGTCGAGCGACATTGGAGCTGGGTGCACGGGATGGATGTGGCAGTTGCTAATGGGATCAGACGGATCGTCGACACAATTGACGGATGCAGCTGCTGGGTGGCTTGGCTAAGGAAGGTGGCAATTGGAATCATCTGCAGGGAGGGGGAGAGGTAGAGAAGGAGGGTATGATGAGAAACACACATTTGGAGGGAGGGATGTCCGAGCGTCAAAGAGGGAGAGAGAGGGAGGGAGGGAGAGCATGGCAAGGAGGGCGTGAGAGGAGGGAGGGACAGCGAGGCAAGGGGAAGGTGGGAAAGTTAGTCTGTGAGATGGTGGGAGGAGTGGCACGGGTGCTGAAGAAGGTGGGAGGGAGGTGGAGATGGGCGAGGCCGACGCCGATGCTGGTTGGTCGCCGGTTGTGTCAAGGGGTGGCCGACGGAGGAAATGGTTGGAGTCAAGTTGATGCTTTCGGTGCGGAAATATCGGTCACCTTGCAAAGATGTGTTCAAAGCCTATCATGTGCTTCAAATGTAACGGAGTGGGGCATCGAAGGAATGTATGTCGTCGTCGGGGGACATGGCAACCAAAGGTTCAACCATCGGCGCAGGTGGTGATTGTGAGGGATCGGCATCTCGTATCGGATGCGTTTGCCGGTGACGTTTCAGCGGCGATGGCTGACCTGTTCTTTGTGTTGGGTCCGGACTTCAAAGGGGATGTTGTGACCTTTGATGGAGGGATCGTTTGTGCTCGGGGTCTTTCCGAGCAAGAGGAGGCGCATCTGTTGAAAGGTGAAGTCGACCCTTTATTAATTCGTCCTTGGCGGAGGGCTCGTTTCCGTGATGGTGCGGGATCGGTTGCGAAACCGGTATCGACTCGCGTTCTGATCGCCGGAGTTCCGTTTAGGTGTAGACGCCTTGGCCTTATCCGACCTTGCTTAGCATCGCTAGGAAAGGTTGTTGCACTCCTATCTGATGGCCTTCAGCCAGGCGGTGGTTCAGAGGTTTTGGTGGAGTTGTCGGGTTTGCTTTGCCCCTTGCCGCAGGCTGTGACGATGGTGGTGGGTCGGACCACATTCATTCTCAGCCTTTTAGAGATGGCGGAGAAGGAGGTGCAGGGGAGCCCCCCGGCGGCGGCGGCGGTGGGGGCCTCCGGCAGCATGGAGCCATGTGCTCTGGTAACGGAGGTGGATGCGCCGCAAATCAAGGAGCCGTTGATAGGTGAAGTTATTACCCCTAATAACTTCGACTTTCTTATTTCAAATGATATTCAAATTCCTTCTCCTTCGGAAAACGTGGGGGGGGGATCATTCTAAATGAAAGGACATCGCCATGCAAGGAGTTGTTTAATGACGAGCACTGTGGTCCCAACGTTTCATACTCAGCGGCATGCACGGAGGTCACCTTTCCGGGAATTGCCATGCAAGGAGGCGTCTACGTGGCTAGTAGTGCTGTGGTTTCTGCGGTGAATATATCTCCAGTACCTGCTGTAGATGATTGTTTTGACTCAGATGCAAGGGTTGACGAGGGGGTTTCTGGTCGCGCTGCTGGTTTTTGGGCTGTGGATCTCACCTGTTACTCAGGCCTTGATAAGTCGCTGGCAGTTGATGCAAGCAGAGATGGTTGGTCAGGCGGGGGAGGAGAGCTGTTTTCGTTCACTTCCTCGGGGAGTGGTGCGAGAGGTTGTGGGGTGTGTAACGGGAAGTGGGGGAGGAGAGGAGCAGTGGGGAGGGGAGCTGTAGTAGAAAGGAGTGAGAGGTCATCAGATAGAGAAGTGGTTTTGGTGTCAACGAGAAAGCGGCGCCGTGTAGAGGAGGGCTCGGGTTCTCCGGGGGGCACCGAGAGGGAAGCTGAACCTCCTGCTCCGGGGGAACGAACCTGTGGTTCTCTAGAGAATGAAGAGGTGATGGAGAGCGGTTCCGTGGAGAGTTTGAGGCAGAGAGTGGCTCGATGCATTCGTGTGGTGTTGGCGGGGGAAGCCCTCTCTGTTGATAAATGAGGATCATCTCATGGAATGTACGGGGTCTAGGGCAGCTAGAAAAGCGGCGAGCTATCGGATCCCTGTTGGATAGTTGGAGAGCAGATGTGGCTTGTCTGCAAGAGACAAAAACGGAGTCGTGGGACCTAGCGAGATGGAGATCGCTGTCGGGGGCCAGGCTTTCAGAGTTTAGAGCGGTGCCTTCAGTGGGTGCAGCAGGGGGCATCCTTGTTGGCTGGAACGGTTATTCAGTGCATATGAGTGATTCAATGGAGGCTCAACACTCTTTGTCCGTGGTTCTAGAGCGCAAGGCTGATGGTGTTCGTTTCCTTCTTTCTGCGGTCTATGGGCCTTCAGGTGCCCTTGCTGGCTCAGGTCTTTGGGAGGAGCTCTGTTTGGTACGGGCAAGGTATGACGATCTTCCTTGGCTCATCGATGGGGATTTTTAATGTTACCTTGCTCTCCTCGGATCGGCCTCGAGATCGAGGTGGGATGGATCCTGGTTCACTGCTTTTAGAGATTTTATCATGGAGATCTCTTTAGAGGTTTTTTGATGTTTTTAACTCCCGGTATACATGGCGGAATACTTCCTCGAGATCTAGGCTGGATTGGTTCCTTTGCTCGGCAGGGCTCCTAGGGGCTTTTCCGCTAGCGTTCGTTAGCTCTCTTCCGCGTTGCCACTCAGATCACACTCCCATCTGTTGGGACTCTGGTGAGTCGGTTCGCTTGGGAAACGTTTTTCGGTTCGAGCGTTCTTGGCTCTTAAAGGAAGACCTCAGGGGACGTGTCACTCAATGCTGGAGAGAGTTTGCTTCTTCTGATTCAGCGTCCAGGGATATGGCAGCTCGTCTGAAAGTACTCCGATTGATGCTGGTGACTTTTCGTAGGGAGATCAGAGCTCGTCGTTGTGAAAGAAGGGACCTGGCCCAGGCAGAGGTGACCAGGCTAGATAAAATTGAAGATGACAGGGATCTATCTGAAGAAGAGAAATTGGAGAGGTGTATCCATCACAAGGTGCTTCTTGAGGAGGACAAGAAGAGAGAAGTAGAGTGGAGGCAACGTTCGAGGCAGAGTTGGTTGAGGGAAGGTGATGCGAATATGAGATTTTTTCATGCAATGGCAAGTGGCAGGAGGCGGCGGAATTTGATCCATTCTCTAGGGGTTAGGGGAGTACGTGCTGAGGGAGAAAGGGAGATCGGGGCTGCAGTTGTTGGGCACTTCAGGGAGATGAGCAGGAGGAATCACCTCAGTGGGGTTCGTTGGCATGATAGGGGTGTACCTCGAGTCTCGGAGAGCCAGGCATCACAGTTGATTCGCCCATTTACTCTTCAGGAGGTCCGCAAAGCAGTTTTTGATCTGAATGCTGACGGTTCTCCGGGACCTGATGGATTTCCTATATTCTTTTCCGTGAGTTCTGGGATTTGGTGGGCCAAGATGTGCTGGCTGTGGTAGAGGAACTGAGGGGAGAGAATCGTGGATTTGATCGTCTGAACCGTTCCTTGATTTTCCTTCTGCCTAAGAAGGACGTGGTGGATCGAATTGAAGACTTCAGGCCTATTGCTCTTTCAAATGCCATCTACCTCATTGTTGCGAAGGTTCTTGCAAATAGGCTTCGTATTGTTCTGGATGATATCATCAGTGGCTCGCAGATGGCTTTTGTTCCTGGCAGAAATATGATGGACAGTGTGATCATTGCCTCTGAGATTGTTGCAGATTGGAAGAGGAGGAAGGTCAAGGGTTTTCTGTGGAAGACTGACTTTTCCAAGGCGTACGATTGTGTCAGCTGGAAATTCATCTGGGCGTCCCCTGTCCAGACGGGGTTTTCCTGACGAGTGGATTTCATGGATGAAGAGATGTGTGACGACGACTTCTTGCTCCGTGCTAGTTAATGGAAGACAGGAAGGGGGTTTTTTCCAGCCGCAGAGGGAGGTTAGACAGGGATGCCCGCTTGCCCCTCTTCTATTTGTTATTGTGGCAGATGCGCTATCGAGGATGGTTACCCGTGCGGTGGAGGGAAATTTTCTCAAAGGTTACACTATAAACAACCTATCAGTCCCGATACTGCAGTACGCTGATGACACGATTCTGTTTGTAGAAGGTGGAGCTTGTGAGGCTGAGGGAATTGCTACGGTTTTGGAGCTATTCGGGGGTGTTTCTGGGCTGAATCTCAATGAAGAGAAGTCTATGTTCGTCCCCTTTGTCTTTTAGATGGAGAGATCGAGGCTTGTGAGTCAGCCCTGAGCTCACGTCGGGGATCTCTCCCTTTCACCTATTTGGGCTTGCCTGTGGTGGATGGCCGTTTAAAGCATTCAGATTGGTTACCAGTGATAGAGAGGATTGAGAGCAAGCTTGCAGGATGGCGTGCTTCGTGCCTGTCACGGGGAGGACGCTTGGTCCTTTTGAGGTCGGTCCTTTCAGCGATTCCTATCTTCTTTCTATCTTCTCGTTTGTTGCCGGTTGGGGATTCGTAGGCGGTTGGAGACGTCGATGCGAAGATTCTTTTGGGCTGGAACTCCACTAGTCAAGTGGAGGGTTGTGACGCTTGCTAAGGGTGATGGTGGATTGGGAGTTTTAGACCTTGAGGTTATGAACAAGGCCCTCCTTTCAAAGTGGATTACTCGTATTTGGGGTGCAGGATCAGATACTCTCTGTACACTTTTGAGGAAGATTTATGGTGTGTCTAATAATCTTGAGTGGCGCCCTCGTAGATTGGTCAAGCCTTCAAATTTTTGGCGTGGGATATGTTCGGTGCTTCCCTAGATCTCTCCTTATATGAAATCTATTCTAAGGGATGGTGAAGAGGCTAATTTCTGGACTTGGGCGGATGGTGCTTTCAGTGTCAAAAAAGCCTACAAGGTCTTATATGCATCCACCGTTTTTGACCTAGGAATTGCAATGCCTAGTTTAGGGCATATCTGGTCGTGGAGAATACTAAAAGAGTTAAAAGTTTTCCTATGGTTGTTTGGAAGAGAGCGGGTGATGACTGGTGCTCGGAGGTCCAGGCTCTTTGGGGCGAACGCCACCTGCTTGCGGTGTGGAGACGAGGATGGAGGATGGTAATCATTGTTTTTCCTTTGTTCTTCTTCAAGACAGATTTGGGTAGGGGCCAATCTACCTGCAGTTGCATCCTCAGGAGTTAGAGAGTTCTTGGAGTCCATTGATTTATCTGGAACTTGCACCATAGTTGAGAAACATCAAGCGGCATCTATTTTATGGGCGATTTGGTTGGCAAGGAATGGAACTATTTTCTGTGGGAGAGATTTTATATAGAAAATGTACTAGTTCATTCCAGACTCCTTTACGAGTCTTGGTCATTGTAATCTTTGTTCTTAACTTGTGAATATAAGTTTTTGGGTGTCCACCTTTACGGTTTGACACCCTTTTTTTCCTTCAAAAAAGGAAGGTGGCAATTGCTAATGGAATCAGAAGGATCGTCGATGCAGTTGACTGGTGCAGCTGCTTGGGGGGGGGGGGGGGCTTGGCTTAGGAAGGTGGCAATTGCTAATGGGATTAGATGGATCGTCGGTGCAATTTACGGATGTAGCTGCTAGGGGGCTCGGCTTAAGAAGGTGGCAATTGCTAATGAGATCAAATGGATCGTCGATGAAGTTGGTGGAAGCTTTTGTTGACGGATACGGATATATTTGAATATCCGCTTATCATATTCGAAAAATTATCAGATACGGATATCCGTATCTGAAGATTAATCGAATACGAATCGAATAGGAATATAAAATCATGAATTGTAAAAATTTTATAGATACGGATACAAATATAGTAATGACTTGAATATCTAGATCCGGAAATCCGAATATAACATTTAATATCATTTTATATATTAGTTAATATAATATAAACCACAACTACATGTTATTATATTACCAGTATATAATATAATACAATATATTAAGGAAAAAGTGAGTATGCACCATGTGCATGTAATTTTACATGCACCGGGATCTATATCTTCCACGTTCTTATACTTTTTTTGGAAAATATCCTCATTTATATTCATTCCTATATCCCTCTTATATGTACTCGAATTTCATCAGAAAAAGAGACTTTTATACCTTCCATCTAGAACATATAATTTTAACGATCTTAAAATCATTGTAATCGACATGTTCTAGATGAAGGGCATAAGAATCTCTGTTTCTGATGAAATTTAAATGACATGATAGAGGGATATATATAGATGAATATATATGGTGATATTTTTCCAAAAAAAGTAGAAAAACGTGGAAGATATAGGTACCGATGCATGTAAAATTACATGCACCTGGGTGCATGTTCCCCAACCCCATTTATTAATGATATTGATAAGCTTCCGTCGGTTTGGGGAGATAAATATGAACAAAAGTCGAAAACCTATTTTTTTTCTTCCAGACAAGAACGTATGCCAATGCAACTTATTTATTTTTCAATGATATTTTCTAAAATCATTACCAACATTTATAAAAATTCATTCGTATTCATGGGATCCTTATTCTATATGCATCAAGATTACATGATTATTGGATTCATATTTGAATTAGATCTTTATTTGATATGTACTCGGATATACTCTTTATTCGATCCATATCAAATTCAATAAATATCCGATTCAAATTAATATCCATATTTTTAAAGATACAGTTTTCTTAATGCATATCCGAATCATATCCATGTCCGTATTCGATAGAGATAAATGGACAACTGCTGTACTCGAATGGACAGTCTGATGGGAATCCGACAACCGTCGGAGGGGATCGGGAGACAGTCCGGTACCGTCTCACGATATTAATATGGACTTGGGAGACAACGTTCGATACAACTAGGGTTGGGCATCGAGCCGGATCGGTTTGAGTTGGCCCGGCCCAAGCCCATTTAAGTATATGGGCTAATGGGTCGGGCCTAGGCCCATTTTATTTTCAAAAATTAGGCCCAAGCCCAAACCCGACCCAAACAAAATGGGTCGGGTTCAGGTTGGGCCGGCCTAATTTAACACCTATGTATACCAATATCAAGTCTTCCATTCTTCTTGCATTTGTGTGATTGTTTCTTATATATGTGTGCATGTTTAAAACTATAAGCATGCTAACTAATTTGTGATTTTAACATTAGTTGTATGTTAGAAATAGAAATGTGGTAAAAATATATCGACTTAAACCACCATTCAATTCACCATTACATATTCTATTGTACATGCGGGCACTATGATCCAATACAAAATTGGTTACTTACAGTTGTACATGCTATAACACTTGAGGACACAGATTTCATTCTTGCATATTAATGTAATAATCTTGTATATTAATGGGGTAAAATGTATATGCCCCCTAGGGGGAGCTAACTTAGCTCCCCCACCCTTTTTTCACAAATTTTTTTTATTTTTTTTTGAAATCTAAAACGTGTAAATTCATTATTAAATCCCTATATTATGTCATTCAAATTTCATGCGAAACAGAGACTCCTACGACCTCCATCCAAACGGGGTCGATTTAAAAAATCCTGTTACCGTTAAAAAAATGACTGTCTGGATGGAGGCCGTAGGAGTCTCTGTTTCACACGAAATTTTTATGTCATAAATATAGGGATATAGTGATGAATATTCACGGAAAAAAATTCAAAAAAAATAAAAAATTGAAGAAAATAGGGCGGGGGGAGCTGAGTTAGCTCCCCCTAGGGGCAGCCCCAATTTTCCTCATATTAATGTAATAATATCATCAATCCACGTTAATGGATATGAATATTAATGTGTCTAAGCATTTATTCTACACTCGAATATAGATATTAAAGTTAGAACATGATATTTGGAATGAACATGAATATAATTGATATAATTATACCGTACTAGATATGAATATATA
>JAZKJV010000736.1:0-347019 GCA_037367405.1 Ottelia alismoides | reverse complement strand
TGAATAACGCTTGACGCGGTCGTGACGCATCTCTTCATCCACGAAATCCACCTATCCGGGATGCCTCATCTGCATAAAGAGGCCCAAATGAACCGATGATCAACACAATCATAGGTCTTCAAAAAATATGCCTTCCAAAGAACACCCTTAACCTTCCTCCTGAGTCAATCAGCCACGATATCAAAAGCTAGAACCACATTGTCCATGAGTTGCCGATCAGGCAAGAAGGCACTTTGAGCCGATAAATGATCTTATTCACCATCCCCCCCGGACGGTTAGCCATCAACTTGGCCATAATTAGGTAGATCACATTAGACAGAGCAATCGAACTGTAGTCCCCAATTCTTGTTGCAACATCCTTCTTGGGTAATAGGAAGATAAAAGAATGATTGAGCCAATCAAAATCAAAGTTTCCTTCCTCAAAATCTGCTACTCAGCGTCCAAAACTCCCTCTAGAAGAAAACATGAAAACAGTCTGGTCTGGGGCAACCATCCGGAATCAGCCCACATACCACCTCACGAACCTCAAGCATCCCAAAATGCCTAGTAAAAGACTCAGCATCCGGGTCAGAAATATGGTTCACCCCCAACCATCACGACCCAAAGTGTGGATGCCGCCTGCTTATGCACCTGAAGTAATCTGTAACTGTCCTTGCCACCTCCCTCTCCGCGCAGAACTCCTCTCCTCCACCTCTACCGAATGTATCATACTCCTCCTTCGATTATTCGTTACAGTGAAAAAAATCTAGTACTAGTATCACCCTCCTTCAACCATTTCTGTCGTGATCTCTGCCTCCACTCACACTCACGCTTCTGATCTTCCCTCCTCCAATATCTTATGTACCACCCCTTGGTTCAAAAGCTCATCCTCGTCCAGTTCTCTATCATCCTCCACCGGGTCCAACCTAACCAACTCCTCTTGTGCCTGACTCCTAAGCTCATGCTCAAGATGACTTTTCCTCTCGAACAACATCAACCTCTCCCGCAGCGCTGCCAACTTTAGCCCAAATCTCACCATTGCCAACCCATCGACCTCACATTCCGACCAAAACGCATCCACCATCTCTCGAAATCCCTCCAACAACCAGCACTGATCAATCTGAAGTATGATGAAGAACTCGCATCGCTGCTAGAGTCAAGACACAAAGGTGTATGACCCGATATTGACCTGGGGAGGGAGGTCACACCCGCCAGGCTAAACAACTCCAAGGCTTCAACAAATAGAAGAAATCAACCGATGCGCGAACGAGAAGACGAATTTCTCTAGGTGTATTTGCAGTTCGTAGAGATCATGACCTCTAGAGCAAGCTCCTCCACCACCTTGTCGAAGAGGTTTGATCCTGGATCCTGCGCACCCCCTTCCCCCCGTGTCTATCCTTCAAAAAAGCATGCCATTAAAATCTCCTCCAACAACCCATGCCATCTCCGAAAATCTAGCACTAATATGATGTAGCTCATCCTATTGTGTTGTATTACTGGACAGCCATGCAATATCGTACATCGAGGTAATCATGAATCGGGAGGGAACAACCTTGCTCACCGGTGCCACCAAAACTGATTGAATCAAAATCTCATCATCAATCACATCAAAAATGTCACCATTCCATGCAACCACAATTCCCCCCGAGCAACCATTTACCAACACAATTCTAAATTCATTTAGATAAGGTCCCGAGGTGGAACTCCATCTAACAACGTCCCATGATTCAATTTCTATTTCCAGCAAATAAGCAATTCTCAGCCTTCCACGTATCCAACAAGGACCCAATCGCCAACTGCTTTTACGGTTGGCATAGGCCCTCACACTCCAAGATATGAGCTTCCTTGGGAAACCAAGGGGAATGCCCCCGCCAACTGAACTCCTACTCTTCGTGCAATCTCCTGCTCGAGCATCCTCTCCGCTTCAATTTCTTCTGTTATGGCATCTACGTCAAAGCTTTTCTCTATACCATTCATAGAATCCTTCGCAACCTGGACACAACATTCTCTCCTCTTGCTCCTTTGCATGATGCGAAGCCGTTAACCTCCTTTTAATATCCTTCCCCATAGCCTCCTAAGCCCTCTACTTCCTGATTACGTTCGAGGTACCGCGTCTCCCAACAGACGTATTTGTCCGACATCTCTTCCGTGAGAAGGCCAGCATATGATTCATCAATTCACCCGTTAGCCAATCTAGATTCTGCCCATCCCGGAGGCCACTGCACCGAACTCCTACACTCGGGTCATCCCCATATCTTTGTCATGTGCGTGGACGTCACCAATCTTCTCTGAAAGGTTGTCCCCTACCCCGGTTCGATAGCCTCCGCACCAAAACCTTCACCTCTGCGAGGGTCAGCAGATGTCGAGACCCCTCTCGTGATTTCGCCACGAGCCAAAGCCGACGCCACCGTGTGCTCTAAAGAGGTCACGACATCCACGAGGTCCACACCTTTGGTTGGAGGAGCACCGTGGAGCCCCTAACACAAGGTGTTAAAGACCCACGGGCTCAATCACTAGCAACGATCTCCCCGAACTTGCACCAGTGTCCAGGTTGGAGATAGATACAAAAGGGCTCGTTGTAGAACCCTTGTTTAGATGGAACCCCTAACTCGATAACTGAAATGCCCCAATTGGAGCTGAGGAGTTCGATATGGGCTTACACAACAACCACGTATCCGGTATCGAACCCAGATCCAGACTCGAACCCGAACTTCCATATTTGGGTTCAAACCCAAAGTCCTCACCGTGTTTAGTGGGTTCCTTGAACCCGAAGCTGCAGATGAAAAGCCTCCCTCCCCTACATTCAATGTCATTGCGATCATGCTATGGCTTCTCGGGGGAGGTCGTTGGAGAAAACCCATCCCGAGATCGATGCCCATCGGGCTTCCCATTGACTCGTGTGTCTTTTGGCCTTCTCCGACGACAGCCGACTTCATCGTCGGCCCGCCATCATCCACAATCACGTCACAGCGGAATCACTCTTCAACCAATCCATAACATCACTCTCGATGGGAATTGGGGCTATTTGCCCCTCATTAAGAGGACCTCCTCCGAGCCCTTGCTCGGCCTCATGTAGGAGCTCCACACCCCCATTACCTCGTCGACGTGTTGAGGGCTTCCCACAGCACCTCAATCTTCCTGCATCTCAATGCAACCTCAACCACCTAGAGCCTCCATGTGGAGTCTCCATCTCCAATGGCGTCGTCCACGAACTGGGGCCTTCTCCAAACAACCACACATCTTGAATCTGGAGGTAGTCCGACCTCCAGAGCCCTTGCAATGGCCTCCTTCGCTCCTCCCAATGACAACCCCATGATGTATAGAGCCCCCCATGCAACCACACCACATCCACACATGTGATGCTATCCTTCATCTCCGACAGCCTCTCCCTTAGCCTTCTCAAGACCTCGGTATATCCTTCCCCAATCACGAGACCACCTAAGGGGCATACCAAAGTTGTCCCCTCCAAAAATTGTAGCACCAAAGCACTCACGCCTCGTTTAGCATCATATCCTCATGTGGTATCAGGATCGCCGCCTCCGTCATTTCCTCCACAGCTCACGAGTTCGCCGGAGTAGTCACCTTCATCGACCAAGAGTCCCTCGTCGTATACTCCATGCGCCTATGCCCCGGACGACCGTAGCGGAAGCAAAGAGGCTTAGTAGCAGCCATGGTTTTAAAAAGTGTCGCCTCGAGGCGCAAAGATGTACGCCTCGAGGCGAGGCGCACCAAAATCACCCTGAGGCGCACACCTCAGGTCCTTTGGGTGGGGTGTACGCCTTGCCTTGACGTGAGGCGTACGAGGCGTGAGGCGTTTGAGGCGAGGCAGAGGCGTAAGCCTCAAGCATGAGGCTTTTTTTACTTTTTTTGTTATGTGCTTTGCACATGATCCTATTTTCCGTAAGCATTATATTTTTTATGTTTGTATTTTTGTTTCCATGCTAAACCTTGCATATTTCTACATATAGTTCCATGCAAAGAGAAGAGATCGCTTGAAACAAGTGAAGCTCCACGATCTTGTATACATCATGTTCAATAATCATACATCTACACATACTAGTTCTAATGCACACAGATTGAGTTTGAATTGTAGTAAATGTTTTATATTAGTTACAAGTATGCAACTTGATATTGTTATTTGGTGGTATAAGTTGTGAATCTTATAATAGTTATCGTATATATGAAGAAGGAAGGTTGTTGGGAGACCCCCGTCTTGTTGGGATATGATATGGCAGGAGGGGATGCATATACCGGTTCTCCAACAACGTCCGGCAAGACAAATGGTTGGGATTCAAGGTATGTTAGTATTTTTTACTTTGAACACTAAAAATTATAGTTTCTATTGTACTTTAGTATTTAGTATAGACTTTAATTCAATACTCATATTGAATTATTGAAGTTGGAGTTGGAACTTGATATTCCATATATTAGTGGCTTGATATTGGTTTTTTTGAACTACATTGCCTTCATCGCTTATTTATTGTAACTTATACTAGTGTTAAACTATTCTTGAATGTGTTTTTAGAAATTTAATATTATCATATACTTTTTTCAATGTATTTTGCTTTAATTTTAATTTTTTTCCAAAAAATTTGAGGCTTACGTCTCGACCGCCTCAAGGCTTACACCTCGCCTCAATTTCAGGAAAAACGCCTAGGATCGCCTTGCGCTTTTTTAAACCTTGGTAGCAGCGCAAGCCTTGGACATATGGTCTGCATCACCGCAACGGAAGCACGACGTCGTCGTGTCGCTCCTAAACTTCGGAGTGCGCTTCTTCCCCTTCGGCAACCCCCAGGGGTCATCTCCTGCCAGCTTCTCCATTTCCACATCCTCATGTACCTCCCCTTCCTCTAGCTCTACAATGTTGGCCCTTTGCTCTCCCTCGTTGGTGCTCGCCACCCCTCCGACTCCACTCCCGCTCCCCTCATTTCTCTATTCGACCTCCAACATGTACTTCACATACTTTTCATCGTTCGCCTCCACCCCTAGCTTACCCTTGTATTTATAGTTGATAATTTGTACTTTCTGAGGCATAATTTGTTGTCCTAGCATGATGTAAGGAGGCAGGATGGCAAGTTGTTGAAGCCTCAAAGAAAATGTGTGGAAACAATGACAGATTTAGAAAATGCATTGGATCAAGATGGATCGTCCCACACTCTAAGTGGAATCGTATTCTCCACAATTTGCATCAAGATGTCTGGTAAGTGGTGAACAGACCAGATAAATTTTTGGAATGATGCTTGTTTTTTTAAATGGACAGGATGATAATCCACAGTTGAATGATCCTTATTCTTAGCATATACCTTGCCCCCCCCCCCCCAAGCAAAGATAGATCCATTGTTCGCCTCCTTATGTGGAAGGCCGATTACCAAAGTTGCAATTCACATGCTTGACTACATCAACGCTGCAAGGGAGCAGGAATAAAGAGGAAGATCTTCCTTGAAGAGTCGCAAACAGAACACACGGCTCCAAATTTATGAGCAAGTTGCAAAGGGGAGTGAAGCCCCAAGTGATCACCAACAGTGTCAGAAGTGAAGTTTTGAAGATGTTGGGGACGACGAGAATGAGGCCAAGAAGGTGGCTGTGGTCAAGGGAAGGAGGCATCCATAACATGCTAGGAGAGGCAAAGGTCAACCCATCAGTAAGAAAGCTTTACGAGAGAGGCACTAAAAGGACAACGTCATCAAAAGAACAAACTGGCCTTCCCAAAAAAGGAGGGTGGAGCAGAATGCTAGAGAAGGGAGAGAGATTTATACAGGCTGATTTGTCTAAGCAAGTCAAAATAAATGAACAACTTCCAAAGGAAAATGAAAGAGAGGCATTGATTCATAATGCTGTGATTTCGGTAGGGTTATTGTTGTATCAACCATCCAGGAAGACACAAGTAAACTGTAAAATAAATGGAAGCACGTGCAAATCCAAAGTTGTAATTTTGAGGGGAAAATAATAATTTAAAATACCTTCCACTGCCCGTATTGCCAGCAGCTCGTTTTTGACGCCCAGCATTCCGATTGTTTGGAGGAGCTATAGCATTGTTTGTAGCATTGATTATGGTAGAAGTGCCTGAATCAGCCACAACACTTGCCATCCTGTAATTTACCATGAAGGGTAGTAGAATAATAAGCTCGATAAGCTCATGACACATCTCTTACGAGCATACAAACATATTTTTAAGATATACTTTGTATTATGCATGTCGGTCTAGCTTGATGTATGCAGGAAAACATGTGAAAACAAAACAAATAAATAAGAAATGAAGAAGATAGCAAGTACCTATTATCAGGCTTGTTCACAACATAAAATTCAAAAGTATCCGAGTTTGCATTTAGAGCAATCATTCGTTTCAGATCCTTGTCACAGGACACAGTGATTAGAGTCCGCTTATTGGCAGGAAGAAAATATTTGATGGTCATGTTACTGATGTCCACATTCAGTACGCTACTTATTTCGGACTTAAAATCATTAAACAGAAAGTTCTGATCAATGTCAACAATATGAGCTTCGCCACCAGTATACAACATAGAACCATCAGTATTCAAGGTGAACTCTCCACCAAACTGGCAAATGGCAACCATTGCTCCTTCCGCCATCCTTTAAAGTCGTCTAACCTATCAAGAACAAAGTAATAGCAAATTAAAAGAAAAAATAATGGTACTAATGTAAAAAAGACGAGAAATTGCAACTGATATAATGGTCAAAACACAAACTGATTCTGGTATAAGAAATATATAACGGTCCCATGGCAAGCAACTTGAAAAGTCACCTGGAAAGCTGAAATCAATTCAAATACGTCTAACCAATGATACCTTTCTCTAAAGTGCATGTGCAAAAAAATACAATCATATACAATTGAAATAGTTTGTCTTTAAATTTTCTCTAAAGTACATGTGCAAAAAATACAATCATATACAATTGAAATAGTTTGTCTTTAAATTGAAAAAAAAGTATCATTTTGATCAAAATTAACAGAATATAATGGATGTTAACTTCATAACAAACACAGCAAGAACTCGGGTAACTTCAATATATCGATAACAGGAGCAGTGGAGAAACATCTGGCTAAAAAATGTTTCACTGATATCACTGCTAAGATTATAGAATATGACACCATATCTAGTTGAACCTACTCAATGATTTGTGAAAATGAGAAAGATTTAATCGTATTCTATTGTGATCATAGAGCTCCCTTATATAAGAGAAAAGCCCTACAGAAAAATTACATAAAGTAGAGAGAGGAGTAGGAAATATGAGTGAAGGACAAATAAAAAACAACTATCTCAACACTCCTCAAGCTGGAGCATATACGTCTATCATGCTCAGCTTGGAACGGCAACGATGGAATGGGCCTCTAGCAACTAGCAAGTGCTTTGGTGAACATATCTACAGTCCGATCTCCTCAAGTAACATGAGAAGTGGAGAAAAATCCCTTCCGAATCATATCTCGAGTGTAGTGACAGTCTACCTTGATGTGCTTGGTTCTTTCATGGAAGGCTGGATTATTGGCTATACATGGTGGCTTAGTTATCGCATTGGAGATGCATAGGAAGTGGCACCTCAATTGTCAGGTCTGCCAGGACGGATCTGAACCACATCATCTATGTGCTACCTTGTGTCATGGCTCTATATTCTGATTCGACGCTGCATCTAGCAACAACCGTATGTTTCTTATTCTTCCATGAAACAAGTGAACTCCCAACAAAAACAACAAAGCTTAAGGTAGACTTCTTGTCTTTAGGAGCATCCTGCGTAACTGCATCAGCACATGCTGCAACTGTATGGGATGTGTCTCTACTGAATAAGAGCCATACACCTGGAGAAGCCTTCAAATATCTCAAAATCATGTATACAGCATCCATATGTACCTGCTTGGGCTGCTCCATAAACTAACTAACTCTGCTCACTGCGAAGGATATATCCGGTCTGGTAATGGTGACATATAAAAGCTTCCCCACAAGCTCTCCATATCGTCTCTCATCAACCTACTCAGTGTCATCATCAAAGTGTTTAACATTCTGATCCATAGGAGTAGTAGCAGGCCTACATCCTGCCATGCATGTCTCAGCTAGGAGATCAGTAACATAGTTCCATTACGTCATCACCATGCAACGCTGGTTCCTTGCAAATTCGAGGCAAAGAAAATAACGAAGATTGTCAAGGTCCTTTGTCACAAACTATTATCCAAGAAAATCCATAGCTACCTGAATACCCTGCTTATCATCCCATGTAACAATGATGTCATCCACATAAACCAAAATAGCAACAATACCTCTCTGGGATCTCTGAACGAAAAGAGAGTGATCTGCAGTCGATCTGACAAATCCTTGATGCTTAATCAACTCGGAGAGCTTCTATAACCAAGTCCTCAGACTCTGCTTACGGTCATAAATGGCCTTGTGAAGTCTACAAACCATATGAGACTCCCCCTCAACAGCAAAACCTGGTAACTATTGCGTGTGGATTTCCTCTTGCAAGCCACCATACAAGAAGGTATTATTAACATCTAGCTGAAAGAGAGACGAATCATGTACCACAACAACAGAAATATGAATCCTCAATACAGAATGTCGAGCGACAGAAGAAAACGTATCCTGATAGTCTATCAACCCTCGAGCAACAAGCATGGCCATGTATCTATCCACACTACTATTTGCACAGTGTTTCTGTTGAAGAATGGTCTTGGTGGGCTATGTTTAGTACCACATCTTGGAGTGGCGATTTTTTGTCACATTGGTGGAGCTATATAAAGAGCCCCACTCCTATTGTAACATTTGAGAAAGTGAATAGAAAATCAGCCCTTTGAGGCGGTTCATCCCGCTCCTCATGGAGTAGGGTTCCACGTAAAATCAAAGTCTTCATTTTATCTTGTTCTTACTTTGATTCGCTTCCGCATTTTATATTTCAACACGGTATCAGAGCAAGTCGATTTTGGGGGATTCATTCTTTATTTTTTTCTTCAAAATTCGATGATCATTTATGCTCTTCGGAATCATGATATTGTTCATGTATTTTCGAAGATCTAATCCAGTTCTTAGAGTTCTATGGAGATTATGATTTATTTACTCATCATGTTCTATTCCCTTGGAAAATCAAAATTTGATTGGCTGCCTTCCCAATGGCGTTCCAGGAAAATCATAGTCTTGTTTTTTTGTGTTTCTTGGATCCTCCTGAAGAGGTGATCATCATACTGCGTGCATGGCCTTGCAGGCCTCCATCCAAGCGTGCGTCGTGGCTCGCGGTGCGCTCCAGCACAGCTCCGCGCGACACGACAACATCTTGACAGCCACCATGGGCCCTCCAGATCTCTGGCGACGCCGCATCCAAGATGCTCCAGCCAAAGCATCTTCTCCCCTTCTCCCGCACGCGCAGGCAGCGTGTGAAGGTCCTGGCGACGAAGGCGGCAGTCCTTCAAGCCGCAACTGCAGCGGCAGCAGCCGTGAGTTCAGGACGCCATGCTGCTCCATCCGAACCCAACGCCTCCAGGCGGTGCTCGACCCCCATCCGCGTGCGATCGCTGCTTGGCATTCCTCCAGCGGTGCGAGCACTAGTTCTTCCTGGCGGCGGCGGCGTTCTCCAGTTCCAGGGGCGGTGGTGTTTCCGTTTTTGTTTGACGGGATGGAACCCTAAGGAGGGGGGCACAACAGGTATTTAGAAAAAGCAATTGTTTCAGGGCCCAAGTGGGTCGTGACGTTAGAAAAAAAAAGAAGGATGGAGTTTGTCTTATGTTGGATCGTGGTTAAAAAAAGGAGGCAATCAAGAGGAGAATGTGAAGAGCTGATGTGGAAAAAAATAAATGATTTGCTGTAAAAGAGGGAGGAGTCCTGTTTTGGAAGACGAAAAAAGCCATGACCTTTTTTTCTAAAAAAAGGGAGAGAAGATTAAATTTTGAGGGGTCGTGTAAAAAAAAGAAGGTTCAAAATGTGAGATGGGAAAAAGAGAGAAATTGTGAATGATGGACTAAAAAAAGGGGAGCATCCATAAAAATGATGAAAAGCCAATTGTGATATGTTCTGTTAAAAAAAAGATTGAAAAAAAGAGAGAGATGAATGTTTGTGGAAAAAGACAGTCCAAAAAAATGTTGGGACTGCAAAAAATCTAGTTAATCCTTCATTGTTCTCCCAACTTGGTCATTTCTGACAAGTTTGGGAGAAAGGGGGAGTGATGGGTAGTGGTGGCATGCACTACCATTGTTTGAAGTGTTGGGTAGAGGTTTCTGAGCCCTACCATTGTTTGAGGTGCTCTATTTGAGTACCTATATTTTGTGGAGTTCTCCAGAGGGAGGCTCATTGTTTGAGGTGCTCTATTTGAGTACCTATGTTTTGTGGAGTTCTACAATGGGAGACTCATTGTTGGCTTCATTCTCTAGCGGTCGTGAACTCCACTATGTATGGATATTCCCACGGATGTTTTCATAGCCGTGAACTCCACTATGTACGGATATTCCCACGGTATGTTTTCATGGCCGTGAGCTCCACTATGTATGGATATTCCCACGGTATGTTTTCATGATCGTGAACTCCACAATATATGGATATTCACACGACGTTCTTGTTGGCCCTTCGGAGTAGTGGAGCAATCTTCTGTGAAGACAAGTTGTGGACCGAAATACTCCATTATGAAGACTCAATTGCTGATCAGATTTCTGCAGATCATTGTTCACCTCCAATCTCCAGTTCCTCATCACTAGAATGACATGAGAAGCAAAATCCTCGACGACAACCGACAGCGTGCGTTGAGTTGATATTATTTGTAGTGTCATGTACTTTGTATGTGGGTGAGTACATTCTTTATGTTTTTGCAAGCTCAGCATTGCATGCTTAGCTTGAGGGGGGAGTGTTGAAGAATGGTCTTGGTGGGCTATGTTTAGTACCACATCTTGGAGTGGTGACTTTTGGTCACATTGGTGGAGCTATATAAAGAGCCCCACTCCCATTGTAACCTTTGAGAAAGTGAATAGAAAATCAGCCCTTTGAGGCGGTTCTCCCGTGGTTTCATCCCGCTCCTCATGGAGTAGGGTTCCACATAAAATCAAAGTCTTCATTTTATCTTGTTCTTGCTTTGATTCGCTTCGCATTTTATATTTCAACAGTTGCACCGTAAACACCCACTTGTTCCCCACAACAGATACACCCAGTGGAGCAGGAACAACACTCCACAAGCCACGAGACTGTAATGCATCCATCTCTTCCTCCATAGCAAGGTGCCACCGACTAATCTGTAATACCTCCAGATATGATCGTGATATGTCTACGGCAGATAGTCCAATAGCAAACCTCTGGAACTCCTCTGAGAGACGTGTAAGAGAAACATGGGAAGTAACAGGGTACATAGCACATGTACGCCTATGCTTTCGTAAAGCAATGGGCACGTCAAGGTCCTCAGCCTCTTCAATAACCAAGACAGGAACATCTATAGCCACATGCTCAACCTGTTGTAAATGCAAATCACAAGTGCCAACAGTAGAAACCAAGTGCTCAGAACATACCTGGGGCGTGTTGGATGATGGAGGAGGCTCATGAGCATGAAGTCAACGTGTGTAAACATGTGACAAAAACATGGAGGTTGTTGGTGGAGGTGGTGGAGGAGGAGGTGGTGGTGATGGTGGTGGCGACGATGGAGTATGAGATGGAGTCATAGGTGTGATATAGAGGCATGTATACCTCTTCTCCAGAATCTGAAGGAATCAACATGTCACATGTAGGAGAGAAAAAAATGATAGACTCTAAGAAAGTGAAATCCGCACTAACATAATACTTTCGTCAAACAAGATCAAAACAACGATATCCCTTTTGAGTCCCAAAATACCCACAAAGACACTTGACGTCTCTAGGAGAGAACTTGTCATGGCCATGAGACGTATGGTGAACGAAGGCAACTGACTCAAACACACGGTGAATGAGCGAGAAAAGATCCTTCTCGGGAGATGCAATCAAGAATGGAATCTTCTCTCCCAACACAGATGAATGCATACAATTCAACAGGTAGCAAGCAGTTAAAATCGCATCTCCCCAAAAGGAATGAGGAGCACGACTCTAAATTAAGAAGGTTCCGATGACATCCAAAACGTGATGATGTTTGCGTTCAACTACCCCGTTTTGTTGGGATGTCTACGCACATGAAGTTTGATGTGAAATACCAAGAGTTCTGAAGAATTGTGAAAGTTGTAAGCTACAGAACTCTAATGCATTGCTCGAGGAATATATTTGACATTTGCAAAAACATTCTTTAATTCATTAATAAAAGACTGAATAACATGACCAACATCAGACTTATTCTTAAGTAGAAATGCCCAAGATAATTTGAAAAAGTCATCAACAGCAACAAAATAAAATCTGTGTCCATGATGGTCTGGGACACGACTCGGACCCCAAATATCAAGATGGATCAACTCAAAGGTACTAGGACTACTACGACCTTGGCGACTCAAAAAAGTAGACATGTGGTGCTTCCCAAGCCGACAAGCCTCGCACTGGAGAACGAATAGAAAACTGAGGAAGGACGTGACACAGCTTCTGCAGAGGAAGATGACCAAACCGAAGATGCCACGTATAAGGAGAGACTGATCCGATGTGAATGGTCAAAGCACAAGCATATGGGGACTAGACCGGTCTATAGGTCCTTCCTTACGACCAGATCCAATTACCATACCTGTAAAAATGTCCTGAAACACAAAATAAGACAGATCAAATATGGCACGACGGCTTAAGTCTTTGGTGATTTGACTAATAGACAGCAAATATAAAAAAATCAAGAGCATAAAGAACATATGTAAATGCATTATCGAGGTTAATTGCACCTCCCCTGCCCAGTAATGAGAGAGTGGGTCCCATCTGCTATAACTACATATCTGCATGGTTGAATCGGTCTATATGCACTCAATTACCCTCTACCACAAAGATGGTGTGAAGCTCTTGAATCCATAATCCATTCTGACAAATTTGCTCTATAACAGCTAGTAAAAGCATATGTTGTACCTGATGTGGTGCCAGATGCTGATGTGGCTACCTCTGAAGATCCTGAAGGAGCAGTAGATGGCCCAAGTGCAGGTATAATCTCTCTCAATCGTGCCACAAGATCATCGAACCTCTGATCAGATGCCGGAGGAGGAGCACCAACTGGTTGAGTTTGCTCTGCAACACTAGATGAAGCAGGAAAAACATGCTAAAAGTAGCATGTATCCTCATAATGACCTGATCTGTGGCAGTAAGTTCACGGCTGACGAGGACGGCTGCCCGCTCCCCAGCCACGGGTACCACGCCCATGGTCTGCGTAGAACTGCCTCTACCACAAGATGCGGTCATAGCCAAGGAGGTATGTGATTGCTGAGTAGCATCACCATATGCTATAGGGAGTCTACTCAATCTACGGTATGCCTCCTCCAATTGAGGTATAGTGGCATCTGTAAGGATCTGGGATCAAGTTGCATCATATTCAGGATCAAGAGCTGCTAAAAATACTCCGATCATCACTGAATCTCTATAAGCATTAAGTTGTTCTGACGAAGAAGTCAATGGAATAAAACCATGTAGCTTCTCAAACATATCCCTGAGAGAAGTGTAAAGGGTATGAAGAGGACGTCCATTGTGCTTAGATGTGAAGATATCATGTTGAAGTTGTGGTATCTTCGACTCATTCTTCGCGGCAAGGATGTCCGCATCACATTCGTGGTGAGTTGACTCAGAATATCATAGGTTATCGCACGGACAGCATCCTAGACATCCAGACACACGTATATATGTCATCTGCCTCCCACGAAGCATTAACCCCAATCTTGTCGATTGGTTCGTCATGCATCAGAATATGCTTCTTGATGTTGCACTACATTAGGCTCATGAATTGCATAGATGTGACACATGCGGTGGCAGTGGCCTATGGATGTTGATGTTGTTGATGTTACCGAACAAAATGGGAACGAGTCCCTATAGGATTTTTTTGGTGGGGAAGGATGGCAAAGGCACAAGCTTCGGTCTAGAATCGTCACTCTGATACCATGTGAAAATGAGAAATTATTTAATCGTATTCCATTGTGATCATAAGGCTCTCTTATTTAGGAGAAAGGTCCTACGAGAAAATTACATAAAGTAGACAGAGGGATCAGAAATATGAGTAAGGACAAATAAAAAAACTATCGAAACACGGTTGCTCCACACAGGTCATAAAAATCGACCATCAAGAAAAATCATTCTGAAAAGGATTATCAAGTTAATTTTCATTGTAGATATAAGCCCATTTTTTCATGAAAAAGATCTAAATATGCATGTTCAAGAGAATTGACAAGTTTCTTTTTCCGCTTTAGACCCACTTTCACTCCCACTTGTGTCAAAACAATTTCGAGGACCCCATACATTCTGATTTGGGTCAAATCATGTATGCTCTACCCTTGCATGTCGAACATGTCTTATCTAATCATTTGACACCTTAGTCTCACTACAACTACTTTCCCTAGTGCCCATTTTTTACCTCAGATAACGCTTCACTCAGTCGACCCGACAACTCGCTTTGTCAAAGTCCTTGCGGAAACTTTCCATGAAGAGAACAAGTACAGACCACCTTCTTCTTCGATTATGAACGCGTCTCTTTCCGATGCCCCTTGTGTAGGCGATCCATTTAGTGAAGTATTTTTTTTTGAAGTCAAAATCAAGGGGGAGACACTCAGTGGTGTTCAGCCCAATATATTAGATAAAAAGAAAGGGAAAAAAGGGGGTACAAAAAAACAACCAAAAAGACTGTACAAAGGGGCGATACAGCCCCCTAGAACCAAAAAAAACGAGATGAGGCCTAAACTGCACCCCACTCCTCCACCAATCTCCCACAGTGGATGTGTGTTTTCCTTGTAGAAATGTTGGCCTGAGAATTAGGCCTCATTACTCCCAAGCCAAATCGACCAGAGCCTCGCCACTGGTATCAAAAGTTCCCTTCTATCTCTGTTTCTGTTGAGGACCAAGGAGCCCCAGAAGGCAATGAAGTCATCCGTTCTCACCCACTCCACCTCTGGATCCTCCCAAATCCCTTAAACCGAGGGACACTCGAAGAATAAATGATCCAAAGTTTCCACTGCCGAATCGCAAAGCACAGAGAAATTGGAAATATTGGCCAAGAAAGTAGCACAGCGATCCCTCGTCAGCAGCCTCCTTCTGCGGAAAAGCCATAAGAAGAAGCCAATGCGCACAGGTAACCTTAGGCCCAGGAAAAAACCACAATCGCGCACTAAGACGTCAGATCGCGCCAGCGGTGGCTGAGCCAACGCCCCATAGGCCTTCCACGTCGAGAAGGGCCCATCCCTCTAGGCCTAGTGGTCCCGCCCCACGGAAGGCCTACCCGCAACATCGAGGGCGTCCAACAGGGAGAGAAAGTCATCAAGCCTTTGATCCAAAAAGTTCGCAATGAAGCGCGGACACCAACAGCCGTTCGCCCAGCAAGATGCAACAGAGACCTCCTTATCAGCCGCCAGAGCAAACAAACGCGGGAACCGCACACTCAAGGGACCCCTCCCACCCAATTGTCTTTCCAGAATTTCAAAAATTCGCCATTCCCCAGCACAGGCTTAAAAAGCGCTCTATTCCTTTCGAAAACCTCCTGCACACCACGCCAAAACGGGGTCTGAGCACCAATCACCCCAACCCGCTCCTACCCCGCCCGACCCACCCCATGGATCTCCCGCAAGACGTCAGTAAAGAAATTTCCTCCCTGTCCCCAGATCCTACTCGCCCACTTGAGAAAGAATGCATCATTAACCAGCTCCAACTGCCTCACGCCCAAACCCCCATCCTGCTTGTCCCTAGAGACCTCATCCTACGTCACCAGATGAATCCCACCCCCAGACCCTCCATTTCTTCCCCACAGAAACCTACGCATACAACTTTCAAGTCACCTGCGGATCCCCACCGGCATACGACGAATCGCCAAGAAGAACACCGGGATAGAGGAGAGCACAGCTTTGAGGAGAACAAGCCGACCCCCTCTCGACAGAAGGGTTGCACGCTAACCAGCAAGACGCGCCTCCACCCTCTCGACAATCGGAAGCCAATCCCTAATCCTGGCCCTTCCCACCACCAGCGGCAGACCAAGATACCCAATAGGAAGCTCGCTCGGAGGAGACCCAAGAAGTCTGCCACACTCGATTGCCAGGGCCTCCGACATCCCAAAAGGAATAACCTTGGACTTGCTCCCATTCATATACAGCCCCGACATCTCACTAAATAGATCAAGGGCCATCGCCATGCCGGAGACCTCAGATAAACCTCCCTCAATGAAGCAAATGGTGTCATCGGCGAATTGAAGCAATGGCACGGAAAGGTGCCCCCTAGAGAAGCCTCTCGAGAGCCCAGCATCGATGACACGGTCAGCCATACGAGCCAAAACATCAGCAGCCACGACAAATAGAAGAGGGGCCAGGGGGCACCCCTGGCGCAGCCCCCTTCAAGGCTGGAAATAGCCCCCCTCCAAACGACCATTGACCAAAACAGAGAAAGACACGGTGGTCACGCACCGTCGCATCCACGAAATCCATAGCTCAGGGAAACCACGTCTTCTCAGAACCGACCATAAGAAACTCCATTCAAGGCTGTCATACGCTTTGACGAAATCGATCTTCCAAAGGACCCCCTGAGTACCAGTGTTCTTCCAATCAGCGACCAACTCCGAAGCCACGGCAATGCAATCAGATATCTGTCTTCCACGAATAAAGGCGGCCTGGACCGGAGAAACAATCGAGTCAAGGGCCTGAGCAAGTCGATGAGCCAACACCTTAGCGACAATAAGATAGATGGCGTTGGATATCGAGATGGGACGGAAATCCTCAATACGCTCCGCCGCAGTGGTCTTTGGAATGAGCAACAAGATGGCCCTATTAATCCGGTCGAAACCCGCATTACCACTGCAGAACTCAGTGACGACTTCGAAACATCTTCGCCCACCACCTCCTAAAAATCTCGATAGAAGACCACGGAGAAACCATCGGGGCCCGGGGACCCATCGTCATTCAAATCCCACACTGCAGCTTTAGTTTCCTCCAAGGAGATCGCCCGAGTCAACATCCCGCAAATCTCATCAGAAATGGACGGGGCCCCATGCCCCAACCACCTCGAACACCTCGTGGAGCACCTCGCCGTGAAGCACTTGAAATGATCAAAAATAGCACGCCCCATCTCCCTGTCCCCCACAAACCTCGTCCCATTAATGGAAATAGATCGCAACGTGTTGTTACGCTTCCTTCCGCTAGCCACACGGTGAAAGAAAGCCGTGTTTGCATCCCCTTCTTTAAGCCATTTCAACCTCGACCGCTGTCTCCATTCAGAGGCCCGCATCTTATCCTCCGCCGCCACACGCATCTGCGCAAGAGAGCGTTCGCGAAGCTCATCAAGCATCAGATCCCTTTCATTCTCAACAGCATCAAACTTCGCAATAACATCCTCAGCCTCGACACTGGCCGCGACTCTTGCCAACCTCGACTCCCTCTTGAACAGAGCAAGCTTCCCCTGCAGCGACACCAGCTTCTGATTCAACCTGGAAGCCGCCGACCCCACAAAGCGCGATTGAGTCCAGTGCAAAGAGACAATATCCTTGAAGCTCGCCTCCTGAAGCCAGCACTTCTCGTATCTAAAGAGGCCCCGCAGCGAATGGACCTCCCCGTAGTCCCAAACAATAGGCGAATGGTCGGAAAACGAACAGGGACGAGAGGAAACCGAGCAACAAGGTAACATCTCTATCATCTTCCCAGAAGCCAAGCGATCAATCCTAGAACGGGAGCTGGAGTTCCTCCAAGTGTAAATAGTATCACTCGCCACCAGATTCTCTAGAGCCAGCGAGTCCACCACCTCAGCAAAATTGAGGGAACCCGGGTCCCCCCCCGACCGAGGGCGATCCGACGAATGGAGCGCAACGTTGAAATCTCCCCCAATGAGCCAAGGGATCCCCTCAAAAGCAATTCCTGCAACACGCAGATCATCCCAAAGCTCCGACCTCTTAATGTGACAACAGGGGCCGTAAATGCACGAGAAAGCGACCGAAGCGACAGAGGCCCCCCGAACCAGCACAACAGATAACATATGCCTCCCCATAATCATGGAGCTGAAAGAAAAAGACGTCGATCTCCACGCAAGCAGCAAACCCCCCGCCACCCTGTCCGCATCCAGCGCCCTAAACTCATCTAGAGCACCCGCACCAAAAGAACGCCAGAGGACATCATCCATCCCCCTCAGCTTCGATTCCTGAATTAAAACAATATCACAACCCCACTCAGAGCATCTAGAGCCCAACGCCCTTCGCTTATCAGCATCCCCCAAACCCCTAACGTTCCAGGAGAGGACCTTCATTAAGGCAACTGTTGATGACCCCCAATGAAGATGAGACCAACCGCCTCCGCCACCGCTTCTTTCAAAGTTGCACAAGATAGCCTTAGCGAAGCCCTCGCCCTAGATCTGCTCCTCCTACGATATCTCTTCCCCGACCTCCAATCGGAGAGGCTCCCCACATCACTAACAATGTCCAAGGCCGGGATAACCCCCGAAGATCCTGGAGAGGAGACCAGTATAGACGAGCCGCCTTCGTCCAGGAGAAGAGGGTCCAAAGAGGTCCTGGAACGTTCCTCCACTACTGGGTCCGAATCACCCCCCGAGAGGACATGAGGTCCCGGGATGGGGACATCGAACCCGGAGGGAGGGAGCACAACCGAGCGAGGATCCACCTCCTTCGTACGTGCGCAACGGGCCGAACCCGAACCCGATAAAGAGAAGATAAACGAATCGCGGGAAGCTCCAGCCCGGTCCCAGGATCCGAAATCCAAAAGCCCGTTCAATCCCACCGCAGTCCGACCCGACCACGGACCCGCATAACAAATGCGGAAAGCACGTTCCAACTGCCTCGAGTGAATACCAAGAGTCGAACCCGCCTCGTATGCCACCCCATCATGCAAACCGTCGCTTACAGATGAGATGCACGAAACCCGAGCCTGCCCCCCGAAGGGACGCACAAAACCCATCATTAGGGGAGACTCCTCGGACGAGCCCCCATGCAGTGCCACCTGGCGACCAGAAGACGAGGCGGCAGCACCAAGCCTCGGGATCACCGTGCCAGCGGGCACGACCACCGGAGAGAAAGCCACCGCCGGCGGAGCAGGTGGCTCAATGAACGAAAGCTCCACGTGAAAACAGAAACGACCAACCTTCAGGACCTCAAAGAAGACCTTGTCAATCACGTCAATTAGAAGCCTCTTGCTGCACTCCATCAAGACACAAGTGCTCCTCCAGTCCGAGCCAGGCTTGAGACCATCGTCTACTACCGCAAGAACCACCTCCCATCGCCGAAGAGCCCTGCTTAGGCAATGAGCAGTCTGAGAGAGGAATGGAACGCCTCGCACCTCCGCAACACACGCCTCAACGTGCCACCAAACTCCATCGTCAAAGCGCAGGGCCCTCCAAAAGATGTATTCAGTTGCACCACTCGATAATAGCCTTTCCCGTTGATCCGGGGAAAGGCCACGAACACAGCAGCGCGTAGCATCCCAAGCCACGAAATCACCAGCGAAGCAAGGCCCCAGGAAACCACGCAGAGAAGATCTCACATCATCCCAGGCAACGCCTGCACGACGAGCGACCCCCACCACCACCCCATTCTCTTCTCCCCCCTTCACATCCCTCCCATGCAAACCACCCTCCATCGACCTCTTTCTCCCATGCAAACTTCCATGAAAAGAGGCGCCCCCCCTACTACCTCCAACTGCACCGCCTCAGCACGAGGGCCCAACTCGGCTCTACCAACGCCAGCCGATTCAGCAGCCATACGAGAACCTCCCCCCACCTGAGCAAAGGAGCGTGGTCCCCTCCCATCGAAAGGTGCAGACCACGCCGACGCGGACCCCGACCCCAACCTGCGACTCCCCGACTGAACGTCCCTGCGAGCAGATTATACGCCACGACCAGCACCGAACCAACAAGAAACCTTTCGATGACCCACCTTTCCATAGCTATAGCATCTTGCAGGGAGCCCGCAAACTGACGCAACGTGGCCACGCTCGCCGCACCTGAAACACCGCTTCCCCAACTTCCTGTGAGAGACCTGCACCCACTCCCCAGCCCCCTCTTCACAACCCTTGCCGCCTTCAGCATTACCACCAAGCGCATCCCTCGCAGGATACCCGACACCATCCCCGCGAAGCACCGCCTTACCCTTCGCATTACCCCAAGCCGCACGATCGCCTCCCGCCGCACTTGCCGAGCTCTCCATCTTTTTTCCGGCAGCCTCGGACGCTTCATCTGCTATCACCTTTGCTCTCCACCAGCGCTCCATCACCACTCTGATCAGTGAAGTAGTGTTGCAGGCTTAAATTTAAGAAAAAATTTCTGAGGGTGAGCAGAGAGGAAGTAAGGGTAAGAAGATACAAAGGAGCACGCTAAGTTGTGCGAAGAGGGAAGAAGATCGGGGAGGAGAGTGGATTGGGAGATTGAAGAGAAAGAAATATATGGAGGAGGAGGAGGATATAGCCAATGACTAAACCAAATGCATATTCATGTTTCCCTAGTACATGGGAGTAAATTGCTTTATACAAGGAATTTACCTATAAAAAGAAGCAACCTTTTATAAGAAAAGAGGCATCCAAAGATTGTCACTTTTGGATATTTACAATATTAAAAATTATAAAAAAAATAAATTATAATAAAAATATAAAATAAAATTAGATATTTTGTACTACGTCAATTCTCCTCCGCTTTGAAATACTCATCTCCTAATGAGTTGCATGATTATCATGTGCATTATTGGAGGATTTTGTCAAGATTTGTTGAACAAATCTCCCTGTTATCAATTTTTTCAGCATTCTTATTATATCTTTTTCGCACAGAGGGGAAACCACAAACATTCTACCACTTCACTTAGAGAAATTCTTTTCCGCGTATAATTGTCGACCTTATCCATTTGATTAACATGTTTTTGAAGGGGAGTCTCTCCACAAACGTTCCATGGCAACTTTTTTTATTACAAACAGGTTGAGTCCCCACTTCGAGGATCACCGCCTAATATACTTCATTAATAACATATCGTATTATATTACCGAGAGAGAGCCGGAAGTTATACAAAGCGTTACATTGTGCCACTGCGTTCTCACTCTACAAACGCTGGTTTTTGAAGATAAGCTCGTTGCAGCCTAGCTATATAGCCCAGAGAGAGGTTAACGGTTTCGACCAGTCCTCGCTAGAATTACCGGCAAACCTTCTAATGGATTCCCAGGATACATGCATCCCCTCCCACTGCAGCCAGTTGATATCAAGAGCGGACCAGACCCTCTTGGACCAAGCAAGTAAAGAACAGATGCTTGGAGTCTTCAGACGCGTCACCACACCTGTCGCATCGGATGTCCGGAAGGTGGAAGATGCGCCCCCTCCTGACTTTGTCCATAATCCTCCTCTGCCTAAGACACCAGAGAAAAACCTTGACCCTTGTCGGAATCTTATCCGCCCATACTATACGCATGTTATGACAAAAATCGGCATCCCGCTCCTCAGTACTCCTCGTCAGATTTAGATATGCCTTCTTTACCATGAAAGAGGTGCCTCCCCAACGATAATGGTCGCAGTCCCGAGAGAAGGACTCCTGTCGCGCAAGGGAGTCCAAAAGAGCCAAGTATTCATCTCCACGTTGATCCGGGAGCTCGGCAGAAAGGTCAGCGCCCAAGCGTCCTCCACCGCCACCTGAGAGCATAGAAGACAGTATCGATATCGATATCGTTTCGATATCGTATCGATACGATATTTCGACGATATATTGACGATATATCACCGAAATATCACCCATATCGACGAGCCTTTGTGAAGAAAATGCCTGCAAATCAGGTTATATCGCCATATCAGTGCCCATATCGGTCCTATGTCGATATCGATATACCGCTGATATATCGCGATATTTCCTTCCATGCCTGAGAGAGCGTCGCTTCCTTCATTGCCGACAAGGCGAAGAGGCTAGGAAATTTAGCCTCTAAGCATCCATCATCTGTCCAATTGTCCTGCCAAAATCTGAAAGTCCAGTCGTCACCAACGACAGGTTGAAGCCAGGAAACCAGCTGAGACATAATCGCTCGCTCGAATACCAGCCCACAACGGAGATTTGAACCTCACCCGTCGCGGCTCCAGATCACCTCTCACCCCATAGATCTCCCGTAAAAGATTCACCACCTGTGTGGTAGACAAGCCCCAAAAACGAATGGCCCACTTAGACAACAAGGCCTTGTTGCCCTCCAAATCTCTGACCCCAAGATCGTCATCCTCACGTCTCTTGGTGACTTCATCCCATTTGACCAAGTGCAAAACGGACTCCTGCTTTTTACCTTTAGACCAGAAGAATCTCTTACCCCAACCGGCATCAGCCTCATAGACATGAAAAAGATGGGGATGGCAGACAAAACGTGCTTCAGGAGGACCAACTTCCCCTCACGAGAGAGCGATATCTCCATCCAACCAGCCAGTCGCTGCTCCATCCTCATCACAAGACTATCCCAATCCGTCCTTTTGAGCTTGGCCGCAACAATAGGTAATCCCAAGTAACGTATCGGTAAGCTCCCCACGGTGCACTCCGTAGTAGCTGCTAAGTGGGCACGGACCAGGGCGTCCATCCCAAAGGCAACGACAGTCAATTTTGCCTTGTTGATTTCCAAGCCGGACATTTCACCGAAGATTTCGGCCAGCTGCACCACATTGCCAATCTGCTCGTTGGTACCGCCCACAAATAGAATAGTGTCGTCCACATACTGTAGCAGAGGGATGGAGATGTCACCCCTACTGTAACCCACGCACCAACCCGTCCCAACAACCTGATGCAGGATGACCCCCAGAGCGTCCGCCATGATAACGTACAGCATCGGAGCCAAAGGGCACCCTTGTCTCACCCCCGCTGCGGTTGGAAGAATCCTCCTTCTTGCTTGCCATTCACCAAGATCCCGTATGATGAAGTGGTGACGCATCTCTTCATCCAGTCCACCCACTGCTCCGGGAAGCCCATCCTCCGTAAGGAAGTCCATACAAACCTCCAGTCCACCGAATCATACGCCTTAGCGTAATCAATTTTCCAAAGCGCCCCTCTTGCTTTCGAGTGCTGCCAATCTAGACAAATCTCCGTAGCCATGACGAGGTCATCTGCCATTTGCCTCCCCGAGATGAAGGTCATTTGGCCCTGAAGAATCACGGTGTCCAAAACCCCCTTAAACATGTTCACCAAAATCTTTGCGATGATGAGGCAAATCCCGTTCGATGTTCAATGACAACTTAAATGACAACCAAACATCCTTAGATTTCGTTCTTATGGGAGAAATATCATCAATCCTTCAAGAGGGTTTCCTTCATTCCCAACCAACATTGGTGACCACTAATAGGACTCCACAATGAGGCAAGGGCAATGGCAACAACTACTGCATTGGTCCGGGGTGATCGAGCGACGATGGAAGGTTTTTCTACATACGGTAGAAGTGACTAGCATTGATGGGGTCTATGGACCATGTTGTGCCAACGAACAACACCACTTCTTGATGTGAGTGTGGCACGAACATTATGAGTTTGATGGAGACAACACTACAACAACGCATTTTCGGCTTTATGGGTCATCACTGGCACGAAGGTGATAGGAGTGCCACTGCGGGTGTTATAGGTTGGAGCATCCATTTTCAGCATCCTCGAGGCACCAATAACAATGGAGATCGAAGCCCCACATGTCGAGCTAGCGGCGGGGCTAGAGGATAAGGCTGATCACATCACCCGCAATGGGTAGTAACCTAATAGGTGGTTGCAATTGATGTTACAACATCGGCCTTGGTGTTTCACAGACCAATGACAACACTCAAGCATCTATAGAGTTGTAGCCAGACGTAGAGGAGCACATAATCAACATCAACAAATATCGCATGACATCGCCTCGTAAAGAAGAACTTAGCTTGATTTGTTGGTGGGTTTCATCGTCCAAGATGTAAGGTGCATTCAAGGCTATCGAGGAAGGACATTGGGCCAAGGTTTTCAATCGTGTATACATTAATTTTGTAGAGTCTAGAAGTTAAAGAAATTATTGAGGATGGTTGATCACTTTCTTGTTCTTTGTCGTCCTTTTCTTTGCATCGTATGGGTCTTGTAATGGTTAGACTTTCTTTAAGGATGAATGTATATTCTTTAATCAAGGAATCCATCGATTGTTGTACCTTTAAGTTTGATTGGAGGCAAGTTTGCTATGAATACAAACTATGGCCCAAGTGACTCAGTTCAAGCTTTGTTTGCTACTATCGAACAAGATCATTGAATCGTAGGGATTAGGGATATAAAAGGATATAGATTTATTCGAATCCAATTATGCTACTATATCCTTTTTATACAAAGAGAGGAGGGGATATAAAATGATATAGATTTGTTTGAGTCCAATTATGCCACCATATCCTTTTTATACAAAGAGAGAAACCTCTATGGTTCTTTGTGATAAGAAAATCTCTTTGAAAGTCAAACGAAAGTATTGCAAAGTTGTCGTGAGACATGCTATTCTCTATGGATCAGAATATTGGCTTGTGAACCATAGGCATGTGCAGAGAAAGACGGTAGCAAAAATGAAAATACTAAGGTGGATATGTGGTATACACGAAAAGATCGTATTCAAAATGATGTGATCAGAAAGAAAATTGATGTAGCTCCGATAAAGGATAGATGAGAGAAAACCACTTAAGATGGTTTAACATTTGCAAAGGAGGTCGGTTGATGCACCAGTTAGAAGATGCGAGATTTAGGATATTGAGATGGTTAAGAGAGGGCAAAGAAGGCCCAAGAAGTGTTGGAATGAGATTATTCGAAAGGATCTTAGATATTTGGATTTAAGCCTGAGAATGACCCAAAATAGATCTGAATGGAGGCAAAAAATCCATGTAGCCGACCGACCCTACTTAATTGTGGGAAAAGTCCTTTTGTTGTTGTGTCCTCCTTATACAAACTTTAAACTTTAGCATATGTATACGTATTAATTTTAATATATATAAATATATGGGAATAGATATCATTTTGATATCTACAAATATAAGTATGTGTACTCCTACATCAATTTTCATATATAAATGTAGTTATAGATTTATTTTTTACTATATATAGCATAACTTTATATCTTCTTTCACCATGTTTGACATGATCGTTGCAAATTAAATACATCTATTATATATATATATCATGTGTAAGACGTCGAATACATGTGCATTAATCTAATTTATGAAGTATTACTCATATTTTTTATCTCCGATCTGTACTAGTTTTACACTTGAATTCATCTTTTAAAGGTAACATAGTTTTCATATGTCAAATATGTATCTCACATAACAGATGAAGATATGGTAAGACCTATATCCAATCATTCGTATTTCTAGTGGAAACGATTCAAACTCCATACTTTGACACCAATTGATGCGGACTGAAATTTAGGGAAGATTTCTAGCGTATCAATCCAGTCAGGAGCCTAATCAAGCTAATCAAAGCAGTAGGTCGGAATGAGGAGATAAAGAGGAACGCACTAAGTTGCGCGAAGAGGGAAGAAGATCAAGGAGGATAGTGGATCGGGTAACTGAAAAAGAGAGAAAATTCAGAGGAGAGCTAGAAGGATAAATACAATGAATGAACCAGACTTTGTTTCATTTTTCCCTATTATATGGGAGTAGGTTGCTTTATATAGGAATAGTACTTATTAAAAAAAGAAACATTTCATACAAAATACATATCCAAGTCAAAAGACATCCAAAACAAGGTTTAAAATATCGTGATATATCAACAATATATCGATATCGACGAGATGTGGGGACCGATATTCATATATATATATATATATACATACGAGATATTGATGATATATCGTCATATCAAGCCATATCGCTCAAAAATGATTGGTTTCATTACAAATTTTCTCGGAATCGACCGATATCGATGATATCTATATATATAAATGATATTACCCTTGTAAGCTTGATTCCACGCCTTATTTTGCTACTCCTAGCATTAAAAGACATCGTGATTTTTATATTTTGTTTCAGGTCAGGGGTGCTACCCTCGCACCCCCGCAGGGGGAGCGCACATGCTTTCCCTATACACCCCTTGGCTCGTTGACCGAGCAACGAGACACCCGTCGGGTACGGTATGGTGTGATAGGGGGTACATAAGACGATTCTTCAATTGGTGAACTTTGCTCCCTTTGGCAATAGAGATGAAACAAGTCTAATGTTGATCAAGTTAGAATCACAGGTCCATAACATATCTCAACAGTCAGCATTGACAGCCAACGATAGGTGTGGTATAATGTCTATTAGTGTGTTAAATACGCCTCATTCTTGCATACAAATGTGTATTTATATGTTATTTATTGTTTCGATAACTAGGATGATCTTAATTTATGAAAAATGCTTTTTGTGTTATTTTCAAGATTTCACACCGATATCATTGATATATCCCAATATATCCTTTTTCAAACAGACCGATACGATATCGATATTTTAACCCTTAATCCAAGGTCGCGACTTCTAGATGTTACAATATAAAGACATAATAAAAATAAAAGTACATTAAAAACAGAAAAATAAAATTAGATATTACATATGGCATCAAATAGGGGGCTCGTGTCTTCTTCTCTCATGACATCCAAATCTTGGAGCAGGAGAATCCAAAAAAAGCCAACAGCCAGAACTTAATAAAAAAACGTTTTCAAGTATAGCACTATTAGACTAGATCAAAATTGGACTTGGTCCCCATGTAAAGCAAAACAAGAAGTCGATGCATTTTTTTGCACATCCTTAATTCTGATGGACCCTAGAAGCTAGGACCCTGAGAGGACCCAAACTCATTATATAGAATAAGAAAGCACATGATCCCAACTTCATATGAGGAATCGAGTTGATTATATTCAAGAACAATTGTGGTCTTGAAAGTAATCTGAGGGGTATTCAAGAACAACAAACTAAGGAAGCCAAATCATGAGGATACAAGATCGGTTTGAGGCATTGATCGCATATCTTGTCTTTCTAGGAAAAGATCCACTTTCCATATAACCATTTTGATGTCTTTTCCACTGGGGCTTTGATGCATCATGCTCGGAAAAAAGGGATGAGCGACTCTTGCCCTTATCTTCAAGAAACCACAAGAGCTTGCAGTTTAGGATTGGTGAATTTTAATTACTTGCAATGAAACTGCGAGTAGTAGACAAAATCTTGAGCGATTAGACCCTATAATCTAGTTGGATTATCTCTAAAATTGAGGGCAAGGAGAAATTCTAGTTGTCCTTAAGCGAGAATAGATCATGAAATCAATTGAGACTCAAGGGCTTGATGATGGATTTTATCCAATGATTTCAAGACTATACAAAATGAGTCTCCTCCTTATTCCTTAATCCCCCCACCCTACAAGTGAAGCCTTGGTCTCAACGCAAACTTTCCTACTTTTTCTAAAGTTACTGTTGGCGAAAATGAGCAAGGTGTTTATTCCATAAGCCCTAGGCTCTCTTATATAGGAGAGTAGCCTATGGGTAAATTACATAAAGCATACAACTAAAAAATAAAATAACGAACAGGTACAGGTACTGATATATATGCGTCAACACTCCCCCTCAAGATGGAGCATAGATATCAATCATGCTCAGCTTGGACGCACACTTCTGGAATGGGCCTCGAAGTAATGCCTTGGTGAATATATCAGCAGTCTGATTCTCTGAGGTGACGTGAGATGTAGCAATGAACCCCTTCTGAATCATGTCACGTATGTAGTGACAGTCAACCTCAATGTGCTTGGTCCTCTCATGGAAGGCTGGGTTGTTTGCAATGAACAAGGTTGCCTGATTATCACATTCCAACTTCATAGGGAGCGGTATATCAAGACATAGATCTGTAAGTAGAGCTTTCACCCACATCATTTCTGTGCTAGCCTGGGCCATAACCCTGTATTCAGATTCAGCACTGGATCTAGCTACCACTGTCTGTTTCTTGCTCCTCCACGAGACTAGGCATCTCCAACATAGACTGAAAATCCTGAGGTGGACTTCCTGTCCTTGGGGCATCCTGCATAATCTGCATCAGCACACGTTGTGAAAGAGATCTCCTTTCCCTTCTTAAATAGCAAGCCTGCACCTGGAGATGATTTTAGATATCTCAGAATCATGTGTATAGCATACATATGAACCTGATGTGGTTGCTCCATGAACTGGCTCACGCGACTCACTGCAAATGATATATCAGGTCTAGTGATCGTGACATACAGTAGTTTGCCTACCAGTTCTCTGTACCTCCTCCTGTCCACCTCTTCCGTGTCATCATCATAGAGCTTCATGCTGAGATCCATTGGTGTCGTAGCAGGCCGACACCCTAGCATACCTGTTTCACTCAATAGATCTGTAACATATTTCCTCTGCGACAATACTAATCCATATGGATTTCTAGCAAACTCCAGCCCCAGAAAATATCAAAGGACTCCCAAGCCCTTGGTGAAAAATTCGGTTCCCAGTTTTTCTTTCGCCTGCTTTATGCCCTGCTCATCATCTCCTGTAATCAAGATGTCATCAACATAAACCATGATTACAATGATACCTCTAGTAGTCTTCTGCACAAACAAGGAATGATCAGCATTGGAGCGTTTGTATCCTTGTTTCTCGAAGAGATCTGAGAGCTTCTGAAACCATGCTCTGGGGCTCTGCTTAAGGCCATAGATAGCCTTATGTAACCTGCATACCTTGGAACACTCCCCCTCAACAGCAAAACCAGGTGGCTGTTGCATATAAACTTCTTTCTGCAAATCTCCATATAGGAATGCATTCTTCACGTCCAACTGATGAAGCGGCCAGTCTCGAGCAACTGCAACTGACAACAAGATCCGTAGAGTGGAATGACGTGCCACAGGCGAGAATGTGTCAAGGTAATCCACCACGTATGTCTGTGTAAAGCCACGTGCAACCAGACGTGCCTTGTACCTGTCAATAGAACCATCTGCATTGTGCTTCACTGTAAACACCCACTTGCAGCTCACTGGGTTCACATCTGGAGGTATAGGAACCAAACTCCAAGTTCCTCTGGACTGGAGTGCCGCCATTTCTTCCTCCATTGCTAGCCGCCATCTACTATCCTGCATAGCATCACGATGATTCCTTGGAATATCGACAGCTGAAAGTGCCACAACAAAAGACCTGAAATCTACAGATAGCCTCTCAAAAGATACGGATGCTGATAATGGATATGTAGCACAGCTTCTCTTCGACTTGCGCAGAGCAATGGGAACATCTAAATCAACTGTAGTCTCATCTGTCCCCTGCAACATGTCCTGCTCAGAAATGTCGTCAGATCCATCAACATTAATATTTTCATTACATACCATAGGCGAGCTAGTAGACGAGTCATGACCATGAGCGGGAGAGGCCTGCGGGTATAATGAAACGGTAGCGGTGATATAGTTGGTGGTGGCGGTGGTGGTGGTGGTGGTGGTGGTGGTGACGGCAGCTGTGGTGGTGACGGCATCTGAGGTGGTGGTGTCATATATATGGCATCAGTGGATAGAGGTGGTAGCTGCTTGTCTCCTGATGCTGAAAAATACATAACATTTTCAAAAAATGTAACATCTGCACTGATCATATACCGCCGACGCAGAGGATCAAAACACTTGTACCCCTTTTGAGTTCTGGAGTACCCGACAAAAACACACTTAACAGCCCTAGGAGAGAGCTTGTCAGTACCAGGCGACAACTGATGGACAAATGCAACCGACCCAAACATACGAGGCGTAAGAGAAAACAAATCCTTGTCGGGATGAATGATGGTAAACGGGATCTGTTCATTTAAGACAGAAGAGGGCATACGATTAATTAGGTAACATGCAGTGAGAACTGCATCACCCCAGTAGGAGTAGGGAACATGACTCTGTATAAGAAGTGATCTCGTGACATCAAGGAGGTGACGGTGTTTCCTTTCAGCAATTCCATTCTGTTGAGATGTATGAGCACACGACGTTTGATGAACAATCCCTTTTGAGGAGTAATAACTGGCAAGAACATTTGTGCACAATTCTAACGCATTATCACTTCTCACAAATTTCACCGATGTGGAAAAGACATTTTGTATTTCATTCAGAAAATGGATAATTATATTTCCTGCTTCAGATTTATTTTTCATCAGAAACACCCATGACACTCTAGAAAAATCATCCACAAATACTATATAAAATATGTGTCCCTGATGATCAGGTACACGACTCGGACCCCAGACATCAACATGAAATAACTCAAACTTGGAGGTACTACTCCGACCTAGACGACTGGGAAAGGACGACCTGTGATGCTTTCCCAACTGACATGCCTCACACTGAATAGGTGTGTGAGGAAGACTATAAGGTAACACTTGACACAACTTCTGAAGCGGTAAATGACCAAAACGCAGATGCCACAGTAAAGTAGATACTTGTCCAGCAGGAGAGGATGTGGTTCCAGCCATGGTTTTAAAAAACGCGCCTCGAGGCGCTGAGGCGTACGCCTCGAGGCGGTTTCAAGAAAAAAGCGCCTTGAGGCGCATGAGGCGGTCCTGGAAATATCAACTTACGCCTCGAATGATCGAGGTGTTCCTTGAGGCGTTGAGGCGTCGAGGCGTAGTTGAGGCGTACGCCTCATCTGGAAACGGGTTAAAGGCCAATACCCGATTATTTCGAAGCCCCATTCGCACGAACGAATCGCTGGAGCTTTCCTGGAACCCTAGACCTGCGCGGGCGGAAGAACAAGGTGCGCAAAGTCGCCTATCCCCCTTTTTTTCCCACAAAGTTGCACTTTGGATCTCTTCTCCCATAGATTTCGGTTGATCCTTTTCAGCCTTTTGTTCAGATTTTGTTGTTGGCACCTTGCCGGCTCGCCCTCGCCTCTATCCCTGAGGAGTGGTGCTGCAGTCCGCAACCGTTGAAGGTACTTTTTCCCTGAGCATGACATTCTTTAGGAAACACCAAGCATCGTTGAAATTCTTTATATTGTGTTGAGTTGATAGAACTACATAGTACATACATTGAAATTCTTTATATTGTGCAAACGGATGAGGTAAAATTTTGTTTGTATATTTAATAGTTAAATTCAATCTTGTCCTATTTCAGAAATGGCTCCAAGATTGAAAAAGGGACATGATGGTGGACGTGATAGATCGGATATTGCATGGAAATATTGTAAAGAGGTTGAGTTAGAGGGAGAACAAAAGAAGAAAGGATACAAATACGTGAGTTGTAACTTTTGTAGCAAGATCATCACAGGTGGTATTGCAAGATTAAAAGAACATTTGGCGAGAAGTCACAAGAATGTTAGTGGATGCCCAAATGTACCGCCAGAAGTGGAAAATGAAATCAAGTTGTTTCTGATGAAGAAAGAGTTGGATAAAAAAAGATCACTTGAAGAGATGCAGGAGGTTCGTCGAGTAGGAGCATATGCAATGCAAGGAGGATCTGATTTTGGTGAGCATGTACCTACCGGATCAAGTGGAGCAATGCAAGGAGGATTAATATAAAGTTCTATATTTGTATAATTTTTAACCTACAAACTGAGGCTTACGCCTCGACCGCCTCGAGGCTTACGCATCGCCTCAATCACAGGAAACCGCCTCGATCCGCCTCACGTTTTTTAAAACCATGGTTCCAGCAAATGGGGTCTGATTCATGCGGTAGAGGCCTCCTTGCTCATAGCCACGACCAATCACGTTGCCCGTATGGATGTCCTGAAAAATCAAAGAAGATGGATCAAAAATTGCCCGACAATGAAGATCCTTCGTAATCTGACTAATTGACAACAAATTCATTGAAAAATCAGGTGCATGTAGCACATTCTTGAGCTGCATAGAAGATGTCAATCTAATCTCCCCCTGACCAGTGATGGGGGAATGTGTGCCATTGGCAATTACTACTGTCCGTCCCGGAGGGATCTGAGTGTACCCTGTAAGTAGACTCAGGTCGCCACATATGTGATGTGTAGCGCCCGAGTCCATAATCCATGGCAATGTATCCGATCTACTACTGTGGAGTGCAAGTATACTACCTGAAGCACTGGTAGACGCAGAGGCAGAAGCAGCAGCATCAGAATGACTCTTTGTAGTCGGTGCTGGACCAGATGGTGGAATAATGCCCCTCAGACGGGCAACTAGATCATCGAATCGTTGATCCAAAGTAGCAGCAGACGGGGGCTCTATCTGCTCAGCAGCTCGTGCGGATGCAGGAAATCCATGTTTCGAGTAGCATGTGTCTTCATTGTGTCCAACTCGGTGACAGTAAGTACATGTTGGCCTAGTGCGACCACCTCTTCCACGAGGTCCACGTCCACGGCTCTGGTGATGAAACCCACGACCTCTGTTGGCTGTCATGGCTGAAGAATTCTGACTCGCAGCTGTGGAAGGAACTGTGATCCGACTCAATCTATGAAAAGCTTCCTCCATGGGAGGAATAGTGGAGTCCGCCAAAATCTGTGATCGTGCTGCCTCATACTCAGGATCAAGTGCAGCCAGGAACACACCCACCATAGTCGCGTTCATGTATGTCTTCTGCTGTTCTGGCGTAGCTGTGAGAGGCATGAAGCTATAGAGCTTCTCGAACATCCCTCTCAGTGATGTATAGAGAGAGTGTAAAGGGCGACCATTCTGCTTTATTATGAATATGTCATGCTGAAGTTGCAGAATCTTCGTCTCGTTCTTGGCCTGAGAGTATGTAGCCGCCAGAATATCCCACATATCCTTGGTTGTGGGTTGGTGTAGGATGTCATTGGCAATTTCAATAGCCAATGTACCAGATAGCCAAACTTTGGCATATGCATCATCAGCCTCCCAAGAGGCATTGGTTCCAGTCTTCTCAGCAGGCTCTGGATCGGTAAGAATGTGCTTCTTACTCGTTGACTTCATCATGCTCATGAACTGCATTGCCCACAGTTCATAGTTGGTACCGTCCATCTTGACAATAGGCGTTGGACCACGGAATGCGCCAATAGATGGGATATCTGCCTTGCTCTCTGACATACCGGATACTGAAGACTGGAATGATTGACAAACTATGTGATTTGTCTACAATGACATAAACGGGTTTAGTTGCACGTGTAGACCTCAAGCAACTAAACACATGCTGATTGTTTTCTGCGCTTTAGGGCTTGGAACCGTGCACGCGTACGCTAGCTACGCGCGCTGACGCGCTGGATGCACTGGAATCACGCGAACGCTGCACACTGGGCACGCGAACTGGATGCACAGCCGCACAGGAGTTCAAAGGGCGCACTGGAATCACGCGCGCGTTTGGATGCACGCGCGCACAGGGCACGCACGGGACCCGCACAGGACACGCACGGGACCCGCACAGGATGGTGCGCGAACAGGAGCACCACACTCGCCCGCTATTGCGCGCTGGCGAAGGAAGAGGCCAGCGCACGATGATGCTTCAGGCACCTCACCGCGAGAGCACCGCTGGAGATGGACTGCGAGAGATGGTGCAGCGCTAGGGATGGCGCACCGCGAGAGGTCGGGGAAGCACCACGAGGAGATGGGCCAGCGCGAAAGGCGGAGGCGCCGTGCGTGCTACCCAAGAGAGGGCGGCGTCGATCGAAGAGGGAGAGACCGGCGGGTGGGGTGGGATGGGGAAGGGCTAGGGTTTCGAGAACTCCGGTTTAGGACCGTCGCTCTGATACCATGTTGGGGAAAATGAGCAAGTTGTTTATTCCATAAGCCCTAGGCTCTCTTATATAGGAGAGTAGCCTATGGGTAAATTACATAAAGCATACAACTAAAAAATAAAATAACGAACAGGTACGGGTACTGATATATATGCGTTAACAGTTACCATTCAGCTCCTTCCTAGTAATCATATGCTTCTTCCTCTCAATCAGCTCAGTAAGACCATTTCATGTTGTAGTTTCCCTAAATGCAGCTTGTTGGAGTATTTGGTTGTGCGCATCTTATGTTGTAGATGGGTAAATGGATACCTCCAGGATCCATTTACCCCATCCAGTTGTTTAGTCCCACATCTACCAGTTTTGAGATGTGGAGACTCAGTGGGGGCTATATATAGACCTCCACACCCATTGTATCCGGTGAGAAAGTTCAATGAACAAATCAGCCCTTTAAAGCGTTCTCCCGTGGTTTCATCTCGCTCCTTAGGGAGTAGGGTTCCATGTAAAAATCTCGATGTTCCATAACGTTTTATTCTTTTCTCTGATTTGCTTCCGCATGTTTATTTTCTAACATGGTATCAGAGCGGGTCGATTCTCGAGGATTCTTTTTACGTTCTTTATTTTTTGTGTTCGAGATTCGAGATATTATAGGGTTTCTATTGAAATCCTAATTATCTTGTTGAAGATTTCCTTTTCGATTCAAATCTAATTCTGATGCAGATTTATCAAAACCCTAGCCGCATCTCATGTTTGTGCGTAAGATTCTCCAGAGATATGGAGGTTCTACAGATTTAGGCAGCGCACCCCCCTTCTTGTCCTGCTCATGGCAGCACAACGCACGCATCCCAATCGCACGTAGATCTTCGCACGCATCCCAGCGTAGGCCCCAGGCGCATCTTCTTCACCTGGAGGCAGCGAGCCCCACGCGTGCAGCCCCTAATTTATGTGGTGATATTCCTCTCAAGCAAGCTTCAGCAGGCGAGAGGCATCTAATCTCTCGATAAAACAGGGGCTCAACCCACTATTCTTGAACCCTAATCGCTCGAAGGCGCTGGAGCGACGCAACTCCAGGAGATATGTTGTTCAGGCGACGACATCGACGTACCACCAGACGAAATACCCATCGGTGGAACCTCAGGATCGCAACAGAGGTGACGATCCTCACAGAACCTATCCCCAGGTGCTCGGAGGCGCAACCCAAGCACTCGGCGGCGTTCCTTCCCATCTCCTTGCAAGCAGCGACGCCGACCGTGGGGCAGCAGCGCGCGAGCGAGAAGTCCCCATTGGGGAACCCTTGTCACCCAGGCGTGACGTTGCTCCGAGCTCCAAATGGCACCGCCACATCGTGAAAAAGGCCCCCATCGGGGCGGGTGGTCTTTGAGAAAGGGTTCCCAACGGGAACCCTAAATAAGGAGCCAGCTTATTATTAAAAAATCCTTCTGCTACTGTCAAACGGGCCAAATGAGCCCAGATGTATGTGTGGGCCTATATAGGCCAGGAATGTTTTTTAAAAAAAAATGTTTGTTCAAAAAAATAGATAAAAATGCGTACAAAAAAATCGTACGCGGGAAAAAAAAGGAAGAAAAGCCGAAAAAAATGATGAATGAAACGTTTTAAAAATGTTTCGAAAAAATGATTTGAAAAGCCAATAAAAAATGTGAACGGCTTATGTTAAAAAAATCATGGCAGCTATTAAAAAAATTTATTGACAAAAAGCCACAGGTTCATGATTACCTCCCCCTTCTTCATTTCTTCTCCCAACTTAGTCGATGTTGATTTTCCGACAAGTATGGGAGAAAGGGGGAGTATTGTGTAGAGTTATAGGTCCGAGTCAGATCCAAATTCTCTAAACTCCAGACTCTAGGCCATTCAGATTGTTCAGACTCTACATTTCGTAGATGAAGATTCTCCATGTGCAGATTCAGACTCGATGTTCAGATTCCGAGTCCACAGTTTAAGGCGCAGTTTCAGACTCAATGTCAGATTCCGAGTCCCTCAAGTTGACTCACACTCTAGCTCGTTCGTCCTCCTCACCTGCATGACATGAGAAGCAACGTCCTCGACAGTAGCCGACAATTGTGCGCGTTGAGTTGATATTGTTTGTAGTGCCATGTTTTGTGAGTTGAGTTTCTTTCTGTTTGTCCAAGCTGAGCATTGCATGCTCCAGCTTGAGGGGGAGTGTTGGAGTATTTGGTTGTGCACATCTTATGTTGTAGATGGGTAAATGGATACCTCCATAATCCATTTACCACATCCAGTTGTTTAGTCTCACATCTACCACTTTGGAGACGTGGAGACTCAGTGGAGGCTATATATAGACCCCCACACCCATTATATCGAGTGAGAAAGTTCAATGAACAAATCAGCCCTTTAAGACGTTCTCCTGGTTTCATCCCGCTCCTTAGGGAGTAGGGTTCCACGTAAAAATCCCGGTATTCCATTAAGTTATATTCTTTTCTTTGTTTCACTTCTGCATGTTTATTTTCTAACACAGCTTGTCCCTCACCTTGGAACACTTGACTTCTTATATATGAAATACGATTGTACTTCACACGGAAGAGAGCGGCAGAACATGCTTCCTACCAATGCATGCTTACTCTATTGTTAAAGCTATCAGTTGGAGCTATTAAACTATAGTAGTAGGCAAGGATATGAGAATATGCCTTATAGAAATTGTGAGGAAAGAGATGAACTCATTTCCCTATGTCGCGTGGTAATCATTTGTGTCCAGCTACTCGATGATGTTCTTATCATCAAGATGCATGCACCTAGGTGACCCTTGAGACTTGGTTGTGGGGATTACTCAACCTTACACATGATCCTCTCCCTCTTCTTATCTCAAAACTAAGACCACGATGAATTGACCCAATACTTATAAAAAGAATGACAAGCGGATGATTTTCTTCAATCCATTGTGATCAAAACAAATGGATTGAAACTTTAGAATCTGCTATCAAAATAATTGTCAACAAGTTTCTCGTCATTTCAAATTGATAAAAACTATGACAGCAATGATGCAATAAAGATTAATCAATAAAATTTCCAATGGAATGAAACAAGAATGCAAGTCTCTCCTCTCAGATCAGAGGATTCGAGACTTTGTTTCATCGTTCGCAACGTTGAAGGGGTTGTCTCCCAAGGAGTCAACAACTAAATGCTTTAGAGTGGATAAAAGAGGATGATTTCTTGATCACGCATGCATATAATGTGCTGAGAAATCATCCTCGAGATATCAACCAGGTTTTGGCATCCCCCTAATTTTTGGAGGGAAAATGACGTTGAAAGTGCACTTGCATGCAGACACGGAGAAGAGGCCAATCACAGAAGTCAACAAGAGCAAGAATGCTAACCCCCTAGACAAGACGTGTCCCATATGTAGCAGTCGTAGACCATGTGTTGGGCCATCGGGCTTACCAAAAATGCTCTGATCTTAGGGGAGATTACATTGAAAAGTATGTGTGTTTTCTATCCGAATCCTGGGTGGATTAGTTATATAAACAATTGTTTTTTTAATAAATGAAGTTTATGGATGAACACCTATCAAAGGTGTTCCACCCATTTTCTTCGAAAAGAATATGGCGATGATGAGAAGGATGTGAATCATTTGTTTTTCCAATGCCCGATGGTAGCTTGAACAGATTCCGGATGAGCTCCAGAGCATGAAAAAAGAGTGGAGGGAAGCCGAATTGAAAAAGGAGGCATGGTAGGAATCTAACGGTCTTTTCGGCACTATGAGCTCAAAGGACTGTTGAGGTATTCTAGAACAAGAAATATTAATTCCTTGCATTGACATAGATTGCTTGTGACCGTTAATCTTGTTGCTTTATGTTTTCACTTTATATTGCTAGCTGAATGAATGATGAATGACAACCAGAGTTACATAGTCATTTTTTGGCTCTTAATAAAGAATAAGCAGAATGTGATTAACATCCTGTAAACATGATTAAAATTAATTTTCCAGCTTACATCTTTGTCCCACTTTAGAATACAATATTCTGAAGTCCTGTATTTCTGCTTTCAATTAACCTGACTGGTTATTTTTTTCCCGGTTTGAAAACACACGTGAATATTATATAATTAAAACACATTCAAACAGTATAATTGAAATACAATGTGAAAACACACTCCAAAAGAAACTAGACTATACTGATGCTAATTCTCAACAGTCTCAGAAAACAACAATCCTTCGAATTGGTCCTTCACATCAAGTATTTGCTTTCCCTTTGTTTTCTAATAAGTTAAGGGTGGTGATGGTCAATGGGCAAAATGCACGTGCACACTGGTTAATATAATGCATGCAAACAGACACACTTAAATGGTCCGGTGGTAGTGCAGTGCGCCTACCACCCAAAAGACCATGGTTCAAATCCCTCCTTGTGAGGGTTGCGTTAGGTAGTCAACAGCCAGCGTAAAAAATTATTGAATCTTTCAACATGGATTTGAGCAATAATCCATGTAGCCGACCCTGCTTATAGTGGGGGAAGGCTATGCCATTTAATGCAAATGGGCAACAGTGGACATAATGGTGGATGTCTGGCTTCTAGGATTCTTCAGCCCGCATAGGACACATCATGAAATACAGGAATGGAAGATGAAAGGATGATGGTTGGGCAACGTGTTTCTGTGATTTAAATGATAATCACGAAGAGCCACTCAGGCAGGCTGCCAAGTTACACAACAACAACGCCTTTACCCACAATTAAGTAGGGACGGTTACATGGACTTTTTGCATCCATTCAGATCAATTTTGAGTCATTCTCAGACTTAAATCTAAATAACTAAGATCCCTTTGGATAGTCTCATTTCAACACTTTTTGGACGTTCATCGTCCTCTCTTAACCGGCTCAACATCCCAAATCTCGCATCTAGTAACTGGTACATCAACTGACCTCCTTTGCAAATGGTCAAACCATCTTAATCATTTTTCTCTCATCTTATCATCTATCAAAGCTACACCAACTTTCTTTCTAGTTGCATCATTCTGAATCCGATATTTTCGTGTATGACCATACATCCACCTTACCTTTTCTATTTCTGCTACTGTCATTCTCTTCACATATATAAGGTTCACAAGCCAACATTATGAACAATAGAGCATAGCAGGTCACAGATGCCTTATAATACTTTCCTTTAACTTTCAAGGAATTTTTATCACAAAGAACAATACAAGCTCATCTATACTTTAACCAACCTACATTTATTCTGAGTAACAACTCCGTCAATTTCCCCATTCTGTTGCGAAATTGATCCCAAGTATCTAAAAGAATCTTTCTTCTGAATGTTATCGTCTCTAATCTTCACCGTGAATCCTTCACCATTATTTCCATCAAATGTGCACTCGTGCACTCCATATATTCAATCTTAGCCCTACTTATACGAAATCCTTTAGTTTATAAGGCATGTCTCCAAACCCCCAGCTTCTCATTACTCCATCTCTTGTCCCATCCAACAACACAATATCATCAGCAAACAACATACACCAAAGTATCTCATCCTGAATGTGACTAGTCAACTCATCCATAATCAAAGTAAAAAGGAATGGACTCAAAGTTGAACACTAATGTAGATCGATGTTGATGTTAAAATAGACAGCCTTCCTAAACCGGATTCTTACATAAGATGAAGCCTTATCATACATATCCATTATAAGGTTCATTTATAGGACAAACACTTGTCTCTTCTCCAAAACTCTCCACAATATCTCCCTTGGGACTGAATGAGAAGTCTTCTCCAAATCAATAAAATTAATATGGAGGTTCTTTTTAGCTCTATAAATCTCCATTATTCTCCTCAAGTGGATAGCTTCAATAGTTGAGCGGCATGGCATTAATCCGAATTGGCTTTCAGTTATATTGGAAACTTGCCTCAACCTTCTCTCAATCACACGTTTTCAAATTTTCAGTCTGACTTATCAGTTTAAAACCTCTATAATTCGGACAATTTTGAATGTCTCCTTTATTCTTATAAAGAGGCACCACAATACTTCTCCTCCATTCTTCAAGCATTTTCTTGCTTCGCCAAATAACATTGAATAAATTTGTGGACCAAAGCAAACCTCGTTCACTTAGATTTCTCCAAACTTCTATAAGAAAGTCATCAATTCCTACTTTCCCAGGTTTCATAACCTTTAAAGCCTCCTCTACTCCCTTTGTATTCGTCTATAGCTTGCATGATTCAAGTAACATTCACTACCAGCAAGATCTCCCAAAGTAATCTCTTTACTCCCTTCCCCGATGAAAAGTTCATGGAAATACTACTTCCATATAGTTTCTATATCCTTTTGAGTAACAAGCGCATGTCCTCCTCATTCTTGATGCATCTCATTTGAGAAAGATCTTTGCACTTTCTTTCTCTTTGGCCAAACTGAATATAGCCTTATGGCCCTCCTTTAAGTCAAGTTCTTTGTACAAAAGTTCTTAAGCTTTCAACTTTGCTTCACTTACAATTTTATTTGCTTCCTTCTTCGTTATTTTTTAGTTTGTGACAGTTTCCTCCAATCTATCATTATGCATAGCTCCTTATGCATAGCTTTAAAGCAAGCTCTTTTAATTTTAAGCTTCTCTTGCATCCCTTCACTCCACCACCAACCTCTTTTTGGCCTGGAACTCCTCCCTTAGACTCGTCTAACATCTCTTTGGCTACCCTTTGGATAATAACATTGTCGCCTCCCACATCTCATTTGCACTTCCATTACAATCCCAAGATATGTCTTATAAAACCTTCTCCTTGCAAGCTTGATTGCTTCAATTGAAGATTCCATCATTTAATTCCAAAGATATTGAGAGCCACCCTCTTCTTTACCAATCATTTTATTTGTGCATCCATGACTAGCAAGCGGTGTTGAGATGTCAAGCTCTCTCCTAAGATTACTCTGCAGTCTCTACAATACAACCGATCTCTTCTCCTTATCACAAAGTAATCTATATGTATTTTAGTCAGGTCACTCTTATAAGTAATTAAATACTCATCCCTCCTCTTGAAGGGAGTGTTTGCTATGAAAAGGTCACAAGCCGCTACAAAATCCAGGATGACTTTTCCCTCTTCATTTCTATCACCAAACTCATGGGCTCCATGAACACTAGCATATCCTAAAGCATCATTTCCCACATGTCTATTAAGAATTCCACCTAGGCAAATCATCTCTCTTTATGGGATTCATTAAATAACCTTATCCAAATCCTCCCAAAAACTTGTTTAAACCTTTCTTATAAACCAACTTGTAATGCATAAACTGAGATTATATTCATAACTTCTTCTACCACCAATTTTAGCAAAATAATCCGATCCTAAAATCTTTGCACATCAACCACGCTATCCTTCAAATCCTTATGAAGAACCACTCCAACACCATTTCTATCCCTCTCTTTACCTAAATATCATAGTTATAAGCATGCATTCTCGATCTCTCTTGCTTTCTCTGAACCATGTTGTCTCTTGGAGACATGGTATATAAATCTTCCTTCTTTCCATCGAATCTACTATCTCCATCGATTTTCCAGTCAAAGTGCCAGTATTCCTACTATATATCCCCAACTTCTTTTTGCAACCTCTTTTCGACTAACTTATTTACTCACATGTGTCCATTATACGAGAACCCTTGCAAATTTTGAATCGCATCTGAGCGGCGATGCAACGAAACTAGCTTATTTACTCATGTGTGTTCCTCATGTGAGAACCCTTGCAAAATTTGAACTACATATGGGCAACGATATAACAACCCTTGCTAAAGTCTCATTGCATTCCGATGATGCAACGCGTCACTAGTAGGACACTCCCTCTAAATGTTTGCATAAATCCATGTTGAAAAGATCATATTGTCTTGAGGTGAATTCTTAAATAGTATTTTTTAAAACAATATTTAGAAATTTGTCTCTGACTATTTTACAGTGGTTGTCAGCTACCTAACGCGATCCTCTTCAATTTACCCAACAGGCTGCCAAGTTATTAAAAAAATAAGAAAATTCCCTCAAATATTGTTTTAGAAAGCAGCAATAATGATTAAGAGCATGAGAACATGAAAGAGTCCTTACCCAAGGCTAAGATGCATACATAGTATCATTACAAGTACAAGTATGGATCAAGGTCATGCAGCATTCCATCGAAACGGAAAATGTTTCAAGAATCAAGGTTATGTATGCCGAAGGGAAAATATATATATTTTAAGTGAGCAATAGCTAGGACTTAAACGACAATTAAATTCATTCAATCGATCCAAAAGTTGTCGTTTTACAGCGCAAAACCAAATTCCATTAGACCTACCCATCCAAGTGGGCGAACATCTACGTCAAGAAAAAGCTAAATGTATTATAAATCAAATACCCTATAAAGCAACTCTGCCTTCCAAAAATGAAGCACTTTCTCTGTAGCCAAAAGGCTCGCACCACAGCCGTTGAAAGCATCCTACATATACATCAGCAGTAAGTGATGACACCAGGAATAAGTATAGCCACTCTGAAACTTCGCCTAAAGCTATTTGGATGTGGTAAGTTACAAGCTATTTGGCAAGATCTTGAGATGGATTGGGTAGATTACCGAGACCTTATACATTTTTGGGAATCCATCTATCGTGCTAGATCTCGAGCTCTGTCGCAGTTGGCGCTACTGCTTACTACTATTTGGGCAATATTGCTATCCCACAATGGAGTTGTTTTTTCTTCGAATCATTTTTGTATTGAAATGTAATTATCCAAGCAAAGAATTTTGTTGCATCTTGGTTGTCTTGGGATAACTTCAGTATCTTTTTAATAAATAATATACGTAGGGCAGGTACATGAGCGTGTTTCCTCCTCTTTTGAATCAAAAAAAACTGTCTAAAGCTCTCCAAAAAAACACTACAATCACAACATATTTATAACCTCTCCCAAAAAACCCACTCCAATCACAACATATTTATATCTACCAAACCTGCTGGGAAATTGGCAATGGAAAAAGATGATGACCCACAACCTCACGTTCCATTCCCACATACAGAACAAGTATTATTTGAACAAAGGAACCACTTGCATCTTTACGCCTTCATCACCAATATTCGTTTCCTTATTAATCCCATTAAGACGGAGAGTTTAAGCAACATATTCCTCTTCCAAATGAGAGAATAATCGCATAAGAAATGTTCGGAAAATAAGAATTGTCAAGTGGTTTCACTAATTGTTTTTTTCTCGCACGTACCTCTTAAATACCATAAATACATTTTCCCTTGACAATGTGAAGTGTCTAGGCATTTCAAAAATCAAAAAAATATAATCCAAAAGGGGGCACTTCCTTTTATCCTAGAAATGCTACCATGTGCAATCATAATAAGCATATGCCATGTGTCTCAAAATTCCAGATTCTACTATGTAATCCAAAGATAAACATCGTTCCACCTATTTCGACAAACTCAACTGGACCAAAGTATTATATTATTCAATGATAGTAAATAATACAACTTATGAAAATTTGGGCAGACGATAACAGAAGTCTTAATCTTTAGAATTCAGCACATGCAGTTCGATGCAATAATGTCGCCTATGATGGTGACACACCAACAATGTGCAACCATGGCAAATTCGACCAACCAACCCTCTTTTCGAAAGAAAACCAGTAAGTTATGAGTAGTAGGAACCCATAATTGAGGGGGATAGATAAGTAGAAGATTGGCGAATAGAGCTAGACAAACGATGGGGAAATTTAGAATCGAATGTAAAAGGTGTAATAGAATTGACAAAGATAGTTAAAGAACGAGAAAGAAACTTAAAATAATAGCTCATTTATCCTTTACTGTGATAAAAAAAATAACCGCGAACTCTAAGGAGGATGTCATGTGTGTTCTTTTAGAGTACCAATGCCACGTGTGCTTGATATTCGTCGTAGAACGAGGATGTGGACCACAATTCCCTTTTTGTGCAAATTCTATGAAGGTGTGGGACAAACGAGCCTCCTCAGGATAACGACCAGTACTGTTGTAAATTTCAGGGTTTCGAATAGCTCGGATTGGCATGACTCGGAAAGAGATAAGTTTATGGCCCTAGTCATGGTTTAGACCATGACTCAAGTCTGAAATAATGATATTTTATGAGAGAGGTCGGTCTATACAAAAAATGTGTTTGGTTATGCAAAGTTTCTCTCCAAGTCTTCGTCTATGTAATCTACCCATGCTACATATATATGTAGTGTAGCTTTAAACCTTGTGATTATATGGAGTTTTGCAGATGTGTACCTTCTCAGTGACAGCCATTATTTCTTTCAACAAAAAAACAACACATCCAATCATTGCCACCTCCACTATCTCAATTATTCCTTCCGCTTACTAACAACACAAAGCTACCTACTCATTTAGCGCATTTCATAAAGTATTCAAAAAGGAGAAAGGACATAAAGAAGGAAAGAGAAAAAATATATTTCATTAAAAAACGCAAGCAAAGGTCGCAAAAGGGATATGAAAGGTTCGTACGAAATTTGATACATATAAATATCCCACTTCTCTTTATCTCCAACTTTGTGAGATAAAAGGAGGGAAAGAACATTCAATTTTCTATATAGCAAAGAATGAGTTTTCTAAGAGCAATACTCTATTTTCAATCAGTAAAAAAAGGAAAATATACCATGTATAACAAATAATGAGTTTTTCAACAATATTCTAATCACTCAATAAGAAAAAAGGGAACTTCTCCTATATCCAATAATTTGCAGTCCTTTCCTAATCTTCTTGATCGAATAGATAGGTAGATGTACCTTGTCTTCGCAACTTCTCCACATTTTTTACAGTTTAGCAGTTTCATGAAAACTGCTCGTGACCACGGTTCAAATCCTTCCTTGTGGGTGTTGCGTTAGGAAACCGACAACATGCGTAAAAAATAGTCAAATCTTTCAAAATGGATTTGAGAAAGAATCCATAGCATACCTTAATTAAAATGGGAGAAGGCTTTGCCATTTTTTTCATGTGCAGCTTCGTCCCCACTCCTAGTTCACGGTCATGAAGGAACAAAGGCTTCAAAGACAAATGCCTCATGGTCTCCCCAGTGCGCTATTTAGGCAATTCCATTCCCAACTCTATACTTCCTACTTATCTGATATATTTTGATCATGGGATCAAGATGGAAGGAAGGTCAGAAGGCAAGGGAAAACAAGAAGCCGTCATCTTTATAAAAAAAAAGCAAAAGCGAACAAAAGGGGATTTGGAATAATTAGTTGGGAATTAGTTGAATATTTATGGCTCAAAAATCTTCTCCTCCCATCGGTACATGTATGTGCGGGTATGAAAAATATATCTAGCTAGAATATCCCAAAAAGTCTATAGTCACCCCCAAATTGTACCTATAGGGAAAATGAAAGTTCCCCTTTCATACAGGAATTTACATTCCCTACAATCGAGTGTCGGGAAATTCATCTTGTTTTTCTATTTCCCCTCACTTATCACATCATGCCATGTAAAGCTTCCTTATAGTTCCTGTTTGTGATGACCAACGGGATAGAAAACAAAAAAACACCCTCTCCACAAATATTGAATAAGTCGATCCTTTTGCCTGCTAAACAACATTGACCTCCCTGCTTAAACACCCCATGTCAATCGAATGATCAAAAGGAAGAGATGCCAAAAAGTGAAGAAAACGGACAGTAAGAACTTATCTCATTAAAATGGAAATCGAAGATAAGGAAAGGGATATAGAGAGACGGACGAAAATTGGTGGGCATACATAGTTCATTGTCTTGGAAAGATGGAGGGGAGAGGAGCATAAGAATAATATGTTCTGTATTCAAAAAAATATAAGTTACACCTGATTCTAGATAGAAAAAACAAAAGTTAAGGTTCCCTTTGTGTTCAATAATTTGCATTCCCTCCCCACAAGTCCAAGCCCAAGGAAATGGGAATTCCTTTGCATTGACAATTCCCCCTCATTTATTAAAGTTTGACATGCACAGCTCTCCTTCCACTCCCTCCCAGTCCACATTCAAGGAGAAATCTTCTGTCATATCCACCTCCATTGACTCGGACAATCCATCTGTTTGCTAATCAACATAAATCCACCTACTTTCCTACCCACGTTTAACATTTTCCAATGGAGAATTTGGAAGGGAAGAGAGACGAACTCAATTTCTTGATCAATGAAAGCAAATGTGAGTAAAGAACGAAAAGAATACGTGTAAGCAAAGCTTCTTTTGTTTTTTTTCTCCTTTGTTTAAGAGTATGCAAGAAGAAAGCTTTCTCCTCTTCAAGATCCCTGGTTCCCTTACCGCAGATTCTCAAGTTCGCGTCGATGGGAAATTTCGCCTTGTGTTGTCAATCTCCCTTCATCGGTTACTTTTTCACTGAACATCATGAGGATGGTAAACAAATAGAAACTACAGCAACATCATCTAATTCAGCACTGCTACTCATAGAGTAGATCCCGCATCCAGCCAATCAAATCATTTTTTTGCATTACAATCATAAACTTCGATGTATATATCAACATTAACAATCACATATGTGCCATCTCAATCAGTATCCACTACCTCGACCAATCCCTTCTTCTATCAACACAATCCCTCTACTCGCCTACCCAATTTCGATCCATCAATCCTACAAGAGAGACCCGAATGGGAACTAGTCAAGGAAACCAAACCTTCACTTCTCTTCCACTTCGACTAGGGCGGGAAGCAAACAAAACAATATCGATTCATCTTCAAACGAACAACAAAAATATCCCTTCCCCACCCCCAACTTTCAAATAAACCCCCAAAAAAGGAAGAAAACCCCCGAAAATCTCCCTTTCAAACACTCCCAGATGCAATTTTCCCTTCCATCCACTCAAATCCGAGCAAACCGCCATTCCTCAACTCGACGAACAGCCTTTAGGGTACCCCGACGAAAACCCTAATCCCGATATCGAGGGCTTCGGGAATCGATGGGGATCGAGGAGGGGAAGAGGAGAGTGGAAGGGGATAATTACCGAATCGATCCGGAAGAGTTCCGCCGGCGACGTTCGATCGAGGGAGTGGGGATTATTTTCACAAGAGGGGCCCGAGGTTTGGGAAAGGGGCGTTGGCGAAAAGAAGGGGGCGAGATCTGAAAGGGGAGGGGAAGGAAGCGCGCCGGGGTAATCTTGCGGGGAGGCCCTTTTCCATGGGGGTAGGTGGAGGGTATTGATGGCGGAGCGCACGTGATTTTCTTTTCTTTTCTCCACGTGTAGGACTTTGTTTGTTTGTTATGGTTGCTCTTGTTACTTCCGGCAAAAAAAATTAATTTGTTAAGATGGTAAAATAGATATCTGATAATTTATGAAATATGTAAAAGAAAAATAATTAATTATTTATAGTCTGCAATTGATTATCAAATAGTAATTGTTCAAGTTGTGTTCATTTTCATTACAATAATAATCCATTTGCTTTGTCGTGCTATAATACTTGAGAAGATTATGGAGAATCGAGATGTTTTATTTATATGCAAACGGTAATATGGTAATGTGATTTAATTTATGAAAGATATAGATGAAAAATAAAAATTTTAGTGGATCACATACAATAATTGTGCTCATTTTCATCAATAGTAATATGTGATTTATAGTAGTATCTGACTTGAGAAGATGGAGAATAAGTGAGGTGTTTTACTAATATACTACTCGAAATATGGATATGTGATAATTTCGAAAAGATGAGGAATGAAAATAGTCAATTATATTGGGGCATAAACAAATGATTCTCCAGTACTAATTATTTAAATAGTACTCATTTTTGTAACAACAATTGTCCATAGTTTTCCCATGTTACATAACTTAAGTAGATGATGTAGAATCCAGATGTTTTGACAATTTTATCTAAAAAAAACATATTATATCACAATTCATAAGCCGCGGCCGTAAAGTATAAATGAGATATATGTAATAATTATGGATAATGGATATACATAATTAAAGTAAATGAAAAATCCATAACAAAACATAATCAATGTAGCAAACAAAGATACAAAGTGGAGTATAAGATAAGATTAAAAAAATTGAACTCTTATTGGAGATTGTTTTTGATATGCAAATGAAAACCTATTTGGCATATATACTCTATCATTTATGATTTTAATAACTATTTTGCATCATAAGAGTCAGAGCAAAGATGATATGGCGATAATTATTAGATTAATTATATATAATTAAAATTAATGCCATGTTCTTTAGCCAAATTATTCAAATGAGTGTGTGAGAGAAGAAAGGGACCTAAAGAGAGATTTACTTATTAAAATTTTCATTTATCAACAACTGCAAAAATATTTTGAAGATGTGGATCGAAACTCTATATTCTATATTAATTGATAATTGGCAAGAAGTAATTAAGATGCATCTCTTTTAATTTTGCATATGAATGAATATTTTATATTGTGTACTTGTATTCAAGAATAAAGGTATTATGTATACAAAAATAATAGTAATATTAATACTATAACATTTAATGTGTAAAGTTGTGTTTCAAAATTCGATAAAAATACCAATTTTAAATATTGAATTTTTGACCGTAAATAATAGTTTATATGGAATATATTTCAACACCTACACATTTTTTACATAAGTTTGTGAGATGGATCTTAATGCACAACCATCTATTAATTATATGATAATAAGTTGGTATTACATATTAATATATTTAATTTTTATTCTAACAGTTTTTTGTTGATAAGGTTTTGTTTTAAAATATAATAATGTAGGTCGAGTTATTTATAATAATTAATAGAATCATTTTAATCGGATGCATATTTATTTTTTTTATTAATAATATTTATTTTTCAATTATAATGGATTATAATTAATAAATTATTTTATTTGTTCGTTAATTATTGAAAAATATGATGATACTATGATTGGTGTTTTGCATATGTGGTACAAAATGTAAATTTTACAATGTAATCTTTCAAAATTTCTAATAATCACCTCATGGGTACAAAAAATAAAATACATAAACCATTATTTGAATAACGAGGTCACATTACGAAGAGGCAACATTATATCAAAAACAACTACATAATTCATGTTAAGAATAAAATTTAGAAAGTTGACATGCTAATTTTATTAATTAACAATGTCATTCAATAAAACCCTTATGATAAATCTAAATACAGTAAAGAGAGGTTCGGGGAGATAATTTTTTGATATTTAATAATGCAAAGGAGATGTTACATATTCTATAGGGTTTTTATCAGTTGTGCCCCGAAAGATATTGCAATTTCAGTTATGTCCCTCCTTTTTTTGAAATACCGATTGTGTCTCTACCTTCTTGCAAAATTCACAATTCTGCCCTTCTGTTAAGGTAAAGTAGGGGCATAACTGATATTACGAAAGGGTAGAACTGTGAATTTTACAAGAAGGCAGGGGCACAACTGATATTTCAAAAAAGGAAGGGGCATAACTGAAATTGCAATATCTCAGAGGGGCACAACTGATAAAAACCCATTATATATAGAGAGAGAGAGAAAGAGAGATAGGAGGTAGAGAGATCGTGTGTGAGGAGAGGTAGAGAGATTTCACGAGGGGAGAGGGCGATTGAGAGTTGAAGGGAAAGAGGGAGATGATTACACATGTAAAGATTATTGGAAAAGAATGAGAGAGAAAGGTGGGATGAGGGATTCACAAGACAGGACGACGCCCTCTCTTTCTCACCGTTGTAGGAATGGAAGGACAACCTATCCACGTGCCAAAAAACTGGGTGAAAACCTAGCTTTAATATGTGTAATAGATTTGGAAAGTATATGTTTTATATATGTGTGAATATGTTTATTTATATATAAGTATACATACGCGCACCTATATATAAAAACCTATCCACATTCTACATGACGTCTCATGTGGCATTACATGCACGCATTTCACCTCATTTTGCAAGTACAAACAATGATGGTACGACTCGGTAATGCACATATCATTATAGCAGCTACAAGTGATGACGTGGTGGCAATGGATGTGAGTGAGTGATAGCAATGATGGTTCGTTGTGATGATGTGTCGTGGAGCGGTGGTGGTGGCATGATAGCGATGGTGGTGACGACGGTGGCGACAATGCAATGCATGCAAATGTGAAGCAGTGGTGGTGACAGGTGGCATGTGACGGTGGTGCGATGATGGTGGTGGCAGGTATGGAGGAAGGAGAACGTGGTGGTGGTGGTGTGAGTAGGCTGGCTAAAAATCTTGCAATCAAATCAAATCAATAATACAACAAGTTTCAAAAAATCTGCCATCAAAATGAGCTAATAATATGTATCTACCTTGAAAACATGAAATATGACCTAAAATACAACACATTCCTTACTCATGGCATTTTAGTCCAAAGACGTGCCATGAGTTTCAACTAAATATGTGGTAGGTTATTGAATTTATAGTTGGTTGATTCGAGGATTTGTCATCAGTAAAGGGAAATCAAAATTAAGATTGGATGTGATGATTATCAGAAGATGTCAAGTCATACACAACGGTGTAACAAATTTCCATGCATCTACCATCATCACAAGCATGTTCATGCGTGACAGTTGAGATGTCATGACACGTAGGATAAGCACGATTTTAGGTGCCTTTTCATACGTGTTAGTATTTCAAGAAAATGATGGCTTAAAATATTGTATCAAATCATGCCTAAAAAATACGATAAGACTACTTGGTGATGTATTATGCACATGCACTTGTTATTGAGACGTATCGTTGAAGGATTGTTCGAGATCAGCTTACTGGTACTCGAAAATATACAGATTTCACATAATTTACCCAATAAATAATACTCTTTCCCGAATGTTTAGTGGGGATGCATCACATTGGAGTGATAATTTTGAGTCAAGAAGAATGTGGTGTACAAGTGCATGTTATGTGTATATGTGTGCATGTGGCAGGGGAAAGTAAGGATTGGACTATAAAATATAAGTTTTACTTTTACCATTGGAAAAAGTGTTATTAGAAGAAAAAATATTGAGCTCTCTGATTTAGAATGTCAAAAGCTCTTTTCTAATTTAAAATGGATTTTTAACCGGCATACCCTATAATCTTTGCCAGTGACCTCTACGACCTTCGAAATATCGATATTCCTCCCTCGACCCTGTAAACTTGCTAACCCTTACCCTACAGACCTTGTGGTTAATCCCCATCCATTTACCCGTTAAAACTATCCAAATTCCGTTATGTTCTTTTACTTATACTCATTTTATTTATCAAAGTTACATTCAATGCCATTCCCCCTCTCCCCTCCTCATCATCTCTGTTTCCCACCCCCTCGCACTCCTCGTCGTCCGCCTCCCGCCCTCCGCCCCTGGTCCTCCCTGCCCTCCGGCCCTCGTCCTCCCACCCTCCGGCCCTCGGCCCCTCTGCCCCTCATCCCCTCCGCCTCCCCAACCCCCCACCACCTGCGCCACACACACACACACACACCGCGGGTCCCCTGCTCGAGCCCCCGCAACCCGCGCCGCCTCCCCAAGCTCCCCCGCCACCCGCACCTGCCCAGGCTCCCCCGCCACCCGTGCCGCCTCCCCATGCTCCCCCGCCACCCGCGCCGCCTCCCCAGGATCCCCCGCCACCTGCGCCTCCCCATGCTCCCCCGCCACCCGCGCCGCCTCCCCAGGCTCCCCCGCCACCCGCACCTCCCCATGCTCCCCCGCCACCTGTGCCACCTCCCCAGGATCCCCCGCCACCCGCATCGCCTCCCCAGGCCCCCGCCACCCGCGCCTCCCCAGCCCCCCCAACCACCCGCGCCTCCCCAGGCTCCCTCGCTACTCGCGTCACCTCCCCAGGCCCCTGCCACCCGTGCCTCCCCAGCACCCCCCCCCCCCCCCCCCCCGCAACCCGCGCCTCCCCAGGCCCCCCACCATGCGGGTCCCCTGCTCGAGCCCCCCCGACCATCGCCCCAGGTCGGAGCCCCCTGGCCCCGCCGCATCCCCTGCTCGAGCCCCCCCTCCTCCAGCCCCGCCTCCTTGCTCGAGCCTCCTGCCCATTTTTTTCTCTTGGGTTAATTCTACTCGTTCGATCGTGGTTGGTTAGATTAACTCATTCTTAACTCAAGGAAGTTAACTTTAGGTGTGTCAATTTAACGGTAGGGTTCATGGGGTAAGACAGAGAAAGTTTACATGGTCGAGAGAGGAATATCGATATTTCGAAGGTCGTAGAGGTCATTGACAAAGATTATAGGGTCTGTCGGGTAAAAATCCCAATTTAAAATGGATTTTTAATAACTACTTCAATTGATAGATCGTTTTCTTGTAAAAATTCCTGAAGTTACCAAGAAATTATCGAAAGAACTCATGATATTATTTTGATTGGATCTATGATATTGACGTGTGGAGTTATTGATATTTCTTGCTAGAGTAGCCATTGCTATCTATTGCCGGATTATCATGCTTCGTAGTAATCTGCTTCTTGTTGGAATAGGTAGTAAGTTGCTTCTTACTAGAATAGGTGAGATAGACTACCTATATATATATATATGGATAAAATGGGGCTGCCCTCTGCTCCCACCCCTATTTTCCCCTCATTTTTTATTTCTTTGGAAAATAAAATTTTGTATATTCATCACTATATCCCTCTAACATTCTATTAAAATTTCATCAGAAACAGAGACTCCTAGGCCCTCCATCCAGGCGTCATTTTTTTAACGGTCGCAGGATTTTTTAAATCGACCATGTTTGGATGGAGGCCGTAGGAGTCTCTGTTTCTGATGAAATTTTAATAGAATGTTAGAGGGATATAATGATGAATTTACAATTTTTTATTTTTCAAAGAAATAAAAAAATGAGGGGAAAATAGGGGCGGGAGTAGCCAAGTTGGCTACTCCCAGGGGGCAACCCCATTTAACCCTATATATATAGGGTTAAATTTTAACAGAATGTTAGAGGGATATAGTGATGAATTTACAGATTTTTATTTTACAAAGAAATAAAAAGTGAGGAGAAAATAGGGGCGGGAGTAGCCAAGTTGGCTACTCCCTGAGGGCAGCCCCATTTAACCCATATATATATATATATATATATATATATATATATTTCGTTTCCATATCTCTCTGGCTACTCCCGCCCCTATTTTCCCCTCATTTTTTTATTTCTTTGTAAAATAAAAATCTGTAAATTCATCACTATATCCCTCTAACATTCTATTAAAATTTTGTCAGAAACAGAGACTCCTAGGCCCTCCATCCAGACGTCATTTTTTTAACGGTCGCAAGATTTTTTAAATCGACCATGTTTGGATGGAGGCCGTAGGAGTCTCTGTTTCTGACGAAATTTTAATAAAATGTTAGAGTGATATAATGATGAATTTACAAATTTTTATTTTTCAAAGAAATAAAAAATGAGGGAAAAATAGGGGTGGGAGTAGCCAAGTTGGCTACTCCCTGGGGGCAGCCCCATTTACCTCTATATATATAGATGGGTTAAATGGGGCTGCCCTGAGGGAGTAGCCAACTTGGCTACTCCCACCCCTAATTTTCCCTCATTTTTTTATTTTTTTGGAAAATAAAAATTTGTATATTCATTATTATATCCCTCTCACATTCTATTAAAATTTCGTCAGAAACAGAGACTCCTACGGCCTCCATCCAAACATGGTCGATTTAAAAAATCCTGCGACCGTTAAAAAAATGACGTCTGGATGGAGGGCTTAGGAGTCTCTGTTTCTGACGAAATTTTAATAGAATGTGAGAGAGATATAGTGATGGATATACAAATTTTTATTTTCCAAAAAAATAAAAAAACGACGGAAAAATAGGGGTGGGAGTAGCCAAGTTGGCTACTCCCTGGGGGCAGCCCCATTTTACCCACATATATATAGGATATCTTTCAAATGAGATATGGTCCTTCCATCCCTAAGGAAGGCCAACAATCCCATGCATCCATATTCAATCCGTTGGTTGTTATTAAAGGCATATTATAATTATAATTTAATTAACCAAAAACTCATTTTGGTCATTGTTCATTATCTAAATATAGTATGTAACAACCCAATTAATCTCCTCACTAATCTCTCTCCCAATCTTTCCAAAAAATTCACACGTACATCTCAAATATCTCATTAACTCTCTCATCTTTCCATTCATTTCATAATCTCGCATTCAAGAAAATGGGAGGAGGAGGACGTCGACCGCGAGAGGAAGAGGAGGATGTCGACCACCGCTCGTCTCCATCTCCATTTCCATCTCCACCGTCGCTCGTCGCTCGTCTCCGTCGTCACTTGTCTCTATCGTGCGCACGTCACATGTCTCCTATCTGTCGTCTTCACAGGCCTTGTCATCCTCTTCGTCATCTTCGTCTCCATCTTCACTGTCAACATGGTCGGCGGGTGGTTCTTCGCACCCTTCATCGACGTCTTCAACGTCGACATGGAGCTCGGTATTATCTCCGTCCTCACGTGGACAACTACGCATGATCGACATGAAGTTTCTCGTCTCTTCATCTCCGTCTTCAACATCGACATGGAGCAGTTAACGATGTCATTCGCGTCGTCATCAACAAGGCGGAAGTGGGCGACACAGAATTGTTACGTAGAAATACATTTTTCATTTGTATTATACAATATCGATGTCTGTTATACAAATTTGATGTGTATTGTACATATCTGATATGTATTTTACATAACAATTTCGTGCGAATGGAAATTGTCATTTTTTTATATATCTTGTATATTTGATGTGTATTACACATTTTGAATGTGCATTATACATTGTGGATGAGTATTGTACATATATGGTTGTATTTTACTTATGGATTTAGCGTGAATGTCTGCTGCATTTTTACAAAGAACAATATAAAATTTATTATACAAAAAATCATATAATCGCTACAAAGAAGCACGCATTAATTGATAATATGAATTGTATTCTACAAAGATCCAAACCAAATTTACAAATACCTGATTAATTTTGAAGGAAACACAGTAAATACAAAAAACATGCAATCGTTACCAAAGGAACTGCAGATTCTACAAGAAAAACACATTAGGATACAAAATTGTCCCACGTAACGTCGTCCAGTACAAAACAAGACATTTTCTAATTATGGTATTGTGAAAAATACCAAAAATAAAAATAGCTAAATTTTATATTTCAGAATATTAATTGGTGTGCATAATTAATGCAAAAGTTGATGACCAAAATGCCCTTTTGAGCAAATAAATTGATGATGCCGTTAGATTTGAATCTAACGGCTAAGATCGTTGGCCTATAAGGATGGAAGGACCAAGTCCTATTTGAAAGGCCCCCTATATATATATATATATATATATATATATATATATATATATATAACCAGATCCATTATGTTCATCACCAAACACCAAGCATGGCTTGTACAATAGTTGAGGTGATTGAGTCGAAGCTTTGGTTACACGTAAACAAAATGGCAACATCTCTACCCTTAAAAACAATAAGAACATATGATAAAAGAAGATCTAGCAGCAAGAACATTTGAAGCATGGTAAAACAAGGTTTCATGTCAACAAGGAGTAAGCGGCCGAGGAATTCTTCATCAATGTCATAGAGATGCGTTTATTAGAAAAATAGTGGCATTTTTTTCCAAGATGTTGAGTTGCTATTAATAAGGACTCATGTAAGAAAGGAATCCCTCGGATGTCATTGCATTTTTTTATCAAATATCTATACACTCCGAATACAAAATATCGGTCGAAATACATGTTATTTTGACGATAGTAAATTGAAGTTGTTGAAAGAAAGGTAATTGTTTTATTCTTGTAATTGATATTTATTTCAGAAATTCAAAGTCTTTAACTTGGATAAACCCTCGACTGTTTACGAAAAGGTGATATTCGTCAGCGACAACATCTATAGTCCAAGGAAAGAAGTGTATTAAACTCTATTGTAACGTCTCAAGCTTAGATCATCGAACCATTATCAAAGAAAACTAGCATTGACATTTATGATCGAATCCATATGGACCCTTTGACAACCATTCAGAATGCTTAAGCTCAAGTTATCGAGTGGTATTCTCCAACTCATATAACACACTCTCACACTTTATTAATTTTAGATGTGAGACTATACTTGGGATGTTATAACATTCCCCCACTCTTTTAACATTCTCTTACAGTTGTGAGTTGTAGATGCAGAACTATGTTCTATCTCACTTATATATGCAATGCCTTTGTTACGATATGACCTAATACTTATTTAAGGGGGGGAGGGGGGTACACTCGGGATAATATTTTTCTTTCATCTCTTTATAATGGCATTTCCCCACTCTCATAATCCATACTTATACTTTGTTAGTTTCATATGCAAGAACATTCCCCCAGTCTTATATACAATTCTCACACGTGAGTTTTAGATGTATGATTTGCTTGGGGTGTTATAACCTTTCCTACTTAATTCGCAATATCCTTATCATGACACGGCATATTACTTATTCCTAAGCGGGGGCACGTCCTAGGAAGTTTTTTCCTTTTAACTCTTTATGAAGGTGGCTACACCTCTCAGATAGCCATGTTCACTGTTAAAGGGAACCTGCTATAATATCGTCAGTAACACCCTAGTCCTAGGTCTCCATACCATTATCGGGGAAACTACAACAAATTGTTGGATTTATGCTTAGTTGGATTTATTAGCAACCACCCAAGATGGTAAGTCCAAGTTGTCAAGTAGCAATCTCCCGCTCTCAAATCATGTGCACTAGTACACCCAAACTTACATCAGTACAACTTGCACATTGGTTATATTAAGAAACCTCAACGCCATTGTTGCACTAAAATATCTGAAGGTGCACCGGCACATTAGTCGTTGACGGGTGTTATTGAGTCATTTATGTGCAAATTCAAATGGATCATTTTGTCTTCAAACCGTCTTTAAACTTATAAAAGAACCCTCATTGTATCCAATTTAACATAGAACAAGATATAAACGTGTCCTAATCATTCATGCCTCAAGATATTCTACGCTGAGCTTCTTGAGCTAAGAAAAACATTACAAAATTGCTCTTCAGTATATGAATTCGCATGCTCTGTCAGGATCTGTGCTCCAAAAAGCCTTCTGATCTTATTTTATCTCGATTTACATTTTACGTTAATTTTACATTGTAGTAGTGGATTTTATTTGCTATACTTGTATTTACATTTATTCCTACCTAAGGGTTCGTTTGGTTGCAGGGTTGGGCAGGGTTGGATACTATTCACAGGGCTGGGTGAATAGTAAACTGTGAGGAGGGGATACCCCTGTGAATAGTACCCAACCCAACTCAACCCTGCCCAACCCTGCAACCAAAGTTCTTATGTTTGGATATTTTTCTTCCCAAAAAAGAAGATAAATCTCAATAAAAATTGCATAACTCGAGGCGTTATTTGTGAAATCTTTTGAAGTTAAATTGTAATAAAATGTGTATTCTGTAAACTGTTTGAACTACACCAGAACTAGTTTGTATAGTAAGAGTTTGTAAGTTATGTAAAAACCAAACTCAACTATATAATGCAACCTTTTGTAGAGTGCACCTATGTAAATCTATGTGCATTTCGGGTTTCTTATTAGGTTAACTTTATTTGTAATTATTTGAGCTACTATTTTATATTAACTTTTGACGTATCATTAGATATGAGTATAATTTATCAAAGAATCTTTGCAAATTGTGAAATGTTTTCTGATGAATTAAACATATTTTTTAAATGATTTATAATATATCAGATGGTAAATAAACACGGCTTAGATAAATATGAAAGAAAATATCGGATCACCCGTTTAATGAGCCTATTTTGTTTGATTTGAGATAAAATATGATCTGTATCCTCAAAGATATGTTAAAGTAATTTAATGTAAAATCTTAATATTGTGTATGGGGTGATAGTTATGCTAAAATGAGCATTGTGTAAATATTATTTTTATTGTTATGATCGCACCAAATTTGGTATTTATCTATTTTAGAATACAAGGCAGCATTGAATGAATTCATTGGACATTAATACTGAATTACTTAATATTGCCAATGCATTTTATAATAAAGTTGAGTTTGCAGCGACATATTGGTACTAATAGCTTATCCATGGAGTTGTTGTATACAATAAAAAATTCCAAACCTTTCCAACTTGTATTAGTAAGATATTAATATGTAATTTAATATATGTAAAAGGTTTACTTCGTATAGTGAAATATTTTCTTGTGAACTAATGGATGTCGACGGAATAAAACTCGGATAGTTTTAGTTGATTGGAAATGTGGAGGTCTTTAAAGAAAGAAAGACTTTTTTTGTTGGGTTCACTTGCAACCCATAAAAATTCTATTTTACAAAAGAATTTTTTACAACCATAACCTTGAATAATTTTGTAATTACAATTATAACCCTACATAATCATGAATTACACGAAAAATCTCATACGATCATTTTGTCTCACACCTATAACCTTCCATTAGTTTTCCCGTTAATCCAACTATTTCATTGGGTTAATCTAACTCATGAACTCATCCAACGGCTATTAAAAATTTAAAAATAAATAAATAAAGGATCCTAACCCCCACCCCTTCCTTCTCCACACCCGATGCCCTCCCCCTCCGCCTCCGCCCTCCTCCTCCTGGCCCTCCTGCTGCCCTCCGCCTTCAGCCTCCTCCCCGACACCCTCTCCCCGCTGACCCTCCCTCCCCTTCTTCATCCTCCAGATCACGCCATCCCCGTCGACCGCCTCCCCATCCCCTTCTTCCTCCTCCAGATCATGCCACCCCCCGTCGACCGCCTCCCATTTTCCCTCCTCCAGATCGTGCCACACCCGCCGACCACCACCACCTACAGAGGACTCCAGATCTCTGATGAGTGCCCCGAGGTGTTCTGAGTGATCATTGGGGTTCGATTCGGTGGTGCTATGCATGGAGCTGAGGCTGCCGCGAACCAGCGAAGGGAAAAGGTGGGGCGGTGTGTAGGGGTGTGGTGACGGCGAGGTATTTGAGTCTTTGTGTGGGGCGGTTGCATGAGAGCTTGAGGAAGAGCTGCGGTATGGTGATGGGGGTCTTGAATTCGTGCAGCTGCTGTCCGACGGAGTGAGGAGGTGTGTGGCTACTGTGAATGCGACGACTTCTAATTGTTCAAGCGAAGGATGTTAGTCGAAGACCATGGGAGGAGCTCTATCTTTGGATTATGCCCTTGTTGTTGCTACGAAGGATTGATGCTCGATGAAGGATGGAGATGGAGGCTCCTTCGTAGATCTCGAGAAAGTGTGTCGTTGCACCTCTATTTTATGCTCCGTTGCCACTGGTTTTGATGGTTATGTGGAGAACGAGTTCCAGCGAAGAGAGATGTTATTGATGGGATCTTGATGATGACTGTTGTTGGAGCAGTTGTTATATTCAAAGGATCGAAGTTTACGGCTGATAGAGGTACGTATGTGACCGATGCAGAGCTATCTCGAAGGTCTTGTAGAAGGTGGAGTTCGGTATGCTGCTGGATGGACCTGCAATTGCCACTGCAAATGAGACCCACTTCGAAGATACTAGTGCTTGTTCAGTGGTTATTTAGCATTTGAAGGGGTCGGGGAGGTGGTCAGGAGAGAGGGGTGTCGGTGGGAGGGGAGTAGGTGGTTGGCAGGGGGAGAAGAGGAGATGGGTGCTGGAGGAGGAGGTGGTACGGGAGGGAGAGGAAGGGTTGTGGTTTATCTGTAAATAATGGGAATATAAAGGGTGAAAATGTAAAATATTTGATGGATACCGTCATAGTTAACGGGAAATTGGATGGAAATTAACACAGGATTATGGGTGTAAGAGTTAATCACTATTCCTGAGTGTGATTCATGATTATGCGGGGTTATGTTGTAATTACAAAATTACTCAGAATTGTGAATGTAAATATCCCATACAAAAAATGGTGAACAAAATTGTTTATATAGAAGTATGAATTACATGGATGGCTTCATTTCATGTAGTGAAAGAAGATACGTATTCAGTCTAAGCATATTATGCTAATTCACGATCATTTTTCTTAAAAAAAATACATGCTCCTACGGCTTCCATCCAGATGATGTCGATTTCAATAATTATGCGGTCGTTGAAAAATGATTGTCTAGATGGAGACTATAATAGTCTCTGTTTCATACGAGACTTAAATAATATAATATATGGATATAGTGATGAATTTCTACAGAATCGTTTAAAAAATAGAAAAATGAGATGGAGGAAGCCAACTTAGCAACCTCATTTTACCCTTTTATAATATTGAGTGACAATGTCGATTAATGCATACACACACGTATACATACATGCATACACAAACACGTATGCACACACATCATCGGTCCTTTGATTATAATCACAGAGTCAATCTTTAAAATAGTATTTGCTTGATAAAACCGGTAGATTGTTTTGTCTATTTACTTGTTTCCATAAGGAATACTTAATTTTCTTACCCCTTTTCAACCGCATGCATCGTCTTTATTTCAGCAGTAGTCAATTCTGACAATTATATGTAAATTGTGCTTACAACCTCAATGTTGCTTTTTATTTTTTATTTGAAAAATATTGCCATGTATATTCATCCTTATATCCCTCCTATATGCTATTCCAATTTCGTCAGAAACAGAGACTCCTACAACTAGGGTGGAGCATGGGTCAGGGCCGGCCCGACCCAGCCCGCTACCCGGCCCGCTAAGGCCCGACCCAGGCCCTAGCCCACTTCAATAATGGGCGGGCCTGGGCCGGAATTTTGGCCCATTTAGTATATCGGGCCGGGCTCGGGCTTGTAAGAACCCAACCCATTAGCCCGCGGGCCGGCCCGACCAAAAACCCATTTCCAGGCCCGGCCGGCCGGCCCGACCCCAGCCCGGCGCCCGCCCTCTAACCTAATCGCCCCCCCCCCCCCCCCCCAGCGGGCCGCAGCCCTAAACTCTTTTCCCCCATAACCAATCCCCCGACTCCCGCTACCCCTCCCTCCCCAGGACCCCGACCCCATCCCACCCGCGACCCAACCCCCCTCCTGCTGCCCTGCCGGCCGAGCCCTCCTCCCTCCGCCGAGCTTCCCTCCCTCCGCCCACCCCCCCGCGGCCCGCGAGCACCTCCCTCCACCGCCTGCCCTGTCGCCCCACCCCACCTTCCCTCCCTCCGCGGCTCCGCCCGCACGCGAGCAACTCCCACCTTCCCTCCCTCCGCGGCTCCGCCCCCACGCGAGCAACTCGCCTCCGCGCCAACGGCACCAGTCGACCGGCCCTCCCCTCCGGCCAGCGAACGGCACCAGTCGACCCTCCCCTCCGGGCCGCGAACGCCACCAGCCGACCCTCCCATCCGGCCGCGCGAACGCCACCAGTCGACCCTCCCCTCTGGCTGCGGACTGCGGGCTGCGGTATATCACTCACTCTCTTGAAAATTTTTTTATTAATGGCATGTGAATTAGAATGTGAATGTCAATTTGAATGTGTAGTAGAATGTGAATTAGAATGTGGATTATAGTTCTACCTTGTGTTAGTTTCAAAAACTCAAACTTTAACATAAGATAACCAAAAAATGCAATTATAAAATGCTTAGGAACCCCCTATAATCCATCATTCTGCGTGTATTTTAATAACAAAGATCGTTGCGGATTTGTTCATGGGCCGGCCCGACCCAGGCCCGACCCATCATAAGTCGGGCTGGGCTCGGGCTCGGGCTCAGACCTTGAAAAATTAGCGGGCCTGGGCCCGGCCCGTGGGCCCGATTTGGTAAATGGGCCTGGGCTGGGCTAGGCTGGGCCCGGCCCGAGCCCGGCCCATGCTCCACCCTACCTACAACCTCCATCCAGACAGTCATTTTTTAACAGTAACATGATTTGTTAAATCGACACTATCTCGATGGAGACCGTAGGAGTCTCTGTTTCTGACGAAATTCGAATGACATATAAGAGGGATATAGGGATGAATATATACGGTGACATTTTAAAAAAAATAAAAAAATACCGAAAATAGGGGGCGGGGGGCAGCCCCATTAAATCCTATTATAAATGTATCATTTTTCCCATCAACGATGGCCATATCATTCATATTTCCTGTCCGCATCGTAAGTTCTTTTGACTATTGGTGATGTTTAATTTTCTATTATGTGTATCTTTCAACATTTTTTACTGCTCCAAGTTCTTCTCTTGCAACTCTGCATATGACAAATGGTGCTCGAAAACATGCAAGAAACATCGTAAAATGATTATTAATTCTAAATTGATATATATTTTTTTATTTCGAGTTTGTTTGTTGTCTAAATACTTTATAATATTCACCGACAAAGATCTGTAAAACTAATCCGTTGAACATGTCATAGACATCCCCAACAAGATGAGCAATCGATTGACTGTGATGTATTTTTTTATGGAGTACATAATTTTTGTGTGCCAAGAAATGAAGTCACACTTTCACGTAAACTAGTGCTTACCCATGCGTTGCACGGGGTAACGCATGTGAAGTGGTTGTTCTTTAAGTTCGAAATACATAATTAGTTATGAATTATACCTTTTATGTAAATGAATATTGTCATAATATTATCCTTCTATGTATTTGCAAGTTAATGTATCATAATGTTAACATGCTATTCGTTTACATATATCGAATGCTAACATATATGTTGGTCGTTTACATATAACGAATAATTGACACTCAATGTATATATAGTCTAAATTATAAGCACGAATATATCACCTTATGAACTTTTGCACAACACTGTTGGTGATTTCATATCATCCTAACATTAACGAATATTGGCATTGATATTGTCAGGCTTGATGGCACGACTGATCTATTAAATGAGTTCAGCATCATAGGAAGAAGAATGAGGAGGTATATGCTAAGGTTGTCATCAATGACCAGAAGCATTCCACAACAGTAGAAAATTACTGATCAAGGTAGATGCTAATCATACTAACGAATCATTCATTTGATAAAGAAAAGGAGAAAATTGCATCTTTGAGCATAAGTAACGACGGGGAATCGTTCATCCAATAAAAGAAGTAAAAGATCACAACTTCGTGTATAAATATGACAACAAATATCGTGATATAATGCCAAAAATGGACTGCAACAAATATCATGGTATAATCGCAAAGACAAACTGATACTTCACGTAATATAGTATCTTAACTATTAAATTTCATGCCAGAAAAGCAAAACCTAAAGGCAAAACATGTCTCCATAGTATACTGATATAAAAACGCTCTTCATTGATATATTTTGGGGAAAGAAGACCATAAAACATACTAACGAATCATTCCTCTGTTTAAAAAAGGAGAAGATTGCATCTTTGAGTCTAAGGGCTAGTTTGGTTGCTGGGTTGGCTTAGGTTGGATTGGGTTGGGGTACCCCTGTGAATAGTAAACTGTGAGGAGGGTTTTGAGGGTAAGTAGGAGGGGTACACCAGTTTACCCCAACCCAACCTAGCAACCAAACAGGCCCTAAGTAACAACGGAGAATCGTTTCATCCAATAAAAAGGAGAAGATCGCAACTTCGAATGTTATGGCAACAAATATTGTAATATAATGCCAAAGATGGACTGCAATGAATATCATAATATTATCGCAAAGACAAACTCATATTTAACGTAATATAATATCTTAACTATTAAATTTCTTGTCAGAAAAAGATAATCTAAAGGCAAAACTGATCTCTATAGTGTACTGACGAGAAAAACACTCTGGTATATTTTTAGGTGATGTTTGGCTACTCAACAATGCCAAAACTGCATACCCGTCCTCCTATGGTGCATAACAATTAGTAATGTCTGAAGCCATTTGTTGGCAGTCTATGTAAGCATAACAATTAGTAATGCCTGAAGCCATTTGCTGGCAGTCTATGTACTACATATACATATGGGTGTATATTTGCATTTATACCGATGAATGGGTACACAAATCTGTATCCTTGATCATGGGGGGCCACATCCGTTTTTTCATTAATGCTATTGTGCCACCAAAAAAGGATGTTCATAGGTTTTAGTCCTAATACGAAACACACCAATTCCGTCAATGTCAAATCTTGAGCCAAATCATACATAAACTTCGGATAAAACATTCTAAATCATAATTTGGGGCCTACATCTTCATTCAATTTTAAATCAAATCCCCTTCACTCATGTTCTTCTTTAAGGTAATTGGTTGATGGTCATCCTAAATTTTTTGCATTTGAAAATTCTTTTGTTATATCGGACTTTAAAGGGTATGTTTGGTTGTTGATAAGCTCTTTTGCAGCTACTTACAAAGATCACAATTTTTGTAATTCATACATGCATATTTTGTTTTAAATTCTGGAAGAAAATCCCTTGCTGTAATTCTTTAGATATGCTACCCATTTCTAGAGCACCTTCAGAGCATCCATCCTGATTTGATTTGTTTGCTTCTCCTTCATCGTCTTTGGAACTCTCTGCTTCCGATTCAGCTTGCCTCTGCATCAGTTGCCTTATGTATGTCTATAACTGAGAGGATATCCCCCACATGAAGCTTTCAACTCCTCCCACTTCTTGACAATCTTTGCCTTCAGGGGACACCCATCTCACCGTTCAAGATCAATTTACTATACAATGTCTTCAGCAAGTACTCTTCAATGCGTCCAACTTTGCCAATGCATCTTAATGCATGAGCAGTGACTTTAACATGAATAAAACCATTATGGGCACAACCAGAAAGGTGCTTTTCCTGCACATTTGGGCACAACCGGAAAGGAGCTTCTCCTGCACATTTGTCTTCGAAGTCCTTGTCCTCGTGCCTGCCGCATTTGTATCGACGTCGAGCGTACAATGGAGGTCCGCCGTCAACCATCAGCCCTCATCATGATCCTTCGCCCCATTATTGGGGGACAAGCCCCAATTGGGTTCATCCCCAGATGTGGAGTCCTAGCTCCGTTGATGGCATAGCAGAATGGAGGAAAGTAGTCAGAATGGAGGAAAGTAGTCAGAAAGTCGTCAATGGGACTACGACAAGCAAGGGAGGAGCCGGAGAGACAGGCCTCCCAGAGGGGAAGGGTTCGGAGTGGTTGTCGTTGCTGTTGGCGGCCATGGCATGTCAGAAACTTTGGTGAAGATAGAGGGCTCCCATGAGGCGACGGACTTGCAGGAGAGGACTTGCAGGAAGTCCTTTCCTATAAGATCGACGACGACGACGAAGGTGAGGGGTAGACAGGACTGTACGATGGGTGATGAAGCGACAAAGGGGTGTGTCGACCATAAGGGATTCGGGCTTTGAGGAATGGAATGTCATCGGGATTGGAAGGAGAGGAGGCGTTGGCGGAGAGAGATGGAGGGAAGATGGTTGGCGGCGGCTGCAGAAGAAGAGCCAGCGGAGAGGCGTCGATGGAGATCTCTTCCGTTTGGTATGTCACCGACATTGATGAAAATGCTGAACATTTTGGGAATGATGTCACGTGGCTTGATGGGCTTTAAGATATGTATAGATTAATGGGAGCACGTGACTTGACGGGCTTTAAGATATACTAGTGCATACCCCGTGCGATGCACGGGCGAGAGAGATGTTTTGCTAGTAACGTTTATAATGATCATATTTTTATTTTATATTTCCTAATAAAATTTTAGATTAATTACTATAATCATATATTTATTTGCAAAAAAATTATACATCTATACTCATCTCTTTATCTATATCTACATCATCTAAGAATAGTGGTTTGTCTAAAACTTTAATGCTAATCCAAGCAACTTCCATCTTTTTTAAGCTCATTCAAAGTGTTAAAGATGCATATTCTTGGCAGATACTTCACATGATGCAATCCCTTTCCCAAAGAAAAAAGAAATATGATTCCTCGATAGGACAGTAAATTGCTCGAGGAGTCTAAATTGACATGGTAGCTTATACTTAAACAAAACAACCTCAAAGTCTTCTACCAACTGGCTCCTTCGAGGACCTCGACATGATGGCCCTTGTCAGTCAGCTCAACCACATCCTGAAGCTCGACAACCACATCGTCGTTGTCGGTTGCGCGTCCATTGGAGACACCATTGCCTCGCTCTCTGCACCAAATTGTGTTGTTGCCTCCATCCTCGCATTTGTTTTCCTGCCCGCACACCACCACATACATCGCACAGCTCATGCAGCTTATCGTTATCGATGCCTTCACATTACCATTGAGCTATAAGCTACTATCTTTCTTCTTTAGTCGAATTGGATGGAAAAAGATTATATCTCATGCATAATACAACTATCAGCTCAGAAGATAATGCTTGACAAAAAAGCCAACACAGGTTACTTGAGAGATTATTGATATAATTCCGAGTCATATATTGTCGTTCATGCGCAACCTATTTCTAGTTAACTGTTAACCAATCCCATTAGTACAAGTTGGAAGCAAAGATATTTTCCAAACTCATATAAATAAATTCATATATACACACACACACATACTATTTGTGAATTTTCCTATAAAATAAACAGTTGGAAGCAAAGATATTTTCCAAACTCATATAAATAAATTCATATATATATACACACACACACATACTATTTGTGAATTTTCCTATAAAATAAATGTAACTAAGCATTCTATTCAATTTTTCACAGAAAATGGAAATTTCCTCACATAATTCGAAACCCAAAATAAATTTTACCCGTGTTTTGTATTTTTTTTATTGGTTTATTATTTTTTTTATTTTTTGGTTTATTGCATAAAATATAGGAAAATATACTTTATCTAAATTTTATAGGAATTTTAGATGTGTTTTTATATTTTTATGTGTTTTTTAACTTTGTTATAATTTTTTATTGTTTTTATTGATTTATTTAATGCTAAAAAGTATTTTTATTTTCAAAAATTATTTAATATTGTATACAGTATAGTATAGGGTCTTTTTATGTATTTTTATTATTTAGTTTTTATATTTTGAAATTAGATTTATTATGTTTATAGATATGTATAGTATATTATGTACAGTTTGGGGGTACAGATGTAATAAGCAGAAAATTGTAGGGTATGTGTGTAACTGTCAAAATTCTGAGGGTTTCTCACGCAATTTGTCCAACCTCACGTGTTAGGCACGAGATCTCAACTGTCCTTTTCTTTTTATAATAGAAATCCGTAGGGTGTGCACGCAATTGTTCAGCAATATACGTGCGTTTCACACAATCTTCTGTCCCTGGACCTGTTAGCAATATCAAAATGGTCGGGGGAACGGGGGGGTCACGCAAATTGCACCAAAAATCTTCGGCGTGCACGCGCTGATCATGTGCTCTGCGGAGAAGCGGTGGGCGGTGGGCACTCCTGGGCGCTGACGCGTGCCGAGCTGCGGACCATGCGATCAAATCTAATCGTACGTTCCCTGTACGATCTGGAGATGGCGGTCGGCTCTCGGCGTTAGAAGAACAACGACGATGGAGATTCTTCGATCTGCTCTTCGATTGGTGATGCTCTCTAGTTGCAGATCTGTAGCTATGGTTCAAGTGACATGCAGTGATGTGCGGCTGTGCACATGGTATAGAATACGTCGTTCCCAAATTTGTGAGATGCTCCTGGCAATTATCCACAAGCGGCGGTAGGGATCTCAGATGAAACGCTCGGCGTCAAGCTCGAGGGTCTACGGCGGAGGCTCTCAAGTGACGCAACCTTCAGGTGCTGTAAATGGCGTCGGGGTCGTCGGTGGAGACGGATCCGACGGGGCGGAGGAGGAGACGGCGGTTGGAGAGGGATGAGCGGCGGCGGCAGGGGAGGAGGGGGGAGCTGGACACCTTCTAGGGCATCGCCAGAGCGGGCTTCGCCTTGAAGGCGTCGCTGCGTGCGAGCTTCACCAGGCGAGGGACGAGCCTCGACAGATGTGGCGCCAGATCTGCACTGGCAGCCAGATCGATCGCGGCTGCGAGGCACATTGCGGAGGCCATCTGAGCGTGGTGATCCTGCTCAAGAAGGAGGCTCTCGAGGAGCGGGGAAGACGGAGGAGAAGGAGGATCGTGAGCTGGCGGCGGCCATGGATCTGACGGCGTCGACGGAGGCGGATCTGACTGACGAGTCGGAATCGCGGAGGCGGCGTAGGACGGCGGAGATCATGCGGGGGAGGGGGGCGAGGGAATGGGGCGGGTGGGAGTGGGAGAGGAGGGAGAGGAGGCGGTCGCAGTGGCGGCGGAGGGGAAATATCTAGGTTTCCGAAGGAAGTTAGCATCGGGGGAGAGAATGGGGGGAACTGTTGGGGGCGCTGTGCGTAAATCCTAGTAAAAGATGAGGGTAGAAGTGGAATGACGGGTCAGGGCTGGTGGCAGGTGAAATTGGAAAGGGGTAAAACGGGCATTTTTTGGCCGAAAATTAATATGTTGACGGCCTTTATATATATACTAGTGGGTAACCCCGTGCTCTGCACGGGGAAGATTTTATCAGATATGTTTGTACTGAAGCAGTTCTAACTCATGGTCAGGATCATAAATATAAAGTTGTGCAAAAGTTGGAGAACAACATTCTTTAGAAAGTAATGATCCTATTCTGTGGTACATTTGTCCATGAATCCGATAACAGTAAGGTCCTTGAGAATTATTTACTGTTGAGTCGGTACATGTTCCGACAGAGGTGAAACTGAAGCAGTTATTATATTGCCGCACATATTTCTTGAAATGTGCAACATAAGGATGCTGATTGGCTAGTAGTTGTTCAAGAAATAAGGGGACATTTCTTAATAATGGTAGCTTAATTTTTCCATCCGAGCAACAAATCCGAAATTTTGGATGCCTAGTTGGGGAGCGTAGAACCCTTTCTTCAAATCATACAATTGCACCACATTTACTACAACATGAATCAGGATGACCAAAGTTCCATCGCTCGAAATATCTTCCTGGAGAGAATATTTGAAAATGTCACCAAAGTTATATGATGCTTATGTATAGCTAATGAATGAATGGGATATGCATATAATTTTGTCTAGTAGTTTGGTAATGAAGAAATGAATATCATACTTTTTCTAGAGTAAGGAGTCACATCGTTGGAGCTATTAGTTGAACTTATGCCATGATCTGGAAAAAGGAAATTCAATCGTACGTGTAATGTGTCTATTGTAAGTAGTTATAATAGAAATAATATGTACGCGAAATTTATAGAGATACATGAGCATATAATGTCAGTATAATACCGTTCATGATGTCTTCAGGGAGTCGTCGCGCTTCCAAGAAAACAGTTCACACATATTAGGAAATACAACTCTTATGTGACTACTATTCAAATGAAAACATAAGCTACAAAAAAGATGAAGATAAGTATGAGAGAAGTAGAAGTTGTTTACTAACCTTCAATTAGGTAGTTTCTTAGTCTTTTAGCTGGACGATTACCTAGAAAGATATGAAGAGAAGGAAATTATTTAGATTCAGAAACAAAACACATCTTAGATACTGCATATCCATTCTAACAATCATTCTACATAGAAAGACATAGTTATGATTATGGTAGCTTCATAGAGGGAAACGGATTATGTGAGAACATTAAAGAAGCAACATGTAATGAATGATATTGTGAAGATAACATTGTCGTTGTTATGTCACTTCAGACACCTATGGAATTGAAGATAGTATATGTAGATGCGAAATTATCCTTAGCCAACATGAATCGAAGACAGGCAGTCGCATTTATATGTTTACAACTATAAACCGGTGAGGATAAATTTCTTTATAAAAAATCGGTCTTACAAAAAGGAGCAATATGGAAGTATGAAATGAATGCATGGAAATTGCATGAGACACAAATTTCTTACATGAAGCACGTGCAGGAAGATCATGCTCTGGAGGTTGTGTGTGTCCAGAATCTTGTTGTTCGGCCATCTCACAAGAAAGTACCTATAATATATAGGAAAATATCAATCACTATGCGAACATTAACAAATCATAAAATGGTGTGCACTTTGTGCACTTCATATAATTGTGGTGGCATGTAAATTCTTATTCGATCATATCAGAAGCTTCCATGATACTTAGAAATATGATGTCATTAGGAGGGTACCATTACATGCTGGAAGGTAAAAGCCAGAATAGATGTAATTATTGGACACGTGACCAATAGATGGTTTGTGATTGCATCGCACTTCTTACGTTTCTATTTTCTGATTCCGATTAGATTTTATGGAAGGTAGAGTGGCTTCGTGCGAACAATATTTAAGGATGACACTTCAAAATGACTTTCAACCATAACCTCAACATGTCGCAGCCAGTTTGCGCGAAATCTTACCGATGTTATTTGTATAAGTGGCAATATATACATGTAATTAAGTACATTTTTTTGTATTTAACAGGATTATATGTCATCTTTAGTTAATTTATGTGTTTCGTTTCTTATACAGATAATGATATTACGCACATATGTATCCGTAATTCATATAATGGTTTTGACAATAACTATAATAGTAACCACTAAAAATATTCGTAACCAGTATGTTTTCCTTCGTCGGCTAACATCCTCTGCATTGCAAGTAAGTTGAACTCTCGAGCTCAGCTATTGGATGATATCATTGCTATTCGCCTTGCAAAGCGGGGGGCTATCCTTCTTCAGACTTAGAAATAATGTAATAATATTGAAGCAATTTTACCATCTTTTAATCTGATAGGTATTTTAATTTGAAATAGCTAATTTTTGGACACAACGTTTAACATTTGTTACCAAAACTAATTATAAAGGTAATCATGCAAATTACTATATATAATACCTATATATAGTACTTACATCCTACCTCTATTAAACCTGTATATTATACCTGTAGTTTTATGATTTACTTTCGTTGAACAAATGGTTGTGTTACCGAACACATCCTGTGCACTGCAACTAAGTTGAACTGTCGACCTCAGCTATCGTATGATATCATTCCCGTTCGCCTTGCAAAGTGGATGATTACCCTTATTCAGACTTAAAATAATGTAATAATATTCCTGTATATTATACATGTAGTTTTATGATTTACTTTCGTTGAACAAATGGTTGTGTTACCGAACACATCCTGTGCACTGCAACTATGTTGAACTGTCGACCTCAGCTATCGTATGATATCATTCCTATTCGCCTTGCAAAGCGGGTGATTACCCTTATTCAGACTTGAAAATAATGTAATAATATCCAAGCAGTTTTACCATCTCTAATCTGGTAGGTATTTTAATTTTAATTAGCTAATTTTTGGACACAACGTTCAACATTTGTTACCAGGAATAAGTATACAGGTAATCAAGTAAATTACTATATATAATACATATATATAGTACTTATAGTTTAAGGAATTTATATCTATTGACATCCGACCTCTATTATACCTATATATTATACTTATAGTTTTATGATTTACTTTCGTTAAACAAATGGTTGTGTTACGGAAGTTACTAACATAACCATCTGTTATCGAGACGGAGGTTCGCATCAGCCCTTCCACCATAATAGTACCATAGTGAGCAAAACCGACATTTCCCAATTTTTTTAGCAGATCTAAAAAATCTGCAAGCATTTCTGCACTGAAGTCATCGACAGGTATATTGTCGATCTGTAGCTTAACATCAACCTACACGACATGACAATACCACAGGAAACACAATCCACAATTCGAAGTTTCTATTTTTAAAGAGAAAATAACTACGTGAACTTGTGCGTGCTTGCGAGAAGACAATCTATTTGACTATTTATGCAGGCACTCCTGCAACCAGCTGATACGTAGGTAAATATGAGCTTAATATTGACCTACATGCCATGGTAACATGCGCAGAACATGTGTATTTTCTTGCTTCCAATTCAGTAAGTTGCTTCCAATAGGCCAAAAACATGGAAATAAAATCAATTTCAAGCGCAATATAACTTGCGAGAAGACAATCTATTTGATTATTTATGCAGGAACTCCTGCAACCATAACATGCGCAGAACATGTCCATCTTCTTGCATCGGAACCAGTAAGTTGCTTTCAATGCACCAAAAACATGGAAATAAAATCAATTTGAAGCGGAATATAATGCCAAGGCACGAACGTTTGCGATGACAAATAGAACGATTGTACCTTAGAACTGAGATCTGAGAAGAGGATGGCAAACGATGACAACGTGAAGGCAGGATCGTCGCATCTGACCAGCAAGAATCTAAGCAAACGTTAACCAACAAATTACATCAATAAAATTGTCGTCCAAATCATGTTCGGACATCGGGATTTATGCAGGACGAAGCTACAGTAACGGTGAGATGCGGGAGAAGTAACTCACCTTGATGATTTCAGCGGAGACGAAGAGTAGAGGTAACGTGAAAGCATGAGGAACATGAACTGCTACAGGAGGTCGATGATGGCATAAATAGGCAGAGCTCTAATGCAATTGTCGGCATAAGCAAGTTACGTGCATGGGGAAAAAGAAATAAGCCATCAGACGCACGTTCCTCATCCAATGGCTGGATAGCGTTATCGGGAGGAAGTTGCGTGCATGGGGAGAAAGAGATAATCCATCAAACACAATCCACGTTTCGCATGCAACGGCTGCATGCCTAGGTAGGGTATTCGACGACCACGTCAAGGAGGCATGCAAGTCGAAAAGGTAAAGATATAATAGAGAAGGCAGCGATGAGGAAATCGGGTGGAAATTTCCTGGCGCATAAATATTCTGCAATATGTAGCAAACAAACAGGAAAGTACGTACGAAGTTCATCGAAATTTCTCAGATGTAAAATTGCTACAGTGGCAGGGGAACGGGCTATAATATAAGGTAAGATAATGGATATAGATAGATAGATAGATAGATGGCATTCCAATATTTAATGCAGAGATCGGTGCGATACATTTAAAGTATCGAGGAGATAAGAATAAGTTCCAGAGGACCCCACTTCTTTCTTGTAATAAATTTTCCATATGTAATTTTTCTATGCGCCGTTTTTCCCTTGCGATGTATGAAAGATTGTCTATAAGAATTATATTTTCCTTTTAAGGACTAAGTATATCTCATTATTCTACCATCCTTGTATATGTTACACCAGTTTATCTCGATGTTTTCCTTATTCTATTTAATGAATCGATCATTCCATATGGGTTAAAAATAATAATGATACTTATATCTAACAATAGTTTTCTATGGGGTAAAAATAATAATGATAGTTATATTAAATCTTGCAAATAAAAGAAATGTACAATTACTTGCATTAAATTTTATAAATACTTCATTTTTCAACAAAACATATTGATTTCTTTATTTTTTTCTTATTCTATAATTCATTTTCCGCAATAACAAAGAAGAGGGTTAATAGTAATAAATAGATAGTTGGCATATCATGTCGAATAAAAGCAACATGTAAATAGAATAACGACTAAACAAAAAACATGTACAATCACAAAGCAAAAGGATTATAGTGGCTCACCAATATACATGTATTCACTTGCTCGCACCATGATCTATCTTATTATTTCTTAAACGTATTTGGAGTACATATTTACTTTCCCCGAGGTGATGTTTATACTGCAACAAAAATATGCATGTACTCACGATCCATCTTGTATGCTCTCAACCAATTAGAAGAAGATATATGGAGTTGAGAGAGTCTCCTATTCCGAGATGTCCCTTTGTACGAGAGCTGCGGGTCTTCTACGGATCCTGCCTCTTCCGGGTCTAATTCTGACTTATCCCCTTGCTGCTCTGTCGGCTGCTTCTCCGTCTTTTCCGACCGGATTTGTGAGCTCAACCACTGGAGCTGGGATCTCTTCTGGGATGGAATGACATTAGAGGGGGCAAATGCTGCTTTGTACAAATATTATATTTTAAAAAAATTATAACTTGGATAAAAAAGCAATCAGACATGTAAGTAAACCAAGATACATAGGGTGTGTTTGGATAGTGGGTTTAGGTGGGTTAAACAGGTAGCAGGTAACCCATTTTTTGATCTTAGTGTTTGGATAGAGGGTTAAACTGGGGGTGGGTTAGAAGTGGGTTTATTGTGATATGATTGTATTGAAGTTTGAAAAAGTGAGTAGTTATTGTGATGTGATTGTATTGGAGTTTGAAAAAGTGAGTAGAAGTGGAGTAGTTTATAATTTTTATATGATATGATGGTATAATATATTATTTTTGATGGAATTGATGATGGGGAATTGATTTATTTAATTTTTTAAAAAGATAAAAAGTGGGCTCCACTTAGAAAGAGAAATGAGTGGGTTAGGGAGGGTAAACCACCCCAAGGGGGGTTTACCCCCCTAACCGAACAACCCCATGGAGATTTATACAAATCCACCCTATAAAAGAGTTATACGATGTGATTTAGCTCTACATATGTAGGGTTTGTCAACTTTAACTAAATAAGCTACTTCTGATGTAGTCCAAAATATTTAAAAAGCACATAGCTTATCATAATTATCATGTACATGAGAAGAAATACTTCTATGAAGAAAATCTCAAAGTACACAACCTCACCAAGGGTTTGTTTTCCTTGTGAAGAGGTAGAGAGAGAGAGAGGAGTCGGTCTCTTCTACTTCTCTTGGTCATCCTCATGTCTCGTACATCTCCCCATCTTGACCGTCCACATGTGCATCTCCCTCTATGTATTGGCATGCCAACTGATTGAGAGCATGGTGAACATATGGATCATCTTTGGTATTGAGAACGAAGGAGAAAATCGACTCTCGTTTCACATGAGGCTCACGATTCATCGTTGTGCATGTAAGTGCAACAATCATCAGATCGAACTCGATTCATAGGGTATCTTCCATTAGAGATAGCTTGCATCAAACATAACACTACCTTTCTCACGTGATTTGTGAAACAACATGCAAATCACTTATGTATCCATGTGGTTTTATGTTGCGATGGAATTCTTCTATAACTCCTATATTGCTCATATGATGAGCCTTGTGTTTTTCGAATTTGACCCATATATTATGCATTTTTCATGATGTGGGATGACAAACATCTGGCCACTTAACCTTTTGCAAAGTCGCATTAAATGCATTGCAATAGAGACCTTCAGTTATTATCTTAGTAACCTAATACTTCTTATTAGAGTTATTTTATTTTATAATTCCTTTATATCTTTTATCATGTAGCCACTTTGGATCATTTATATAATTTCCTATTTTTTGGGCTCTATTGTTTCGCGTTGTATAAGAAACCATATACCCCTTGAATAAAGCATTTTATTCAATCTCATGTATTCTCTCACATGGTATCAGAGCAATGGTCTTAGACCCGAGCCACACCATGTTTCCATCATCATTAGTTGCATAAGCCTCTCCGTCGCCGCTAGAAGCCCCCCTCCCCCCCCCCCCAATGCCACATGTATACAGATCCCCTCAAGGATCCTCTCCAAGCCTTCACCCCATGTCTGATCACTTGGAGACCCATCAAGTCACTGCACTATGGGTTTAACCTCACTGGATTATCGTCGTTCCGTCCAAGACCATTGCCCGCCCAACCTAAGGCTTCCAAGCCTTCCAAGTCTCTACCTAGGGCCTCCATACTGGCTATAAGTGCCTTTAAATGGCACACGATTGCCATCATCATCCTCGAGCGGTACCACCAGGTCTTCTCCTAGTGGGAACTAATGGTGTCATCATGGAATCCGGGCTTGTCCGAGGCTATCCTAGATCATAGACAGTTACATCATCTCCAAGTTATTGCATCACGCCCTTCCCCCGGTCAGAGCCCCTCGTCCTATAGAGCTCTTCAATCTGGGTTGTTGGATCTTGTTTAATCGAACGGTTTTCTCTTATTCCCCCATTTCTAGCACCTATGATCGAGACTGTTGGATATGGGAAGGTCCAACAACCCCTCTTATCTTCTACCTCTAGTCCCCTCTTTGCAACAACGACCAGTCTCGGCCAACTACCCCCCCCCCCTCACATAGCAAGAAAACCTAAACATGCATATATCTTCCTCGACAAAATCTAAAGCCCTACGCCCATAACCACCAAGGTCGACCCTCGACCCAGAACCTAACCCAAACTTATCCTAATCACTGTCTCTTACGCTTGTTTCCAAGAACCCATCTCCCTACGCCTCTAACCACTGTGTGTATCTTCTTCTTACAATAATAAACATATGCCTTTATCCCCATACAACATATGAGGAACCCAAACACCACTCTAACCTCCACCACAATCCCATCCCTAGAAACGACCAATCTCCATTATCGCCTGAAATCATCAACGTCACTAGTCATGGCTGTTCTAACCCCTTCTTCCACGAAGCTCTCTGCAGTTGTAAAACCCAACCTCTCCATCTCCAATCATGATTATCCACTATTGTCTTACAACACATACCATGACATTGAGAGTGATAGAAGCCAGGTTGGTGACAACAACTCAGTTAACTCCGACAACAACCTCTGGTGGCGTGATCCACGACCCCAATGTCGTGCTTCTTCATCGAGGTGATTATCAGAGTTAAGCACATGCTTCTCCATATTCCAGACGAAGAGGCACCTCTAAGTAGCCTTCTTTCCCTTACCCCTTCCTCTTCTTCTTCCTCATCTACCGCTACTTGCTTTCTCTGTCATCGTCGATTCAAACCCAAAAACACCAACCTTTGATACCGATCCAAACCAACTGGAAACCCCATCTTTCATACATCACCATGTTCATCATCCATATCATGCAACCTTCCAACTCCAGCTGAGTCCGCTACTGGAGACCCGAGTTCCTCCCACCATCTCTATCCGTATAGGAGCACCTCCACCCACCCTTTCTTACTCGTTATCATGCCAACATCAAACCATAGCGATCGATCCAATGAAGAAACCATGATTCATCCACCCTATATGGTGGTCTTAGCAAAATCCCAATAATAATTCACTAAACAAATCATCTAAAATCAAGTAATTAGCATTCACTAATTATGCTTAAATCGGGGTTAAAAGTTATAATTAAATAACTCTAATTTTCAACCTAAATTAAGCTTATTATTTCATGTGTAAATAATTTTCATTTTAACGTGATTCTTTCTCTGTTAGTTTCTTTAACTCATTAACTAACTTCACGTAAAGAATTAAAATCCGGAAAAAGAGCAAAATCGAGAGAAAATACAAAAATCTGACATTGTATTATTTGTACATATTCTATCTTTGTCATTTTATTCTACCTTCTCTAACCTATAAAGAATCTATAAAAATTAGTTTAAGTATGTATATATTATATATAAACTAATATACTAATTAAAATCAGATTAAAATACAAAATAAAATACAAAATAAAAATGTGAACTTTTATTATCTATAGACTACCTCCAAGAAAAATATTTTGTACAGTTGACCTCTTTTACTTTTGGGTCCGTTACGTATGTCTCGTCGAGACGAGCAACTTTTGTGTTGATCACTTTTTCATTTGACTTCATTTATTATTTATTTTCGATTTTTCTTTTAATTTTAGTAATTTTATTATTTTTTATCGCGAATGAATTTTTAATTTTACCTTTTTTATTGTTTTTTTGTTTTAATTCGTACTTTATTTTATTTCCCCTTTTTTTCTTTTCCCATCCTTTTTCTCTTTTCTTTGCTCTTCTTTTCTTCTCTCCCCCTCTCTCTCATTCTTCACAGGTCACATGCAGATCACGTGACCCACCCCTCTCCACTTCTCTCTCCGGTCACGTGCGATGCACTTGAACAACCTTCTCACCCTCTGTCACGTGCGTGCACGTGACCTCCATCCCCTCTCCTTCCTCCCGCAACCTCCGACCGCCTACCTCCCCCTCTCACACGCTCGTCTCCGCCACCTCCGCTCCCCCACGACGACGATGCCTCTGCTCCCATAACTCCTCCTCCTCCTATCCTATTTAACCCCCATACTTGCCACATCGCCACTATCATCCGCCACTCTCATGAGGTATCAACTTTCTCCATCTCTTTCCATTTGCGATGTGACAGGATTTAGGTGTTGGTCTTGAGTGACAATGACAAGGGGATTCACCTCGGGCATGATCCGACCACGATCACCCACCGTAGTAGGTGCATATGTGTAGTTGCCCAGCTTGAGATTTCAGTGCTCTTGAGCGACAACCAGAGGCTCATAGAGAGACTTGTTCCCAGGCAGTCATCCATCCAATCCCAGGTAACCCCTACTCCTTTATCCCCTTCTTCTTCCTTTGTTCTACCTCCTTTCGTTCTTCTTCTCTCTACCGCACAATATTCTTTCTCGCCATCACCTTCCACCCGCACGGGTCACACAAGCATCGCCCTCGTCCTTTCCCTTTTCTGCCACTAGCGGAGCCCTAACCTTCTCCATTGACTTTCACCTCTAGCACACTCGCTCCACCCGTCGACATCCACCCCCACACCGAGCCACGCGAGCCACCTGCGCACGACCATCACCACCGCACTCCGTCGTACGCCTCCGCCCATGCCTTGGCCCGCCACTACCTCCGCCTTCGACTACCATCAATTGTTGGATCAAGGGTCAGTCCTTGATCCGATGACCCCTCGCATGCTACGTCACTCTTCCATGATCCTTGACCCATGTTGTGAGGCCCAGGCTCTCCAAAGAAACCATAACTGCCACGTTGGCATGTTGATCCCGAGCCTTGTATGAGCTTGCCGCTGTGCCCGAGCCTCCGTCGAACCAAACCAAGCACGTGATCCACGTGTGTTTTTGTGGGTAAATTGCATGGAGTCCCTTGCCCCTCTCGAGAATTGTTGAATCACCCATGTCGCCCAGCAAGCACGTGCCTCGCACGTACGCGTGGTAAATTACATATCAGGCCCAAGCAATTCTTCTATATTGTAGATAAGTCCTCCGTGGGCTATTTTGAGAAGAACATATTTACTTTTATTACAATTTAATCCCTGACATTTCATTTTAGCATAACTTTCTCATACGAACTCAGTTTTTAGCATATAATATGTCATTTTGAAGCTTATTCAGTGCTCTATCATTATATATATAGTGGATTGATCTTAAGACATTTATTGTTAATTATTATTTGAGGAGTATTTTGATTTATGTTGGTTGATCTTTGACATGTCTATGCCACATTTATCTTGAGAAACATGTGATTTTATATGCAAGGGTTTATTTAAGGATATTTAATCTGATTAGTCCTCTTGTGAATATTAATGAATATTGGATGAGGGATTAATCTTTGCAGGGCTAAATTGATAATATTTATCGGAATTATTCCTTTAATATCATTGATCACATCTTTGAGGAATAAATCACAACAATTATGATGATAAGAAGCTCTACTTTGAAATTAGGGTTTTTATCAATTGTGCCTCTCCGAGATATCGTAATTTCAGTTATGCCCCTATCTTTTTGATAATATCAGTTGTGCCCCTCGCTTCTTTCTCCGTTATCACCTATGTCCTTCCGTTAGATTGACCGTCAAAAAAATTAAATACCCATGGTTTATTCAAACCATGGTGTGGTTAAGAAGGGTATTATGGTTAGAATAAAATTAGGGGCGGGGGAGGATCTTGAGGGAGGAGCTCGGGGCAGACCGCGGCGGGGAGCAAGGGGCAGCACGGGGCAGGGGAGGGGGTGGAGCGGGGCAGGGGGAGGCCCAGGGGGCAGCGCGGGGCTGGTGGAGGGGGAGCAAGGGGCGGTGCGGTGCGGGGCAGGAGGAGGGGCCGCATGTGGTAGGGGGAGGGGAGCAGGGGCGGCGCGGTGCAGGGAAGGGGGAGGGGGCAACACGGGGCAGGGGGAGAGGGAGCAGGGGCGACGCAAGGTAGGGGAGGGGGCGGAGCGGGGTAGGGGAGGGGGAGGCCCAGGGGGCGGCACGGGGCAGGGGGAGGGGGAGCAGGGGGCGACGCGTTGTGGGGCAGGGGGAGGGGGCGGCACGGGGCAAGGGGAACAGGGGTGGTGTAGGGCAGGGGAGGGGCAGTGTGGGGGGAGAGGCGGGGAAGCAGGGGCGGCGCCAGGCAGGGGAGGGGGCGGTGCAGGGTAGGGGAAGGGGGAGGCCCAGGGGGCGGCACGGGGCAGGGGGAGGGGGTGGTGCGGGGCAGGAGGAGGGGGAGGCCCAGGGGGGCGGCACGGGGCAGGGGGAGGGGGCGATGCGGGGCATGGGGAGGGGGAGGCCCAGGGGGCGGCACGGGGCAGGGGGAGGGGGAGCAAGGGGTGGCGTGGGGCAGGGTGGAAGGGGAGGCCCAGGGGGCGGGGCGGTAGGGAGCAGGGGGCGGCGCGGGGCAGGGGGAGGCCCGGGGGGCGGCACGGGGCAGGGGGAGTGGGAGCACGAGGGCCATGGAGGAGCCGGGGCGGAGGTGCGAGGGTTGGGGAGGAGCTCGGGGCGGAGGGATGGGCCGAGGGCGGTCGGGAGGAGCCACTGGAGGAGCAGGTGGTTGGGAGAAGAAAGAGAAGGGGGGAGGAAGAGGATGGGGGCATGAATGGATATTTCAGTCCATTTTTTTCACCTAATTCCACTTGTGTCCATGAAGTTAACGGCCATTTGTATTAGAAATGGACGGAAACTAACCCGAGGGGCACGAGTGGTATAATGGGAAGAAGTGAGGGGCACAACTGATATTACCAAAAAGATAGGGGCATAACTGATATTGCGGTATCTCGGAGGGGCAAAACTGATAAAACCCCTTGAAATTATCATTATTCTATTTAGTATGAGTATGGCATGTTGACCTTCTTTGCATGCAATCTGAGATTAATTTGAGTATCTTCTGATTTGTGATTAAATTTCGAGGATATTCATTAATATTATTAGGCTTAAAATTCATCATCACAGATCCTGAGCTTAATCGTTCTCTATGTTTATTTTCTTTGCATTGCATCTCATTTCATTGCATTTTATTTTCTATCGCATAAATTAACATTACGATTAAATAATTATTTAAATTAATTTAGAATCATGCAACTAGAAATAGTTCGTTCCCTATGTTCGACCTTGGTAGACTTGCCAAGTAAAAATTTTCCACAACATACAAAGATTGCGATTTTTGATGAATCATTTTCCGCCCCCTATACTACAATTGTTGATTATTAAAGAGGTGGATTCCACGTTCATCAGCCAACTATACATGCTTGCAAGTCCTGTGTGCATAAGCGAATCAACATCTTCGTTAAAACCATTAACAACCTTCACGTCGTTCATCGATGGAAGCCACCTTAGTAGCAACGGGTCACCCTCGAGCCCTCTTGAAAAGGGAATTTAATTGTAAATTTTTGACACTCGATACATTGTAACTAATTGAGATTGTGCCCTGGGTAAATTATATGGTGATTTTCTTAATTGATTTTTTCTTTAGTTTAAATTACAATGTATTGTGCAAGTAAAAATACCCATGTATGCACTAACATTGGATACATCGGTGAGAAAGTTTTTTAGATTTTTCTGAGATCGATTGACTGGACTAAAAATCAATCAATTGCAAAACAAGGTATTTGTGCATCTGCATTTTTAATTCATTCATAATATTTTTTGAAAATCCTAAAAAATCTATTGCTTTTATTCTCCTTGCACTACATTTATTTTCTACGTATAAAAAATAAAAATATCACCCGTCATATTTGCTTCAAGTTCATTGCATATTTTATTTTTAAAAAAATCAATGAAAATACAAATATCAAAACCCCGTAAAAATAGCTCTTTTGAAAACATGGCCCTAGACCCTTACACTACCCCACCGGGTTCGACCTTGGAACTTGCCAAGTAAATTAAACGAATCATCGTAAATAATCACTACAAAAAAGGTGGGATTAGCGTGCACAGCTCTGCGTGCACGAGGCGAGCACATGTGCTCGCTCAGTCATGGGCGAGCACACGAAGAGCACATGTGCTCGCCCACGGGGGTCGTCGGTTTGAATTATGTGGAGCAGCGCGATTACCAATTTGGACGAGCACATGCGCTCGCTTACATGTGCTCGCACACTTGAATTTCTTTGCGCGGATAACTTTAGCGCATGGTAAATTATGGGCGAGCACCTGGCGACGGTCTGGCGAGCACTTAAGTGTGCTCGCCCAGGTCCGTAAACAGAACCTCGTGCGACCCCTTCTTCCTCATTCTCACGCATTCCTCCCCCAAAATCTTCCCTCCGACGACCCGCCATCCCTCCGCCCCGACACCGATGCCCGCCATTTTCATCTTTTGAGTAGATATACATCTACGATTCAGTATAATCCTTCCTCCTTTCTCTTTTTATAAGATTTCATTACATATTTGTATTGTTTCGATGGTTTAGGGTTTCATTTTTTTTGATTTTTTGTTGAATGTAGTGTATTGTTTTGATAGTTTAAATGTTTTTTACATGTTTAGGATAATAGTTTATCACTATAGTGTTGTAATTTCGATTGTGGTTGTCTCAATAATATGTATAATTTTATGCCCCGTAGGTGTTCGATAAAATACCTCAACCAACATTATGTTTAGACTTTGTAAATTATACATGATAAAATATCCATTACAACATCTACACTAGTTAGTATTGTTAATTTTCTTAAAAAGATTAGTTATGAAACTTGTGAATAACATTAGTTAGCCAACTTCAATAGTGTAGATATTAGATATGATGAACATTATTAATAATAGTTTGAAAATTTCATATCGTGTTGATATGAGATATGATATACACAAGTGTTTCCTTTGTGATAATTTATTATCACATTAAATTCTAGTTAATATGACCAATTATATCACATTAACTTACAGTTAGGTTAATTAATTATAAGGCAAAAATGCTAACTACTAATTAGAATATTAAATCGCACAAAATCTTCACACACAGTGCGTCCTTCCACACTGGGTGGTGTGTGGCCCTGCACAACGGGAGGCGTGTGCAACACATTGGAGGATTTGATCACCTCTATGTGTTATATTTTTTTTCACAGCACAATTGGACTCACTTTGGGATGTTTATCTCAGACCAATGGTCGTGGATTTTGATGTTTGCAAGTTTGAATTTTTTTACAGGTGCCCCTCAACTCTTAGTGACCCAAGCATTGTATTAGGCACTAAATTAGGATCACACTTATCCCTATCTCCATCGTTAACCAGCCAAATTTACGTAATTATCCGGCTAATATAAATGAATAAATATTTTAAGATTATTTTATAGTCTCATTTGTAGCACGTACAAATGTATGATGTAAAGTGATCTTAAAGTATTACATTTATATTAGCTTTCCTTAGTTCAGAGATCCCGAACTAAGGGGGTCCGTAAGGATTCAAATTTACTAAAAGATGATCGTTGTCACAAGGTCTTTATTTCTTACGGAAATTCGGTTCATATCCCTTCCTCTTCAGTATACCAAATCAATCATAGTTACTATCGAAATAATCACTAATATGATTATTTTGATAGTTAATTACGATTGATTTGTGAGGTATACTGGAGAGGTGCTGGGTTATGCTGCCGAATTTTCGTTAGAAATAAAGATGCTTGTAACAACGATCATCTTTTAGTAAGTTTGAATCCTTATGGACGGGCTCAAGTGATAACATAATTAATACACTTCTCTTCTCATCTTTTATCTCAATAATGTGATATGTTTAGATATCCTCAAATTCCTAGATTTGACATTATAAATTATTTAATTCAGGTTCATCAATATGACAAATAGAGAGTGGATGTACAACCGTGTAGTAGATGGACGTATAACAGATACCTTTCAAAGAGGTGTTCAGGAATTTATACACTTTGCTTACGCACAAGGTTCCCGTATCGTGGATTCAGATGGAACTATCTTGTGTCCGTGTAAGAAATGTCATCTAATGAGAAAGCGATTAAAAGATGAAACTCAGTTACATCTTTATAGAATGGGTTTCATGGAAGGATATCAGATTTGGTGGAGGCATGGTGAGGATTTCGATGACAGTATGAATGATACGGAAGAAGCCGACAATATTAATCCTTTTGCAGATATGGTTATGGACGTTGCGGGTCCAGAATTTAATGCTACTTTGTTAGATGATGAGGAATCATATGGAGAGTCTGCAGAATTTTACGAGCTGTTGAAAAAAGCGGAAGAGCCATTGTGGTTGGGTTGCAAGACATATTCAGAACTTTCTACGATTTCGGATCTTCTATCGATGAAGATGGAGTATAATATGACCGATCGTAATTTTGATGCAATGCTAAGGATTATTAATAAAATGTTACCAGAAGATACATAATTACCTGATAATTATTACAAAATAAAAAAGATGATGCGGAAGATGGGTTTAGCGGAAGTTAAAAGAGAGTCATGCATAAATCACCATATTTTATATTACGGTGAACATCAACATTTATCACGATGTCCTGAATGTAATGAGCCAAGATATCAGACAACTAGTAAGAGTGGGAGAAAAATATCGAGAAAGATTCTACGTTATTTCCCGTTGACTCCGAGATTGAAACAACTACATTGTCGCAAAGAAACGACGAAGAAAATGACATGGCACACGGAACATAAAGTCGATGAGTATATGGAGCATCCATCCGAGTCTGATTGTTAGAAAGAATTGATGTCAACTTTTCCTACATTTAACGATGAAAAGAGGAATTGCGTTATATGTTTATGTACAGACGGGTTTAATCCTCATGGAAGAAGTAAAGATTACTCTTGCTGGCCAGTAATGACAACACCATACAATCTGCCCCTATGGCTATGTAATAAGCGACAGTTTATGTTTCTTTCGCTGTTGGTACCAGGACCTATACATCCGGGAAAATACATTGACGTTTATTTACATCCTCTTATCGATGAGTTGAAAATGTTATGGATCGATGGAGTTGATACATATGATGCTAATAAGAGTCAAACATTTAACATGGTAGCTCTGCTTTGGACGATAAATAACTTCCCAGCATATGGAATGTTATCTGGATGGAGTACGCATGGACGTAAAAGTTGTCCATATTGTATGGAGAGTACTAAATCATTCCAGCTTCAACACGGTCAGAAACCATGTTTTTTTTGTCACAGACGGTTTTTCCAAATAATCATCTGTATCGAAGACAGAAGCAGTCTTTTAAAAGGAACACAATTGATCTTTCAGATCCTCCACCAATTAAGACAAGCGATATGATATTATCATACTTGGAACACTTAGAGAAATCCGCCTTAGAGAATGGAGATAAAATAAAAAACCTTCCTGATTTTGGTGGCAGTCATAATTTGATTAAGAAGAGTATATTTTGGAAGTTACCATATTGGAGTAAGTTACTGATACGACACAACTTAGATGTTATGCATATAGAGAAAAATGTATTTGATAATATCTTATATATTGTTATGAATGTAACCGATCGATCAAAAGATACAGTAAAGTCTCGTCGTGATTTACAAATCATATACAATCGGCCAGAGTTGCATATAAAGGAACATGATCGTGGAAGGGTTGAAGTTCGCAAAGCAAAGTATACCTTAGATAGAAATCAAGACAAGCTTGTCTGTGAATGGACAAAAAAAATGAAGTTTCTAGACGGATATGAATCAAATTTTTTCAATTTGGTCGATTTGAAGAAGTTTACATTTAAGGGAATGAAAAGTTATGACTGCCATGTTTTTATGGAAAGATTGCTACCGTTAGTGTTCAGAGGATTGTTACCAAAAAACGTTGTCGATGTTCTTTCAGATGTTAGCAGATTTTTCCAGGTGCTATTCTCGTCACGTATACACCACATGGAGATGGATTATCTTCATAAAAATATTCCTATGATTATGTATGACCTGGAGAAGATATTTCCGCCTTCATTTTTTGATTCGATGGAGCATCTGATGATTAATATTCCATGGGAAGCAAAAGTAGGAGGGTCGATAAAATATCGTTGGATGTATCCATTTGAAAGGTAATTAAAAATATTATAATCTCCTTGCATTCTTTACTATTTCAACTAAATGTTAACCTACTTTCTTATAGGTTTATGTTCTTTCTAAAAGAAAGGTCCGAAACAAAAGTAAAGTTGAAGGATCTATAAGTCACAATATATATATGAGGAAGTCGCAACATTCTGCGCAAGATATCTTGCAGAAGATGTGGAGACTATCCACAATAGATGCAAGAGGAATGAGACAATTTATTCCGATGAAGAACCTTGTATCAATATCTTTCGTCCATCTACTCATCTAATAGGAAAAGCAACTGAACGTTTCTTATGAAATAAGAGAATGATGCTGCAGAGTTATACGTATTAGAAATTGCGAGGAAATAACACCATATGTTCAGTTAGTATTTGTATTACTTTATGTATATATTTATGTACAAGTAATTCTTATGTTTCTCTTACTAATTTAAGGGAATTTAGAAAGAAAATTATGGAGGAAAATCATATGTATTCAGATGACGAAGTTCTGAACGCCTATAGGAATCAATTTCCAGCTTGGTTTAAAGACCGCTCAAAACAATTGGACGGTGGTGATTTCTATTCTCATATTTTAAAATATTTTGGAGAAGGCCTTATTTATAAGGTCCGATCATACAACTCTTGATACAGTAATGGATATCGTTTTCATACCTTAAATTCCGGTAAATATTTAACAACTCAAAATCATGGAGTGATGGTTCGTGGATCTTGTTATGAGGAAGATCATATGAATTATTACGGAATTTTAAAGGAGCTACTAGAAGTGGAATATAGTATACCAGGTTTGAATAAAGCAGTTCTTTTCTTGTGTGATTGGTATGAACCCAATGGAGGTGTAGTACTCGATAGAAGAAATAACATTGTCGATGTAGTGCAAAGAAAATTTATACGCAGATTTAACCATTCATCTTAACATCTCAAGCGGATCAAGTATTTTATCTCCCACAAATATCAAAGAAGAAAAAGAGCGTTGAAACAGTAATTGTTGTGAAGATAAATTCTCGAGGTTATATTTCTAATGATTACACTAATAAGGAAGATGACATAGATGAAGCATGACACCGACACATAAACGAATAGACTTAACAGAAGAAGTCCCAATTATCGAATCGATTCGATTGGCTGATAATGAAGTTTTTTGTGTTGACTTACAAGATGATACTGACTACAAAAATGATGACTCAGAAAACTCAGAAAATGAAGAAATATCCTTTAATCCCACCGAAATAAATGATGAAGATTAGTTGTAAGTTTTATTACACAATTATAATCGAATTAACTAAATCTTAAGTAATAAATATGTAACTAACTATTACATCATTATTACAGTCATGACAGGTTTTGGACAAGACGGGCCGCATGGATCATATATATCCAATCGTCCATCTTCCTCAGACACACCTTCGTCCAGTAGGCAGCCCACCCCGGATGCTGTTCTTGATTCACAGTCCGACGAGGTCCGCCGGGTGATAGCCTGCTACGAGTCTATTGGTTATCCTCCGCCACCCTTTTACGTAGGAGGCTATGGAGAGCCATCTACCTCAGCAGCCCCTACAAGATTCCCAGTCTAGGTCCCCATACCAACACATACATCGATGGGTTCTGATTCTCCTTCTTCTGAACGTCCGACCACCTCCGTGCCTTTACCTACTGCACTTGGACAGACGTCGTCGTCTCACCCTTTATTGGAGGTTACGGCGGATGGAAGGTAAATTTTTTATAGATTTTATCATTAAAATTTTTCCAAATATTTATAGATTGTATCATAATTAAAATTTCTAGCAGATGCAGGGATTTTGTAAATAGCAACAGGGTGGCAAAGGAGATAATTGTCACAGGGTCAAAATCCCGCTACCGATTTCGACCGATCCTGTGCGGCGTTAGCTAACCCGTAGCTAACCAGCCTTCCCGAGTAGAGCGGTCACGGACGCGCCCCAACTCTTCTCGATACTCCTGCTTGCTAGCGCACCGACGCCTCCAACACAAACACGAGCACGAACTCCGGATCGCTCAAAAACACTCTCAAGAACACGCTCAAGAACGCTCAAGAACACGACCACACGATCACACAAGCACGGGCACAAAGCTCTTCTCTTATTAGAAGGGGAACTCTCTCTCTGGAGTGGGTGACACTCTACACTTGTATTGTGTTGTGTTTACAAATGAGCCACCACCTCTCCTTTTATACAAGACTCAAGGCAACCCAAGGGACACTCATTATTACATCTACAATAATGATACATAAAGACACAAGAGATCCTTCGAGTTCTTTGGCAACCCTTCGTGTTCCTCAGCAACTCTTCGTCTGCTCGTCTCTTCGACTCCCTTGTTGTCCATTCGTCTTCCCGCACGGTCGACGCCCAGTCAACCGCCCAGTCACCAGCACGCATGCGCTCCAACGTCCTGCTGATGCAGCTTTGCCGTAATTCACCAAGTGCCACCAAACACTTGGTCTTGTGCCATAAGGGAACCCGCGGCCTCCAGACCCTCGTGCGGTAAACCCTTCCTTAGCGTTCTGCATGCTAAGGGGAAGTCCTTCAGAACTTCGTTTTCGTGGCCTCCAGACCACTCTCGTGCGCGTACTATCGAGCATGCTCGACAATGCTCGTACTCAGCACCTGCAACGCTCCATGCCTCCTTGGATCACCACGCATCAATACCGATACCGTGCGCCTTCGTGCGTACGCCTATGTGACCGTACCGCATTGCTCCTCGATGCGTACCGCTTCACTACGTACCGCCCTCCTGCGCTTGCGTATGTACCGCTACGTGCATCCACCGTCATGTCTTGCACTGCTGCCTGTACTCGCTGCTCGCACTGCTACTAGCACCACAATACTCTGCTACCGGGCCAGTGTCCTGTGTGACGCTTCTCTATTGTCACGTACGGTAGAGCCTCCAGACTCTCATGGATAACCTCCCTGATATCCATGCATTATGGACTTCTCCTGAAGTCCTAGCTCCATCGATCATTCTCGAGCATCCGCTACCGTGTCTGCACGATCATTCTCGATTACGGAATTTGGGGGTGTGACAAGCCTCCCCCACCTGAAGAATCGGTTGTCCTCAACTGAGCATTCCCACTTCAGCTGGCATCCCGTCACGATCCTCCATCCGCTACGCACCTCTTGATGCTGCTCATTTGGAAGGATGGTGCAAGAGTGCACCGCCGCCCTTCCCGCACTTGTTCTTCCCACGAACCGCGTCCCTCCATGACTTGGTCTTCAACGTGAAAAGTGGAGCTTCCTTGTCAGCTCCCATTTTCAGTGTATCCCTCCTGGATACAGCAGCTCCATCGCTGGTTTGTGGCAGCTCCTGCTCCACATGTGGAGTACTCACCTCCACGCTTGCTCGTTAACGATCTCGATCGTTCCCTGTGGGCATCCCCGCATCCTGGGAAATGAGCACCTCCTGTACTCCGAGCATCTTCGGTATCTTGCCTCCTACAAGATCGTTGGTGGTGTGGTTCGTCACCACTCCACCTCCATGGACGTTCAACTCCTTGTCCATGCTGCATAGCCCTCCTGAGCTCTGCATCGGCTTCTCGTGCACGGATGTTCTCCTATCCGCGGCTTTGGTTGTGTGACTCCAGCACACACGTTGGTGCTCCGCACGCACCTGCACACTCCTATGCATCCTCGATCGAGCCTCGGCACCTCCAAAGCTCTTTGTTGTGGAGTTCCCTTGCTCCACTGAAGTCGAAGATCCAACCCGAAGTGTTGTGAGGCGTAACTTGCGCATAGCACCGATTGCTCCCAAGCGTACCTCACCTTCTTCTTCATCCTCCTCGTCCGTACGAAGAGTGTTGAGCATCTCCTTCTTTGGGCACTCCCGCGCCCGATGCGGACCGTCGCATATGAAGCATCCCTTGTTCTTGGGTTGCTCCCTCTTCTTGGAGTACTCCTGTTCCTCCCTTGGTGGATCATGGGCAATGCTTTTGCCCTTGTCCTTCGACCGTGCCTTCTGCTTGCCGGTGAACTCCCTTTCTTCAGCGTTGTAGCCTGGTTGGACCGCCCCATAATCGACCAACGCATCTGCCACCACGATCGCTGAATTCAGGTCCTTCACGCCCTGCCTCCGCAGTTCGGCTTGCGCCCAGCTTTGCAACCCAATCGTGAAGTTGAACAGCTTGTCCTCCTCTGACATTCCCTTGATGTCCAGCAACAAGGACGTGAACTGCTTGACGTATTCACGAACAGTGCCTGTCTGCTTCAGGCGTCGAAGAGCCTCCCGTGCAATCCACGCAGTGTTCTTCGGCAGGAACTACGCCTTCAGTTCCGTGACTAGATCATCCCACCTGGATATCTTCGGTCTCGCCTCATCTGCTGCACGGCTCCTCCACCATAGCTTGGCGTCGCTCGACATGTACATCGATGCCAAGCCGACCTTTTCGGCTTCCCTCGTCTTGGTCGCCTCGAAGTAAACTTCCATATCCCATAGGAAGTTCTCCAAATCCTTGGCACTTCGCGTACCTGTGAAGGGTTTGGGTTCGGGTACCTTGCGTCGCTGCACCTCCGTGGAGCCTCCGCTGTTCGCCAATGCCTTCTTGATGAGGGAGATCTCCCTGCGTAGATCCTCCATCATCGTGCTGAACGCCTCCAGCTTGTCCTCCAAGGACTTGATCTGCTCCACTGAGCGTTGGGTCTCGTCCCCAACATCCGATCCTTCTGAAGAGCGATCCTCCAAGACGGAGATGCGATGGGCATGAGTCCCAATGGTGGACTCCACTTCTGCCATCGCCTGCTCCAATGCTGCTACGCGATCGGTAACGCCCACCATCTTCGCTCCGCTGGTTGAAGATGTACTTGCACCAACAAGTATCCTTGTTCCCGCGATCGTCTGCACCAACAGCCGCTCGTAGCTTTGCCCGCTTTCTTGGCACCAACCAAGCTCTGATACCAATTGTCACAGGGTCAAAATCCCGCTACCGATTTCGACCGATCCTGTGCGGCGTTAGCTAACCCGTAGCTAACCAGCCTTCCCGAGTAGAGCGGTCACGGACGCGCCCCAACTCTTCTCGATACTCCTGCTTGCTAGCGCACCGACGCCTCCAACACAAACACGAGCACGAACTCCGGATCGTTCAAGAACACTCTCAAGAACACGCTCAAGAACGCTCAAGAACACGACCACACGATCACACAAGCACGGACACAAAGCTCTTCTCTTATTAGAAGGGGAACTCTCTCTCTGGAGTGGGTGACACTCTACACTTGTGTTGTGTTGTGTTTACAAATGAGCCACCAACTCTCCTTTTATACAAGACTCAAGGCAACCCAAGGGACACTCATTATTACATCTACAATAATGATACATAAAGACACAAGAGACCCTTCGAGTTCTTTGGCAACCCTTCGTGTTCCTCAGCAACTCTCCGCATGCTCGTCTCTTCGACTCCCTTGTTGTCTTTTCGTCTTCCCGCACGGTCGACGCCCAGTCAACCGCCCAGTCACCAGCACGCATGCGCTCCAACGCCCTGCTGATGCAGCTTTGCCGTAATTCACCAAGTGCCACCAAACACTTGGTCTTGTGCCATAAGGGAACCCGCGGCCTCCAGACCCTCGTGCGGTAAACCCTTCCTTAGCGTTCTGCATGCTAAGGGGAAGTCCTCCAGAACTTCGCTATCGTGGCCTCCAGACCACTCTCGTACGCGTACTATCGAGCATGCTCAACAATGCTCGTACTCAGCACCTGCAACGCTCCATGCCTCCTTGGATCACCACGCATCAATACCGATACCGTGCGCCTTCGTGCGTACGCCTATGTGACCGTACCGCATTGCTCCTCGATGCGTACCGCTTCACTACGTACCGCCCTCCTGCGCTTGCGTATGTACCGCTACGTGCATCCACCGTCATGTCTTGCACTGCTGCCTGTACTCGCCGCTCGCACTGCTACTAGCACCACAACACTCTGCTACCGGGCCAGTGTCCTGTGTGACGCTTCTCTATTGTCACGTACGGTAGAGCCTCCAGACTCTCATGGATAACCTCCCTGATATCCATGCATTATGGACTTCTCCTGAAGTCCTAGCTCCATCGATCATTCTCGAGCATCCGCTACCGTGTCTGCACGATCATTCTCGATCACGGAATTTGGGGGTGTGACAATAACCAACATAATAAAGACACACTTGACTTCCATGAAATTTAGATGGTGTCGTATCCCTGCTGCAGAATAGGGGAGACTGTTTGACATGTTTCTGGTAAGAAATTTTTTTAAGAAGTGATACAGAATTTTTTGGTCAAGTTTTTGTATCTGATAATTTGTTGTAATTTTCATAGTAGGTTTCACCTTAGCTCTGGTCTGGGGAAGGAGGCTAATCGTAGAGCCTTCATTCGTTTGGCAGAAAAGAGAATGAGCGATACATTTTTCAAGGTAAGGAGAGACTCGCATGTGAAGACGAGATGCGAGGAGATGAATTTTGAGGAGATGAATAGGTTCCTGTCAACATGGTGTACGAAGGATAGGTATTGTAATTGTCAAATAATTTATAATAAACTTTTTAAAATAATCAATAATCATAAAATAATCCTTGCAGATGGGCGGATTTCTGTGATGCATTCGTTACGGATGCTGAGTTTGGAAGAAGATCTACGGCGGGAAGAACAAACCGCCAAAAATAAAGGATTAAGTCGACAAGTGGCTCTAAAAGCCACAATCAAATTAGAGCGGAGATGGTATTGCGATTTAAAATTAATTTTTGAAGATCTGCTTTAATATAATGCAATGTTGTTAATACATCTTAAAATTATTTTTTAGGCAGCTAGGTTGGAAAGGTAACCCTCTTTCCAGGAGTGGTGGTCGAGGTCCCACATGAGTGGGAGAGAAGGAGAGTCGCAATGGTCCACTCCAGAAGCAGGAGAATTGTTGGTAAGTCTATCAATTTATTTGCAATTAAATGATATATTATAACTCATTTAAATATATAAAACTTTGTATTTCAGGATTGTTATATGGCACTATCTGCAGAAAAATAAGGTGTCGATCCAACTGGAGAGCAACCACCATTTGATAAAACGATCTAGAAGCAGGTATATATAGATAAATATTATCTTACTATACTCATTTCTAATATATAATTTTATATTAAACAATGAAAATCTTATAAGGTATTGGAGGAGAGGGACGTTGTGGCAAACATGAAGCAGGTGGTCTTCCTCCATATTATGTGGAGGAACATCGTCACTCCTATTCTGCATACTCTCAACCGTCGTATACACAACCACATCCGTCCCAATAATCAATTCCAATGTAGTCGTAGATGGCAATGATGGTGGATCATGTGACGAAGCTCCGACAAGAGTTCACGGCGTACATGTAAGTATTCTACTTATAGAATGAGTAATAATTTTATATTTCTATATCTACAAAATGCAAGTAATAGATATATATCTTCCATATATAATATAGGTCGCAAGGGCGTGCATCTCAACCTGAAGAGATTGAATCTGATGACGAAGAGGAGGAGGAGAACGACCCTGAAGAAGAGGCACACATGTATGCGAGGTTCAAAGAAAAGGAGAAGGAAAAAAGAAATCAAAGTAGGGTTTAATGTCTAAATCTTTTAGATCAAAGAAGAAGTAAATTTTTGTTGGTTTTGACTTGTGTTTTTGTTAAACTTTTAGCACATCTTTTAATTTATATGAACTTTGTTGGCTTTGACTTGTTTGTAATATTTAGATGTTAAATTTGAGTGTTTATTTCTAAGTTCATGTATATTGCGTGACTTTCACTTGTCAGTACTAGTTATCTTAGTTAACGAACTGCTATAATATATATACCCTTAGGGAGCTCTTATAAGTACCTGCAGTGGTTTATTGGCAGGTTATGCAGGTTCGATAGGGCGTCAAAACCCCGTCGAACTTGTATAATTTTTTTCCTGGAAATCAGTTTGGGCGAGCACATGTGCTCGACAGGTGCTCCGTCATTGATCGCCATATTTAATGGAGGTGATCACTTCGGCGAGCACATCCGTGCCCGCCAGACAGCGGGCGAGCACATAGCGTCCCAATGTGCTCGCCCACTAGCCGGAGCGACTCTCATATAAGCGAGCACGCCTTGAACGAGCACATGTGCTCGCCCACCACTCGAGCGTGCACATGACGGGCACTAGGCGTGCACATAACGAGCATTTATGTGCACGCCAATCCCGCCTTTTTTGTAGTGAATTAACTGGATAATTATTTTTTGTAGTTTTGATTACCCTCTCTTCATCACCTGCTGTAAAACAACTTAAATGTGTGTAGTGAAGAGTGGTAAAGGGTATGTTTTCACCTGCTAACTTGAAGCAACTTTTTCAAGAGCCGACACAACTCGAGACAACTGAAAGCGAGCACTTGTGTGAATCGTGCTCGCTAATAGGAGTCGAGAAGATTTCACTTTTTTATTTGAGTCAGAGCTAGTTGTAGAGTGTATGGACCTTTAAGGTTTCACTTTTAGCAGCACATTATCATTCATGTTGTGCACTTACAGTTGTTCTTATTTGGGATATCATTTGTGTGTTATAGAGACTTTGTACTTCGTCTTGTTTCATCCCAATTGGGTAGCTGGGATCTATTTTTTTGTGGCTAACGACATAGACTTAGGTTGCATCGCAACCTTAGATATTTTTCTCAGGGTTGTTTGTTCTCGAACAACTAATACACGCTACCATACTTTAATAAGATGCACTGGAACATTTTCTACTTAATTAAAACAAATTGATCTATTCCCAGTTAACAAAAATATATGTCTAGGTTTGTGTTTTTCACATGCATCCAATTAGTGTTGGTTTGATAATTCTGTTAACATCATGCATGGAGAAGTGAGGAGGCATTGTAAGTCATTCTAACTTTGCATGTATCATCTTTTTTCTTGCTACGTTGGCTTTTCCAACTCTTCACCGTGTTTTCTTACTTAAGTGGGACTGCTAAACACCATTGATCGAAATAAAACATACAGATATAACTAACTTTTTATGGGAGAGCAACTCCAACAATAACATTGTATGAGGATATACTCCATGCTGAGCAAGGCACTGGCCATAATGACTAGAGTAAAAAACCTTAGACTTGTGCCCTAAATATTTGTACTATGACTCTATGATGTATGCACTGCAATCACTTGCCTCTAACCTTAAGGTGATCCATTGCTTGAGATCTAAAAAGGAATTGGAAAATACGGTAAACATGTTTGAATCTAGCTGAAATCAAGTGACAACGTCTCAATAAAATTGGGACCGCTAAACATTATTGATTGAAATAAAGACATGCAAACATAACTAAATCTATTGTTCATGAGAGAGCAACTCCAACACTAAAAGCAAATATACTCCAGACCGAGAGAGACACGCGCCATAAAGATTAGAGCCAAAAACCTTTGACATGTGCCCTGAGTGTTTGTATTACGTCCCTCTAATACAAACACTATGAGCACTTGCATTTGACCTTACAAACTCAACATGTGAGTTTACTCGATCATAATTGTCTGAAGATTTCATGCTATAACTGAAAAGACAAAGTAATGTCACGCCTCCCAAGGATCCTAATACTCAACAAACTGTTTCTGCATAGGTCCACGTTTGAAATACAAAAGTGAAGAGAATAACTTTAAAAAACAACAGCTTATTTTTCACATGTGTAACCACATACAAGTCCATGTTCACAAAAAGTATGCATATGTGTGAAGCCAAATATCCATAGACACATATACATATAAATGTACAAGTGAAAGTAGGAAAGTAAACTACAACAGAGTACCACAAAAGTTCATGTACCACAGATGGTACAACGGTGCCAAAAGTACTCCAAACCACTGCTTGATAAATCCATGATTCACACCACCATTATTATTTCATTTTGGCTAAAATACATGGTAATATACATGTAAACAACAATGTCTCACTAATTAACAAACTAACTCCGTTTGTTAATAATGTATTTTTAACACTTAATTTATGATGTAGATGAGAGAATAAATAAGGAAACTCTAAATAAAAAAAGGAAGGATGTAAAAATGTACGGCATGATCTTAAACTCCAAGATTAAGTCAGCATTGACTTGGTCGACAAGAGAATAAGAAGTATGTTTAATATTATGTATAAGCAGCATATACCTATAGATTATAATACTTTTTTGGCATATTTTTAGTTAATGTAAAAATTATTGCACTACAATAATTTGGACCTAAGGCAACGAATAATCTGAACATTTGTTGCTATATCTTCTGATGTTAAAGATATAACAACGAATATTATTCGTTGCCAAATGATCTTTTGTACATGTAATTGACAATGAATATCATATTCATTATTAAAGGTCCATATAACGATGTTTTTTCGTTGAATTATTCATTAAAATTCATGCTAATTGTTGCCATATTTAGCAACGATTAGAAGAAAATGACAATGAATAATCGTTGTTATATGATTCGTTGCGAGGAATATAGCAACGAATACCATTATTCGTTGCGAATTTAAAGAAGTAAGCAATAGATAATATTCGTTGTTATATATTTAACTGCAAAAGATATGGCAATGAGTATTAAATTATTCGTTGTCTTAGGTTAATTTTCTTGTAGTGTTGGGATTCCCCTACCTAAATTATCACCCTACCCCTTCTTGGCATTTTTAGTTAATTTAAATTACATTGGAGTGCTTATCTCTAGTTCTACATCTATGTTAGACTTTGAGGATTCTAGAGTTCATCTTAATTAATATATGAAATGTTATTCGAAATTCGCCAAATTCCATTGTTTTAATTAATAAACGATTCAGATGATGTCATTTTAAATTGGATTTTGGACATGTCGTCTATATCTGAGTCTTGTAGACACTTCGTAAGTTTCATTGGTTTTTCCATGTTTTGTGGGATGGAGAATGTTGGTGAGCTAGGACTAGGTTGATTATCTTTAATTTTGTTGAAAGGAAAAATGTCTATTAATGTGCCACTAAATGCAACATTAGCGATATTTTTTTCAGTTATTTGCTATTGTTGTTTATTTAATAAAAAAATATATTACGATGTTCTGCATTCTCTTATTTTTAATTTATTGATCTTACTTGCAAATGTTATGAAAAAATACAGCGGATGCACTTTTTTGTAGGTTTATAATATCTATGGAGCTTTGAAAATTGCATCCACATGCCAAAAACCTAAAAATTATGAAAACATCGGATTTTTCTTTAAAAATCATATAAACTCAAATTTCATATCAAATGATATTTTCGGAATATTGTGTAACATACTTTGTGGGGGAAAATCATCACAATTTTATCCCTGCTTTTCGGTCAAACCATATTTTTCCAAGTTTCAAAATCTATATTATATTTCATTCTGTGTCTTTCTTTTCTCATTTTCACTGCTTTGGAAAAAGGTCGAGAAATACAAAATACAAATCCATTTTACACATATTTTCCCCATCATAAAGCATCCAATAGTGTAAGGAGCATAACCAAGAAATCTATCTTCGAGTGAGGGTGCAACAAGTGAATGAAGGTAGTGGAAAGGATGCACCGAGGCCATGAAATCAAATAGATTAAAAAATGAGGGTAAGCGAGGATGGCAACCAAGTGGAAGAAGGCATGTTAAAGAACGTGTCACACAATTTGTTATTTGTGAATACCACGATTTAATGCCAATGAATTTACTGTTGCTATCATGTAATATTCAATTGGTGATAAATAAATTAGTCATCATTCGTTTGATCTTTCAGATATCTCATAAAAGAGACTCTCTTTCTCTATATACAAATATCTAAATTAATTTTTATCTACGTAAAATTAGAGCAATAATTATATTTTTCAAAGTTTTAGAAGATATAAAAAATAATTAAAATTCACAAATACCCAAAAATGCACAAACATGTGAGCATTCTTGCACAAACTTGTGATATACATACTTATTACTATGATCTAACACATATTTAGCAAGTTGCCTCCATGAATTCTACCTTAGGTCCTGTCTAAGTTAATCAATTGCCTCTTTCACACTTCATTAAGACACGTGTTTCTTGTGTTGGTTGAGTAGTCCTCCAATTACTACACGATCGATTAATTCCTTGAAATTAACACTCCACATCGGGAAAAATCCTCTACCACGATGTCGCCTTGAATTTCCTATCACGCCCAAAAGCTCACTAGAGGTAAACCTGTGATTTCTAAATCGGAGGGAAGATAAGTTTTGGTGAACGTTGACTGGTATTTTAAAGGGTTAGACCTCGATGAATTCTCAAAATGAGACCTGCCCTCAAATCAAAAGGTGAATCATGGGTCTACCGGCAAGTATCGGAGGAAAGTTAGAGAGGCATGTAACAAGGATATAATCGACGAAGAGGTCAATGGGGGAAAAGCACACACATCGAGGTTGAAGGTTAAAGAACTGCCTTTAAGATGGTCACTCATGGAGCTCTCATAAAATTCAAAATATTTTGAAATCTTAGCAAAACACAAAGAAATATCTGTCGATCCCAAATTGGAAAAGTTGAAGATGAAAGTTTCTTCAGAATGTGATATATGTTTTTTTTCAGAAGGATGTTTTTCAATTTTGAAAATGATATGACAATAAGTCCATGCTTATATGTATTTTATACCTGGATTTTTTATTTTTCATTTTTGTTTCTTGTTAATAACGGTCACATCTTATATTTTACTAGATTGTGTGTTATATTAGATACATAAGATTAGTTTTATATGTCTTTTAGATTCTCCATATACACTATATATATATATATATGTTAGGGAAGATCGTACATAGGTTAAACTACATTTGGTTGATTATCTCTAGTTATCCATCGCGTTAGACTTGAGGATTCTGGAGTTCATCTTAATTAATATATGAAATGCTATTCGAATTTCGCCAAATTCCATTGTTTAATTAATAAATAGTTCATATGATGTCATTTTAAATTGGATTTTGGATGCGTCATATATATTTGAGTCCTATAGTTACTTCTTGAGTTTCATTGATTTTCCCCTATTTTGTGGGATGGAGGATGCCATGGAGATAGGATTAGGATGATTTATCTTTTAATTTTGTTGAGAAAGATATCTATTTATGTGTCACTTAATGCAACATTAATGAGATTTTTCAATTTTTTTGCTATTGTTGCTTATTTAAAAACAAAATATATTACAATGTTCTGCATTCTCCTATTTTTAGTTTATTGATCTTACTTGTAAATGTTATGAAAAATATAGTGGATGTACTTTTATGTAGGTTTATCATATCTAACGAGCTTTGAATAAATATTGCATCCAGGTGCCAAAAACCTAAAAATATTGAAAATATCAGGTTATATTTAAAAATAATATAAAATCAAGATTCATAACAAATGATGTTTTTGGAATCTTGTGTAACACACTTTGTGGGGAAAATCGTCACAATTGTATCCCTATTTTTCGACTGAACCATGTTTTTCCAAGTTTCAAATTATATATTATATTTCATTTTATATTTCATTTTACTACATCTTTTCTTTTCTCGTTTTCTCTGCTTTGGAAAGTCAAAAAAATGCAAAATTGCAAATCAATTATATGCATATTTTCTCCCTTCGTAAAGCATCCAACATATGTAGAGAAATGTATCTTTGACTGAGAGTGCGGCGAATGAACAAATGTAGTAGAAAGGATGCACCGATGCCACGAATTCAAATAGATTAGAAAATGTGGTAAGCAAGGATGACAACCAATTGGAGGAATATGGGGAAAAGAATGTGTAGGACAATCTCTTCTTCGTGAATACTGCGATTCAATGCTAATGAATTCCATGTTGCTATCATATAATATTTAATTGGTGATAAATAAACTATTTACCATTTTTTGATCTTCCGGATATCTCATAAAACATACTCCCTTTGTACGTATATATATGTTTATCTGTATTAATCATTATCTACATAAAATTAGATCAATAATATAAAAAACGAAAAATTAAGAAGATATAAAAAGTAATTAAAATTTACAAATACCCAAAAATGCAAAAACACGCGGGCTGCACAACCTTGTGATATACATACTCATTACTCCGATCTAACACATATTTAGTGAGTTGCCTCCATGAATTCGACCTCAGAGCTTGCCTTGGTTAATCCACTGACTCTTTCATACTTCATCAAGACACATATTTCTTTTGTTGGTTGAGTGATCCTTCGAGTACTACATGACCGATTAATTCCTTGGAATTAACACTATACGTAGGGGAAAATCCTCTACCATGATGTTGCCTCGAATTCCCAAACATGCATAAAAGCTCGCTAGAGGTAAACCTACGATTTCTAAAGTAGATGGAAAGGCAGGATTTGGTAAACTTTGACTGAGATTCTAAAGGGTCAAACCTTGTTGAATTCTCAAGACGATACCTGCCCTCAAAAGGTGAATCATTGGTCCATATGTAAAAATCGGGGAAGGTTAGAGAGGCATACAACAAGGATATAATGAGTAAGAGGTCAATGGGGGAAAAGCACGTGCACCCTTTGTTCAAGGTTAAAGGTTAAAGAAGTGCATTTAAGACGAGGACTCGTGGAACTCTCATAAAATTCAAAATATTTTGAAATATTGGCAGAATTCAAAGAAACTAGTGGGCAACCCGTGCAAAAGCACGGGTGTTGAATATGTTTAGAAAAAATTAAACTGCTGACATTTTTAATCATTATATGAATTTATCTGTATAAGTTTTATCGGTGAATGTATATCAATGTTAATAAATCAACGCCAATCAACTTTATTTCAAAATTTTATTCAAAATATTGGAAAGTCTTTGTAATATTTTGGAAAGCCTACCACTATTCACAACAACAGTCGTAGAAATATTTGACCCCTTGATTCCAAAGTTGGATTAACCTATCTTCATTCAATATTACTTATTATGACATGAAGTAGGATAAGAGCAAAAAAGATCCCAACTTTAGAACACTCAACTCATGACAAGACATAGATTAATCGTCATATGAAAAAAAGGAAATTTGTGGGAATCAAAATCATATATGGAGAAAAATATTCAAGAAATTGTCGAATAATGGAGGTTTGGTAGGAAGTAATTATCACTCGGCTTAAATAAATTTAAGATGAACTTGAATAAATATCTACTCACATATACTTAGAAATCGTAGGAATTAGATTGAGATCTTTGTGAACGATGAGGAGCTCATGTTGGGGAAAGAGGAGAAATAGGGCATTGTTGAACCAATGGTGTCAATTACAGCGAGGGAGACAACGAATACTAAAAGAGAGGTGCAGAGACGGCTGAGGGATGATGCCGTTGCAGTGGAGGGGATGGCTGAAAAATTAGCATGTCAACAACAAATACGACATCACTTTAGAAAGTTGAGAGGTACCGGCAAACATGAAATAATGCTAATCATCCCTTTAGTATCCACACAATGTAGACATTAGAAACAAAATTCCTCGCCCAGGAAGAGGATTTCGTATAGATCCTGTGCAGAGAAGCCAACATCTTCACGGAAAACTTCCTATGATTTTTATGGTCTGCCAAATTTGCATCCTTTGAACCATCACCAACTTCTCCTGAATAGCATCCAACATCAACTCCTTCACGAAATTGATCAAGACGTCTTCATTTGAGATAATAGATGAATCCACAAGGCAATCATACAATACGGCAACAACAACGGTAACCAATTGATGATTGACTATTTTTAGACACTTTAGTACTTCGTGGAGAACTTCATTGTCCAAATGATAAACTTGATATGGAGGGTCTCGGATCCAAAAAGTCATCCATAGAAACCATGGCTAGATAATCCAAGTTCTGAACTAATAATGTTGGCTTTGTCATTATACAACAAACTATTCCAGAGAAATGATCCATAGACATTGTTTAAACGATTGTTCTGTCGTCAACATGTAAGATTCTGTGAACAAAAATTCTACCAAAAAATAACTACTGAGCTTGTATCTGCAGCATGTCCATGGCACTCAATAATTGACAAAAAAATCTAGTTCCAACTGAGGTAATGCAAGGGACTATGCCTGATACAATGAGTGGTACTGGTGCAACCTTTTTCTTTATCGAGGCAATTCATGTCAAATACAAATGCATAAAAAGCAAAGCCAAGATTTATGCTATGCGAGATGTAACATTTTCCTGTGTCGAGAATAACATAAAAAAAGGCTTGCCCAAGGTATGTCCTCGAAGGAACTCTCAGAATGCAGAAGCATCTGATCTGCAATGAAGTCTTTGTGTAAATAATATTTACATGTATGACCCATTTGAATACCAGAAAGAACAACAGAAGCTGTCGATCTAAATCGAAGTATCCAATCCTTATCGGACATGACCTTCAGCTCAATAAGCTTTCAGTCGTTCATCGGGGCGACTTGCACAGATGACTTGATTGAAGGAGGTGCCAACTTATCAATGCAGTCAGTTATTGCCATGGCAAAGTTGTTTATAACAGGGGTTTGAAGGTATATTTCACTTAAAAACTATGAAATTTCTAATATGGTAAAGGTGTATCATAGGGATGCAAAAATGTTTATCATAGGGATTTGAAAATTTGAAGGTATATTTAACTTTTAAACTATCAAAATTCTAATCAGAAGAAGAGCATGGAGGAGAAAATGTGAAATTATCCCCTAATGTCTATTTCATATAAGATGTGATTAGAACCAACAGATAATTAGGCAGGTGACACAAAAACAAACAATTCCTAAATGGAAAAAAAGATAACATTTGAACATACATTATTTTGCAAATGAAGAAGCACTATATAATCAAAATGTCTTGAAAATGTTGATGATTTGGAAGGAAACATAAATATCGTGGATTTTGGTTTCAATGTACTTCATGGTACGCAGATTCAACGGAGGGAATGGGCTTCCAGAGAGGAGGACGAGCAGGGGAATGAAAGGCGACCACCGGTGAGGAGCTGTCGACCGAAAGTGAGGCGTTTTGGAACTTGTCGATGCCTCAGGAATCAACGGAGTGGAAAGGCGAGAGGAGGGGGATCCTGCGCTCCGTCGCGTCCCGCCTCAACCCAGACTTGTCATCCGCGTCCCGGTCCACCTCCGCGCATTCGTTGGTCATGCCTATGAATCCACCCGCACGGCTCGCCTCACAGTTTCGTATCCACACCACCGGTAACACATCTGCCAGGGCTGAAACATCATCTCAGAGTAAACATAGCCACCATTACCGAGGATCACACGCTGGGGACTCAAGCTCGGCCTACATTTCTGCATCCGACGCCTACGACGAAGAGGTTAAGGACAAAAGGGAAAACACGGGTGGGAAGAGGGTTGGCGGCGGTTGCGGCAGAAGAGCTATGTGCCGAAGTGGGCAGAGGCGCGGAGGACCGCTGAGTTGGGGGCGTTAACCCTAAATGGGAGATGGCGCTGGGGAAGAGGGATTCCAACGAAGACTGACAGAAGCAGAATCATGGGTGAGACATCAGGGGCAAAACTGGAATGTATGTGAAAGGCCATGGGTGAAATTGGAATTTTCTGCAGAAAATTAATGATGTCACGTGACTTGACGGGCTTTAATATAATTAATTTGATCTTCTTGTTGCGACACCTCATTTTTCGGAGGACGGAAGCCATCTCCCCGCGCTTTTTCTTTGCCCTCTTGTGGGTTTCGAGCTTTCTCTTGGCCAGTTTAAGTGCCCTTTTGTCCTTCCCAACCTTCAGAAGCTCAGTGATCCTCCTCTCGTAGAGAGCAAACCCTTCTCCCCTAACACTGACGCAGTCAAGAACGGGATCTTCTCCCCTAACACTGACGAAGGCATTCGGTTGACCAGGTAACAAGCAGTTAGAACCGCATCCCCCCAATAGGAGTGAGGGGCACGGCTCTGAATCAAAAGGGTCCTGGTAATGTCCAACAAATGACGATGTTTCCGCTCAGCTACCCCATTTTGTTGGGAGGTGTAAGCACATGACTTCTGATGCACAATTCCATGAGACATAAGAAATTTTGAGATATGAGAACTACATAATTCAAGTGCATTATCAGACCGTATGAACTTCACTCTAGCAGAATAAATATTTTTTATTTCAATAATGAAAGACTAGATAACAGACGCAGCATCAGACTTATTTTTAAGTAGAAAACCCAACATAACCTAGAAAATTCATCAACAGTAACAAGATAAAACATGTGCCCTTGAAGATCAGGGACACGACTGGGACCCCAAATATCAAAATGTAGCAGCTCAAACAGACCATGACGACTTGGACCTATACGACTCGGAAATGATGACCTGTGATGTTTGCCAAGTTGGCATGCCTCTCACTGAAAGTTAGACTTGGGAGAAATCTGTGGAAGAAGATGGACCATCTTTTGCAACAGAAGATGGCCAAATCGAAGATGCCAAGTGTAGGGTGACACCGATCCAGCCTTCATAGAAGAGACACCAGCATACGGAGATTGCACCAGTCTATAAAGACCCCCTTGCTCACAGCCAGTTCCAATCACTCTGCCCGTTAGTATGTCCTGAAACACAAGAGCAGATGGGTCAAATATGGCACGACTATGTAAATCTTTAGTGATTTGACTAATGGATAGTAGATTCATGGAAAAATCAGGAGCATAGAGAACATTCTGGAGTCGTATCCCAGGGGTCAATTGCATCTCCCCCTGACCACTAATGGGAGAGTGTGTTCCGTCAGCAATTACCACGGAACATCCTGTCCGAGTCGCAGTAAAATGATCCAATTGCTTTTTGTCACCACATAAATGGCGAGATGCTCCTGAGTCCATAATCCATTCTGATAGATCTGCTCTGTAACAACTAGTAAGTGCATACGTTGTACTGAAGAGGATGCTGATGCTGAGCCGGCTATCTCTGAAGATCCTGAAGTACTAGCTGGTCCCTAGCTAGGCATGATCTCCCGAAGTCTCGATACTAACTCCTCAAACCTCTGATCCGTGACCAGGGAAGGACTCCCTTCCTCCTGAGCCTGCTCCGCTACACGTGCCGTAGTAGTAGGAAACCCATGCTTAGAATAGCATGTTTCCTCAGTGTGTCCAGTCCTGCGACAGTAGGTGCACGGCTGTCTAGGAGGTCTGTTACCTCCTCCTCGACCACGACCACCTCTACCTCTGAAATGGGAATAACCTCCTCTGCCGCGAGAAGAAGCCATGGCTGAAGGTGTCGGAACTCCACCATGAGATATGGAGAGTCTACTCAACCTGCGATAGGCCTCCTCCATAGGTGGTATGGTGGCATCTGTAAGAATCTGTGCTCGGGCGGCATCATACTCCGAATCAAGGGCTGCTAGAAACACTCCAGTCATCACCGAGTCCATGTATGCTTTGAGCTGCTCCGGTGTAGCTGTCAATGGAATGTACCCGTGTAGCTTCTCAAACATACCCCTCAGAGATGTGTACAGGGTATGGAGAGGACGCCCGTTCTGCTTCGAGGTAAATATGTCATGCTGGAGTTGTAAGATCTTGGACTCATTCTTCGCTGGAGAATATGTGGCTGCCAGGATATCCCACATAGCCTTCGCAGTGGGTTGACTCAGAATGTCGTTGGCTATTTCCATGGACACAGTACCGGATAGCCAAACATGCGCATAAGCATCATCCGCCTCCCATGAGGCGTTAACCCCAGTCTTGTCCACAGGTTCCTCTTGTGTGAGGATATGCTTCTTGCCATTGCACTGCATAAGACTCATGAACTGCATGGCCCACAGTTCATAGTTCGTACCATCCATCTTCATAACGGGTGCTGGACCTTTGAAGGCACCCAGAGATGGAAAATCTACCATGTCTGACATGACGACAACAATAACCTGTAACTGGGGTTACACAATCAGACGATAATGTCTACTTGTACATAGACACAAAGCGATCACGCGCACAGAACATGTGCATTCCAGGAAGCACGGCTAGGGCATATAGTGCACACGCATATGACTTGCGTGCACATGAAACGCGCGCAACAGGACTTCAGGCGAGATGAGGGGCTCCAGGACTTCAGGCCAACAGGACTTGCAGCCAACAGGACTTCAGGCCAACATGACTCCAGGCGATGAGGGCTCCAGGCGTGCACAAGAAAAATCCTTGGCTGAGGCGAGAGGCGCTGAGGGTTGATAGAGGCACAGGAAAAGCACCAGAGATGGCGAGAGGTGCTGAGGCGAGAGGCGCTGAGGCGCGATCAGGGGTTTCACAATCAGGGCCTAGATCGCCAGGCGATGAGGGCTAGATCACGATTAGGGGTGCACGATCAGAGGAAGCGCGTGATCTGGAGAAGCGCGCGATCAGAGGCGCGCGATCTGGACGATCTGGAGAAGCGCGCGATCAGAGGCGCGTGATCTGGGCGATCAGAGGCGCGCGATCTGGAGAGGCGCGCGATCGGGAGAAGGCCAGGCGCGATCGGGAGAAGGCCAGGCGCGATCGGGAGAAGGCCAGCAGCAGCCCAGCCGCGCGTGCGGCGGCGCGTGAGGCGGCGCCTATCGAGAGAGAAGGAGAGAGAGGCCGGCGGGTGGGGTGGGTTAGGGCTAGGGTTTCGAGAACTCCGGTCTAGGACCGTCGCTCTGATACCATGTTGAAGGGGAATAAGCAAGATAATTATTCATCCAACCCTAGAGCTCTCTTATATAGGAGAAAAGCTCTAGGGGTAAATTACAGAAACAGGACAATTAAAAGAAACAAATAACATAATTATTCTAACAAATTGGTTCTATCATTTATTTCTAGACTCATATAATTGTCGATTATTAGTGTTTAGATTTTGTTGGAGTATTTGTTATGCGCGCCTATTGTGTTGTAGGAGGGTACCCATCCAGTTGTTTAGTGCCACATCTACCAGTGGTGGGACTTGGAGGCTCTGTGGAGGCAATATAAGGAGCCCCAGACCTCCTGTATAAGATGAGAAAAGTGCAATAGACATACAAGCCCTCTGAGGCATTCTCCCGTGGTTTCATCCCGCTCCTTAGGGAGTAGGGTTCCACGTAAATCCCGTTGTTCTTATTGTTCTTTATTTTTTTTCATGTTTTGCTTCTGCTTCCTATTTTCTAACATGGTATCAGAGCGGGTCGATTCTCAAGGATTTTATGTTTGTTCATCATTTGTTCGAGATTCGTTTTTTAGTTGTTCTTGAAGATGATTATGATTGTTCTATTCAAGAGCGTGATCGAGATCAGGATCCATTCTAGGGTTTCTCTTTTGAAACCCTAATTCATGGAGGCGGCAGATTGGGATGGGCACCTGATGACTCCCAGTTGGTACTTCCTCCTTCAGAGTATCGCGCACCATCCTGCACAGGCGCAACATCACTCTCTCGTGCGATTCACCTCCATCCAGGGGCAAGTTTATTCGAGTTCCAAGCTGCTTGGCAGCAACCCATCAACAAATGGGTTGATAGAATTGGAAATTGCAGCTTGCGCTCACGGAGATCATACAGAGATCAACTCATGTGATCTTATGGCATGTAGGCATGTATATCTGAAGATGGAAGGTGCTTTATGTGCACGACTTGAGGTTGGAACGTACTTCCACACTGGTGAATAAGGGGCCACAACATGCTGCTGCAATTGTGCTATCGTAGCTCGGGTCTGGCGTAAGTGACCTTGTGATTTGGGAGGCACATCGCCGCCGCAATCGTAGATAAACAAACGTATACTTTCCTCCAATCTCAGGTGTTGTATCTCCGTGATGGAGTACACTTGCTTGTTGAGAGGGATCTATGGGTGATGGTGAAGGAAGCTGGTGCGAGTAGTTTGAAGCCTTGAACTATAATTGAATGGGGTTGCACCTTATATTGAATAAGATTGCAAAGCTGTCAAGTTTGCGGCCTCTTGCAAGTAGACAAGCTTGCGATATAGAGGAAATGTAAATGAAGGCTCGGGTCGGCGGAGGAAGATGTGGAGGGAGGGCGAGCTCATGGGAATTACTGTTTTTGAGGCGATGGAGAAGAATTGTATAAGTTTGTAAATGTGATAAACTTGAATAGTAAATTTGATATATTTTTGATGGAATTTCTTCACATTTAACGATAAATGGATGGGAGTTCATCTTAAGGTTGTGGAGTAAGAATTATTTAATTTCTAGGGGTTGTTGACTCTTGTTTACATCGCCGAGCGGGTAATTGACAAAGTTTATATAGTTTGTACTGTAAAAATCTCATAATAAAAATATGTCAAAATCAGACAATCCAAATATTGAAATATTAATTCCTCCAATCTTGGCTGTAAGCAAGGTTCGAAAAAATGAAAGGCGGAACGAGGCGTTTTCCTTGGAAGCGAGGTGAGGCGTAGCCTCGAGGCGGTCGAGGCGTAAGCCTCAGTTTATATAGAAAAATAATTATAAAATATATAATAAATATATTTATTGGTGAAATAATATAATCTGACAAACATATAGTATGTAACAATGTAATATATGATGGTATTACGAAGATAAGACCATGAAAAAAGAATATGTCAATGCCATAAACCTTTCTACTGAATTTCTACCCAATCAGAAGGAATCATTGGTTGTAACTATTGCTAAAATTTTTATCTAAAGAGGATTGGCTATAGTTGTCATTATAGATATCCAAGTTGTTGATATGAATCATATGATTTGAATACTAACTATATGTTCTACTGCACTCAAATGAAGAATGGTCTGATATCCTTCCTGTGCCACCATACCCAAATTTTTTTCTTATATGAGTATTCAAATTTGTATACAATTTATATATGTTTAAGGATGTAATAGTAAGAGTTCACTGAAATAATTTGGCATGTTAATGGTAAATATGAATGTGAAAGAGGTCAAAGAGGTCAAATTTAAGCATTCATCTTGCATAAATATATACTCAACAACAAGACCTTTATAAACATATGAAAATATGAATAAGAATAATTTTTTCCTTTAAAAAAATACTTGAAAAAGCCCTCACGCCTCACCTAGCGCCTCGCCCCGCCTCAACGCCTCGCCTCGCCTCGACCGCCTCAGGCATCTGAGGCGCACGCCTCAGCCAGGGGGTCTGAGGCGGTCGCCTCAGGGCGTTTTCTCAACGCCCCGTTTCACCTCAACCGCCTCAGCGCCTCGAGGCGCGTTTTTTTAAACCATGGCTATAAGTGATAACCAAAAAATGCCAAATTCGGGTGTGCTAAAAATTATAATTTGAAGTATTAAATAAAACTAAAATTTAAATTAGAAAAAGATGGTGGAAATATCCTTTTGGATAAGGAAAATGGATGAAATCATGGAACAACCCCCATGTTTGGTTTTCCTCAATTACAAGAAAACATCACCTCATTTGAAGGGCCCATATTATATATGGGGCCTTCAATTTCAAATGAGGTGGGGTCGTTCAGTAATCGAGGATAGTGTTTGATGACAGGCTCCATCCATTTAATTATCTAAAAGGGTATTTCAACCATCATTTATACTTTAACTTTCAAAGTCATTAAATCTTTCAAATTGCTATTTTTATCGTGTCTAATTTTATCATTATCTTATTACTCATTTGCCAATATTTGATGGAATCTCGTCCAATATCGTCCAACAATATTGTTGGTAAAATCTTACAATTTTATGTAAAGTTCGTCATCCCTTCATAAATTTGGCGTGGTTCTTTCAAAAATGCAGAGCATATTAGCAACATATTGTTTATATTTTATGTTTTTTGCCAACATTTTTTTAACATTGGTATGCGAACTCTAATGGTTTTTGCAGAAGTCGTTCTCCCGTTATAAATTTTGTATGGTTAACTGTAAAATAAAAAGTCAATGTAATATGTGGATATAAATAATAAATGTAAATTTACAAGATATGTATTCTATTATGTAAAATAGATGATCAACTATGTAAATTAAAATCAATATTTCTTACGATGCATGAGGGGTGTTGTTAGTGGCGTTGATGTGCCTGACAAAGACAAGGCAAGGGGAAAAAGCTAGTGGGATGTTGACGACGAGTTGGGGAAGGTGTTCAAGGTCGGGATCCGCCAACGTTACGTTGGTTATGGAGGGGGGAAGATCCATTGCTCACTACGGTGCTGGAGGAGCAGTCTGCCGCCACCCTCCTTGCGATGCCCGCTTTGTTGGGGACGTTGAGAGATTAGCCGCCACCCTCCACATGCCAGCTATCGTGTTGGTGATGAAGGAACCTCTATCGTTGCCCTCGGCCCCTCACATGCCGTCCACTTCGGTGAAGATGAAGGAGATAAAGTTGTCAATGCAAATGACTAAAATAGGTTTATCACAAATTAAGTACAACGACACCAACAAAGCCTTTTCCCACTTTAAGTAGGGTCGGCTATATGGATTTTTTGCCTCCATTCAGATCTATCTTGGGTCATTCTCGGGCTTAGATCAAAAAACTAAGATCCCTTCGTATAATTTCACATGTTTTTAAATCCAATTAAACCATATGTAGGGATGAGCATTGGGTCGGTCTTTGTCCCAATATTTAGGCCATATATTTTTTTAGACCGGGCTCGGGCTTGGCTCGGCCTAGCCCGACCCAGCCCAAGGGCCCGGACCCTTCCTGTATCCTACATGCCTGGAAATTCTCACTTGTTGCATGCACACTCTGTTCATGTGTCTTGTTTTCATACAATGTTTATAAATAAAGGAATTCATGTGTGGGACATATGAGTTGATGATCATTGTATTTCAATTCGGAATTAATTTTCCTTAATTAGTCTATGGTTTAGATTCTGCTTGTTATTCTTGAATTTCTTAGTGTTTATTTTTTTCTTCCATCAGAATATTTTCTATTATTGAACCTTTACCCAATACGGGCATTACGCCATTTTTTTAACATGCAGTGTTTGGTGCACCTGTTGTTGTTAACTGTGTAAGTTTGGTTCACTCTTTCAAATTCTGTAATGAGAGACGTTTATGGTATCTAATATTGAGTGCACTTGTATAAAATGAGAAATCATCTCTGGTAGAATTGAGCTTTAGTTGTTTCACAAGTATTATGGCATAAGTTTTAAACAATTTTAGCTCGTCTAACTTAAATTGAGATTGACTTAAAGCAAAAACTCAAAGTTAATAATCTATAATGGGTGGAGATGGGCCGGCCCGGCCCATAGGAATTGGGCCGGGCCGAACAAAAAAAAATTTGCGGGCCTACTCCCGGCCCAAGGCCCGAAGTTTTTAAATGGGCTTGGGCCTGAGCCCTTCAGGGCCCGGCCCAACCCGGCCCATGCTCATCCCTAACCATATAGATTAAATGATTGGCTTTTACGGATTGTGGAAGGACCGCTTCTCATTTGAAGTTACCTATACATAAAATTAGGGTGCACACCCTTTCCGTGGTCCCCTCGTGAGTCGTGATTCCTCAAAATTTTGCTGTCTCTAATAGAAGCAGCCATTTGTAAAGGTGATGTTATCTGAGCTTAGGAAGCTTTAAGTTTATTTATTTGTGTATATATTGAAAATTTGCAATAAAACCTATGCTAGATAAATTTTAGGTTATTATGATTGATTTATGCTCGATGCAGTTATCACAGTTTGCAATCCTTATTTCTGTTTTTAAAATCTATCTAGGTATAGTCTGAACAATCCATATTACATTTTGCACCTCACACTTGGGTGTTATTTAAGTTTATGGCTCAATGGTGTTGACCTTGATAGAAGAATAATATGCGATCCAAGCCTAACAGTTCTTCTGGCTTTTTTGCAGGAAATATGAAGAAATAATTGTTAGGCCTGTGGAGGACTTCTGTTATGTAACCGACAGCACATACTGCAGGGAAGATGTAAGTGGCCTGTCATTGTGTGTGCCCTCTGAATGAAAATTACTTTTTGGTAAGGTAATTATGGGAAAAAGTATCTTGCACTAATTTTCCACAATCATTAGTTACAGAGAATATCAACAGTTATAATACTGGGAAATGAAATCATAGAATGCATGGAGACATTGACAGACAAATTCAAAGAAAATTGAAATGAAATTCATGTTCGATTTTACAAAATTTTCTATCTTATTTTGTTGGATAACCACATTTTATTAGTATATTTACATACATTGATATCAATGTATGTACATACATTGTATGTACATTTAACCGGCCCTACATAATTGTGGGACAATGCTTTGTTGTTCGATTTCTTTTAAGACGAACCTAATTAATTGTAGGAAAAGGCTTTTCTGTTGGTGTTATTTACATACATTGATATGCCAGTTACATCATATTAATTCACTCAATTAATGTATATGTTATATGCTAAATGAGATGTCAAGTACTTGCCTTTACCAATCAGGCAGATCTGTCAATCTGGTGCTAAGTGATTTAGAATTAAGTAACAATTATTTCCCTTTGCTTTGCAGATGCCTAAAATGATCTCGATATGGGTTCGTGGGATGATGTCACTCTTAATAGTTAAAGCTACCATGACACATTGCTTGCCAAGAAGAGTAGAAGTTACATATGGTTTTTTGTACGTGACTGAGTTCTTACCTTAGGGTGCATTTGGGTGCCAGTTTATCTCCGTCCATAGCAGGGGTACCCACACAAAATCACTAGTTTTTTGTACGGGTTTTGCACAATACCCATCCTCTCCTCTTACCTTCTCACTTTGATTATCGAGGCACTTTTGCTTGAGGTTACATGCACTAGGGCATTGTGCTTTATGTGACACATGCCTACTGTCATCGTTCTCATTGCATGGATGCAGACTCATCGGTCCTCCTTATTTCCGCACACCCATCTAACAAGGGTCAGATATCTATCCACCATTGCATTGACCTGACCAACCCTGACCTGCTAGCAAATGTGTCTTCTCCTACCCTCCGCCATGCACCGCTCCAAAGTTCAAAATATTGATATTGATATCAGTATCGATCTTCCCAGAAAATGATATATCGATGATATATCCAGACATATCGATGATATCCGTGGAAATATCAGAAATAACTAAAAAAAGCCATTTTTTTGCAACTTAAGGTCATGTTGTTTCTTAAAAGAGTAGATAACATAGAAATTCACTTCTATGCAAGAGTTAAGTGTATTTAGCACATATATAGACGTTATATCACTCATATTGCACATATTGTTGTTAATGCTGATTGCTGACCTTGGAGTTATTGAAATGAATTAACAAACTCTGCATCATTTAGAACACATCCTTCAATTATAAAAATAAATGACATATGAAGATACTAAAATCTAGATAATGATTCACAATGTGCCATTCATAATAATAAATATCATGGATCATATACATTGCGTTAGTTACATATATGATGAGTTTTGTTAATACAAATGTGCTTACCACTTGATTCAAGGAATACAATAGTTTATAAATGAATTGCGTCAAGTTATAACAAGTATAAAAATTCTCGAGCCTTTGATGTTTTGATATCTCTTTGAATGCTTTCAATAACCTATATGCTTGCAAGTCAGAGATACATCATATGCGAGCGACTTGTGATAGGATTCTATTATCATAAAAACCAAAGCATAAAAAAAATAAACGTAAAATCTATAAATTGAAAAAGAAAGAACTAACATTCTTTCTCTTTTCAATGGTGATAAAACAATTCCTTAAGTTTTTAGAAAGAAGATGCATAAAAAAGATTAAAGATTTAATTTTTATAAAGCTCCCCTTAAAAACATGAGGGATAAAAAATAATCAATGTTTCAATTCTCAACTTTAGCTCACCGTTTTTGAACAAAACATAAAAGCACAACTTTAGTTGTCTTTCTTTTGTCTTCCTTGAATAGGGGTGTAAATGAACCGAACCTGAATGAACCTTCCCAGGTTTGGTTTTGTTCGTTTATCATTTTTAGAGGTTCGGGTTCGGTTCGATAAGATGAAAATGCTGTTAGATTCAATTCGGCACGACCTTGATTCGTGAAGATTCGGTTCGGTTCGTTTAAGGTTTGATTAGCAGTTGAACTCCTTGGAATCTATTTTTATTTCGGAATGTGAAGTGATTACATCGATATGTCTTAATCAAGGGCCGTGAACTTTTATGTATATACCTTATTTGCATCATGATGCAAATTCCTCATTCCTCAAATATTTTTTTGAGGAAAAAATACATATATAAATATATAAAATATATATTGTGTATCGAACTTTTAACGAACCGAACCTGAGCGAACCTACCATTTCAATGTTCGGTTCGTTTAAGGTTCGATAAGTTGAAAATGGTGTTCAGGTTCGGTTCGGCTCGACCCTGATTCGTGAAGGTTTAGTTCGGTTCGTTTAAGGTTCGATTAGCTATGAAACTCCTTGGAATTTTTGTATTTTGGGAATGTGGAATGATCACAACCCTTGTATGTGTCTTACTCAAGGGCCATGAACTTTTATGCATATACCTTATTTGTATCATGGTGCAAATTTCACATTCATCATATAATTTTTTTGAGGAAAATACATAAATAAAATATATATCGTGTATCAGACTTCTAACGAATCGAACCTGAGTGGACCTACCATTTCAAGGTTCGGTTCGTTTAAATAAATGATCCCAAACCTATATCAAGGTTCGGCTTATTTATTTTCGAATCGAATCTGAATCGAACCTTTAACGAATCGAATATGAGAGAATATCGAACTCGAAATTTTTCTGACATCCCTACCCTATAATAACCACTTAAGTTATTTCTTCTTTCAAACCCATAATATTTTTTCTATTCCCTTTTTGTGAACACTTAAAAATCTTGAGAAAGACAAGCTTAACTAAAAATGCATAAAATTTCATCAATAAGGAACTCATACAAAATGTTTATGTGCACAAATGATGTTATATACATAAAAGAGAGGAAACAAAGAACAAAGAAAGAAAAACAACTACAAGACAACCCAATGTTAGGGATCATCATAATCACTATCATCAGAATAGGGATCATCATAATCACTATCATCAGAATAACGAGGAGAAGAATGAGAGCGATGTTGCTTCCTTCCTTCATGAATCTCACTTTCAGTCTCAGGACTATCCTATCAGATGAAGATTCTTCTTCTTTTAGAGGTGGAATCTCAAGATTCCTGCCACAAGAGGAGGTAGCGGCGGACAGAGAAGGTTGTTGAACAAGAGGGGCTCTTGAGGGAGGAGGAGGCTGCCTATGTTGGTATGAAAACGAAGGCTTCTTCTTGTTATTCACATCAATTGAGAGGTTGTAGAGAGCCTCTGCTTGAGTATTAGCAAACTCAATGTACTCATTATCGACTATGCATTCTCATGTGCCTTGTGGACGAGCAAAGAGAAAGCGTCAACAAAATCCTGTTGGCCAAAAGAGTTGCCGGTGGTAAGGGGGTAGTCTTGATAAGCCCAAGTCTGGTCTTAATAAGATGGGTCGGGGCAAACAGGAGGAGGGACATATCCCTAGAAGCAAGGTGCAGGGTGGGGAGGAACAAACATGGTCGGGTGGATGGTGGAAGGGGAAGAGGGTTGTTATCAGAAGAACAATCAAACTACATTGCCTCAAGCTAAAGGGCTGGACCCAAATGCTGGCAGTGAGGGTTCTCTGATTGGGGGATGGAGAAGTGGCGGAGGATGTGGGGGAAATATAATCACGAGGGAACTGTGGTACATAGGGGTAACTGCGAAGATAGACAAAATACGACACCAATTGAATAGATGGTCATTAACAAAAATGTAGATCAACATTAGCATATCATGGGTTACATGCAATAAGTTGACCATCGTTGCTGAAATTCCAGGAGAAGACACGATTAAGGAATCGAGGGAGGGGCCGAAAATAAGCACCCAACGGGCGGTTCTTTGCACGGGCCTATGAAGGGAGGATAATTTCACGACAATTGTTGTAAGAGATCCTTGTCAAAGGTTACCCATGGTTGGTACCTCATTGGGACAATCAAGAACAGTGTCGCTCATTGAAGCATACGCAACAAAGGCGTGCTGGTGGACAGTGGTGTGAAGGTGATATCCGATTAGATCACCGATATCGACAATGTTCACATAGATTTCTGTGATGGAAGAGGGTGAGATTGAGTCGCTAGGGAGTTGAGGGTATTGGGGTAAAAAATGGGTCAAAGAATCGGGTCATTCAGTTGTGATGAAAGAGTTCGCATGTATAATATCATATCATCACTGCAGTAAGTTTGTCTCACTGGATACTCTGTTCCTATTCACTTCAGGCTGACGTTAGGTGCTTTTATTGAATTCCTAGTTTTTTTTGGAGGAAATGGTAATTTGTGGGGTTTGACCCTGATCATTTGGGTGGAAGACATTCTACTCAACCACCAGGCCATTGAAGTGAGTTCATTGCATTCCTAGGTGATTTTTCTGTCACAATGCTGAATTTAGATGATATATATACCGCCTTTTTCTTTGCCTGATTGCAACATTGGAGTTATTTGATACTTCCTGAAATCCTGTATAAGCTGGCAAGATGTTTATTCATCATGTCTTATTTAGGTTGTCTAACAAACCTATGACTAACTTTAGGTTTTGAAAATGGAAAGAGAGGTATTGCATTGTTTAAAATTTCGACTTCCTGTTGCTACTACAAAAATCTTTCTCAGGTGAGTCTATTATCTGAAAATAGATTCTCATGTGCTCATTGTGCCCTATTCATAATGCTAAATAATTATACTGGATGCAGGAGATTCCTGCGAGCTGCACAAACCTCCTACAAGGTATGTGTTCTAGCTGGACATGAATGGTGCTTTAATGTCTACATGTGTGGGCCTTTTCATACTATGTACCATCTTTACAGGCTTTGGATTTACTACTGATGTTTTTAGCAAATTATTTGGCTGAGTTGACATTAATTGATTATGCATTCCTCAAGTTCACACCTTCGATGGTTGCTGCATCTGCAGTATTTCTTGCATTATGGACTCTGGATCAGTCTAGCTGCCCATGGGTTAGTAACTCGCTGTGTCCCATATTCATTAACTTTATGAATACCCATTCTTTGTACAGTATGGGTGAAGCTGATTTTCTGGCCTCCTCCTTAGAATTCAACACTTGAACACTTCACCTTGTACAAGGCATCAGATCTCAAAGCCACACTTCTCGCATTGCGAAGTCTGCAGTTGGATATGAACAAGTGTCCCCTATGCGCTATTTATAACAAATACAGTCAACCTAAGGTAATCACCATTCCCTGTTAAAATAACTGAGGTTAAATTGAAGAGAATAAGCAAATGGCAACTCATTCTTTCTCTTGTCACTGTATATAATTAGAATACAATCTAGTATTTGATCGCAGTTATTCTTTCTGTAAATGAAATTGGGATCTTTTAAACCCAAAAATCCACAAGTAAATTGTAGCACTTATATTGCATTCACACTTGTTATCAGTACGAATCCGTGGCGAAGCTGACGGCCCAAGAGTTACCACTGTCGTTTTTCTGATAGTGCTGGTGTACATCTTGTCAATTTTGGAAATCTGACGACTCTCAGTAGCGTCGCCAGATCAGAAGAGGTTCTGGATCATACATGTTGTGTTTCTCATATTTATGTTCAATTTGTCCCTTAGCCTTCCGTTCTGTATCATGCATGTTTGTTGCTCATTTAGCTCTGTTTTTTAGTTTATAGAGCTATCTTTTCTAATATGTGCCAGATAGGAGAATGGTTCAAGTTTTGATGCCAAATGGCTAATATATTTCAAGCCTTTTGCCCATCTCTGTATACATAAAATGACTTCCTGGATTTTACGTCATTTATTTCGTTTTACTTGGATGATCTTTCTTCATTAGCTACATAAAGGTATTATGTAATTCTTGATTGCAATTCTTCTTACTTTTTATGTGCGTTAATATCTTTAGATTGAATATATGATTACAGACAGCTTATTTGTGTTGCTTATCACAAAATTTCGAGGGCACTGGCCATAGCTAATGTGCTGTCTTGTTTGTTTTGTTTTCCCTCTTCCACTTAAAATTCTTATTGTTTTTCATGCTTCAACATGAAAGGTATCCGGCTTTCTCGCTAACTTTACTCGTAGTAATAACACTGTTCTGCCTTTTGTCAGTAGTTTGAGTTAATGCTTTTAGTTCTCAATGTTGGTCGGAGTACTTTATACTGCTTATAGTTTCCATTTTTCCCAGATTTTAGAACTTCACCGTGAATGGGTTATGACCATTATCGTAAAATGGTGAAGCCTTCTCCTACTTTAAGGAGGGCCAGACTCTCCTACTTTAAGGAGGGCCAGACTATTTTTTACGATGGTTATCGGAAGCTTAACGCAACCCCCACAAGGAGGGATTTGAACCCTAGTCTTTTAGGTGGGAGGCACACTGCATTATCACCATATCATTGAAGTGGATAGTCTAGTTAACTTTATATGCAAATAAAAACAGTAGTGAAACCTCATAATGGCTTGTGTTGCATGGTTTTTTCTACCTCTTCCACAATTCAGAATCGATGCGCTAAGATGTGTATTTTAGGTGTTATTTTGAACATCAATCTTTGATAATATTCAGATAAATATTGCTTTAACATGCTGAAAAAATACTCTTAGAAAGCACATCGGTAAGTCAAGCACATGGATATGACAAACTTAAACATAAGCTTGTGAAAATTATAATTAGAAATTTTACTTTATTGCAAAGTATATTCTCCTAATTTTCTCTTAATTTTCAGAACCTCAAAATCAATGATGCATGCATCAATGGATTCTAGATGTCCTTGAGATCACATATAAATTTTCTAATATATTGTTGGCTTTTAGTTTTTTGGAAGATCATTGCTAATTTGTAATTTTTAAAAACATTTGGATATCAATGTAATTTTTCCATTTTATTTTGACTAAGTAGTATTTGGCAAATTGTTTATGAAACAAGTTTGATGAAATTGAATTAAAGTCCTAAGGGATTGAAATGCAATTATGATTCGAAGAACCTGGAGATGTCACTCATAGAATAAATGCAGGTTGGTTAAAGTGGAGAGGAGCCTCTACTATTCTCTGTGATAAGATTTTTTTTTGCAAAAATCAAAGGAAAGTTTACAAAACAGTTACGAGACCTATTATGCCCTATGGATCTGAATGTTGGCCTGCAAATCATGGACATTTCCAGAGAATGACAGTAGCAGAAATGAAAATGCTAAGGTAGATGTGTGGTCATAGATGTAATGATCGAATTTGGAATGATGCAACCGGAAGGAAAGTCGATGTAGCTCTGATAGAGGATAAGATGGGAGAAAATATCCTAAGATGGTTTTCCATTTACAAATGAGTTCGGGAGATGCACTAGTTAAAAGATGCGAGTTTTGCGATGTTGAGCCGGTTAAGAGAGGGCAAGGAAGGCCCAAAGGCATTGAAATGAGACTATTCGTAAGGATCTTAGTTTGTTGGATCTAAGCTCGGTAATGACCTAAGATGAATATGAAGGGATGCAAATATTCTATGTAGTCGACCTTACTTAATGTGGGAAAAGGCTTTCTTGTTGTTGCCATTGTGAGAGAAAAATGAAATTGTCAAAATTAACTATTAAGATGGAAATTTTTGCAAATTACTTTTAGATCAAAAAAATAAAAACTTCTTAATGTTTTAATTGCAAAAGGCCCTCGAGGGGTAAAAGAGCTAAAGGTCATGCTCGGGCTTGCGGCGAAGCATGATGAGGTGAGTGATGGCGCTTAGCTCGTGACGACGAATAGAGCACGGTGGGTGGTCTCTGTTTTGGCGAGTGATGATGGGGCTGACGAGGTGGCATAATCTTTATCAGCGATGGATTCATATGTGACTCCGATTAGGGCTGCTATTTGAATTGAATCATTCAAATTTGATTAGGATTCGTTCGATTAAATTTTGAAAAAAGTTCTATTCGAAATCATATGATATAAATTTGAATTTAACTTGTAGATTTGATTCCCAAATGAATCGAATCTGAATGAAGCTAAATTTGTTCGATAAATTTGATTCGATTTGATATTTATATACATACATATATGTATATATGTATCCATATTTTTATATTCATATACATAGTACATACATACATACATACATGCATATAATACATACATACACATACACACATACATACATACATGCAAGCATACATACATGCATGCATGCATCCATAAATACACACATACACACACACATACATACATACATACATACACACATACACACACATACATACATACATGTATGCATATATGTATCCATATTTTTATATTCATATACATAGTACATACATACATACATACATACATGCATATAGTACATACATACATACATGCATATGGTACATACATACAAACATACATACATACATACATGCATGCATACATGCATATAGTACATACATACATACATGCATGCATATTATACATACATACATGCATATAGTACATACATGCATGCATGCATGCATATTATACATACATGCATGCATATAGTACATACATACATACATGCATGCATATTATACATACATACATGCATACACACACATGCATGCATGCATACATACATGCATGCATAAATGTACAAAGCGTGTCTTGAGGTACTGCTCAACCAGCGCTACGTTCTACACTCCTATATGAATATGCGTTCAGATAGCATGTATCTCTGATGAGCTCGACATCCGTGTTGGAAAAATCGTGATGATGTTACAAACATGGTTTTGTCCTTGGGCGATCTCGAGGTGCCTTACTCCTCCGATATGCATGCCCAAACCATGCCTTGACATGCCTAATATCTTGAGACATGGCTTCACATGCATGGCCTTCATCAGTGGTTTTGGTGTGTTTAGCGTTGGCTACATATTTACCCTAGTTCATCTACCTTTTAGTTTTCTCGATTTCTCTTGGTCATGTTTGTGTGTGCTTCTCAACATGGCAATTCATCCTTCCAAAGTTGCCTTTCTCTTCTACAACCTCCTAGAGTTGCCCTCTTGAGCTCATCATCTTTGATTCTCCATGAGAGGACCATTATCGTTTGTGCCTATTTTCGATTAAATACATTGTACTCACATCATTGTATTTGTCTACCTCCCTTATTTCTTTATATGGGTTTGCATGATCTTTCTCAATGCTTTCTTTGACTTGTGTATCTTTTGAGAAGAATGGACTAGTAGGGATGTCTATCGAGCTCAACGAGTAGATTTTACCTCAACTCGAGCTCGAACTCGATAAGAAAATTAAGCCTCGAACTCGGGCTATGAGCCCTGGATTACCGACTCGAGCATGAACTCATTAAGTTCGAGCTGGCTCACGAGCCTCTTAACGAGTTGTGAGCTTATTGAACTGACTCACGATCCTCTTCTGCATATTGTGAAGATTGTATGGTGATGTTGGACAAAAAAATCTATAATGTAATCTATTATCATCTTTCACAATCCAAGCATCATTAAGGAGGGGCTATCGGAAGTTGGAAGAAGGGGGGAGATGGATGGCAGAGTCGAACCTGAAGGAGGGGGTCATCGGGTCAGGCTGGTCGGTGCAGCAAATCTGAGCGCTCGACTCACAAGGGTCGGAGGAGCGGAGTTGCGGAGAGGAGGGCGATCGCCGGCTGGGCTGGGAGGAGCAGGGGCTGCGGCCTGCGGGGAGGAGGGCAGCTGCCCTTTGCCTAATTTCTAGGGTTAGGCACTTAGGAGTTCAGGTTTTGAGAGGAAAGGAGGGAGCCAATGGAGAGGCCCGAGAAGTGGAAGTTGAGAGGGTCGTGCTGAGCCCTTTGCCTTATTATTCACGTCATCACGTCACGTGTTGCCATGTTGGGCCCTTTGCTTAATTGCCTCATTATTTAACGAGTTATCGAGTCGAGTTTCCGAGCTGAATAGCACCCAACTCGGGCTCGACTCGATAAGGTAATGAGCCAGAAAAACCAACTCGAACTCGGGCTTGTTATGCTTTCGAGTTGGGCTCACGAGCTCTTAATGGGATGAGACCGAATTGAACTCAACAAGTTCGAGATTTCCTGACAGTCCTATGGGCAAGGATACAAGATAAAGAGCATCAATGGATAAATAATAAATGATATGTACTTATTATTCTTGTTTGGTCAATTTGAGGGATAACGAAAGACATATACTCTAGACAGAGCAAATAAATCGACTTTTTGTTGCTCGAAGTCTTGTAAGAGAAAAACATAATGTTGAATTATTGGGACCTTAATTACTCCGGTCATGGACAACTCATGGTTGTATGGAGAACCAAAACAAGATATACTAATTTGATTTGGACGTGAGTCCTAACTAGATTTGGAGCTATCAAATCTGACAAAAGACTTTTATTCATGCACATCAAATGGTTGATTGTTCGACACGTCTAATTAAGAGCAAAGTGGCTCCACAAAAATCCAAGTTAGAAGAATGAAATTTTAGGATAAATAAAAAAAAGAAACCACCCGGTTATTGGAAATATTAAATTATGCATTGCATTAAGTACTGATATCGATGTCATTTTGTCACCTTTGGAGAATGCCGACGAAATCACGTAATGTTCTAGAAACCGCTCGAATTACAGAAATTTAAAGACATAACATGCTCTAATTATTCATAAATCTGTATAATAATAACTTAAAAAAGGCGTTACTTTGATTCGATGGAATAATATTGACTCGTAGAGACCTTTATATGTCTTATTTTTTAGAGTTTTTACACTTATACTCCTCCGAATTTTTATTTGCATTTATGCCTCAATATTTTTTTTACGATTACACTTGGTAACTTCGTATTCTTACAAAATTCACCGCGTCCCTTTTGTTGATGTAATTAAATGGGCACGAGTGTAATAACGGAAGGAGTAATATTGTGAATTTGTTAAGAATACAGGGGGCATGAATGAAATAGAAAAAAAGTAGGAGCATATGTGTTATTGAAGAACAAGTGTGGCAATCTATATTTCCCATATTTCATGGAAATCGCGCATGTGCCCCATTAAACTAGTGTTATTTTTCATGTCTTTCCATTGACGATTTTTCTCTTCTTTCAAAAGTGTTATCTTCAACTGATTTTCAATTAAGATATTAAATATTTACTTTTAATCAGCTAAACTCACCTATGTTATTATACTTCTGTCCTACCCACTACAAGGAGATACGTCTTCTGCGATGGTTACCGACCGTCTCATACGCAACGAACACCGTCCCCTTTGATCAATGTAGACGGTTGTGGAAGCGTCCTCGTTGCTTATGTCTCATTTGACCAAAGGGGGCGCAAAAACTTAGCTTACCCTATTCATATACGGCAGGGACAATTGGCGGCTTTCCCTGCATACTGGAAGAGACGGTCAACGAACATCCCTGGTAAGCAATCGTCGAGGAGACGGTGCCAAACTGTCCCCTATGGCAAGCGTTTGGGACTGTCAAGACCATCTTCGAATGCTCTTAGTTTTAGCAACGAGTATAAAAGGGCTTTCGCGACGGTTACAACCGTCCACCTTGACCCCGTGCCTTAACTTATCCTCTCTCTCTCTCCCTCCTTTCCCTCTATCCTCTTGTCATGGTATTCAGAGTACATTCTTCTCCTTGTGTCGGTAGCAATGTCTCTGTTTCATCTTTTCCTTGTCCTTCAAACTAATCGAACAAGAAAAAGGGATAAACTTAAGATACATATGAGGCAATGGAGAGCCAATATCGAGCTACTATCGTAGCAGAGTGCCGCCTTAGGTGAGCGGTCCTATAGTTGCCCCCACCTTGTTGTCCCTCAAGTTGAGAGGAAGAGAGGAAGAAGGCGAAAAAACAGGGATGGACGAGAAAGAGGAATAAATACAATACTACAACAGACAAATTTACGGAAAAACAAACATGAGTATAAAATGTCCGAAGTTTTGAAGCGTATATGGATAGTTTCTAAAAAAAGTATGGTATTTGCATGTAATATTAAAAGGTGCGGCATATAAGTTAAATTACTAATATTTTGTTATAGCATGCATAATCCTCAATCGGATCTGGTTTGAGCACTGCATTTCGAAGCAAGCACAATCAAGGTCGAACCCTAGCAAATGCATAATGGCATTATTTTATAAATACGATATATTTTCGAAAATTAAAATGATCAACATTTAACTTTTCCCCGTCAAAATTAACGAAAGCATTATTCACGATTCCGAGTATAATTCGTGATTATCAAAGATTAATAAAGTAATTACGAAAATAATCAAAATTATAGGTGTAGGTATCTAGAAATGAAGTGCCAAAACGTGGTCCACACACGTTAGTTAGGACAGACACGTCACGTATGTGTATGTGGGTCCCACCGCTCACTTTCGTCGCCCCTCCTTTCCTCCTCACATACTTTATTTTTATTAAATTAATTACCTAAAAGTTCCTAAACTTTAGATCCCATTTTAATATTATATTTTAATTTGAAAAATATAATGATTAGGTGCCTAGGAACAGAACTTAATAGGAGCGCATATATAACTTATGTTATCCTCTTTAATTCCTATCTCATGCTAAACGTCTCTATTAAACTAAGATTAGAATTTATGCTCTTTGTTCAAAGAAAACTAGTGCATGCCCCGTGCTTTGCACGGGAGAGAAGACCATACTATTGATTACACATATATTGATCAAATTACTACACAATGTAGAATGTATTTTATACCTTAAATCCGTAACAATTATTAATTCCATTGTTAAAAATCTATATAAGAAGGACTTCATTAAACTTTGTAATTTTAACATTAGAATATCTAATGATTTATATGGCAATAATTATCCGTTGATTTTTTCCCATCACAACAAAAAGATAACAATGAATTGTGAAATTTCTCGTTGATATAGCTCATTGTTCGAAATTTTGAAGATCATAAGTTTTATATGTATCTTGAACCTGTGCTTCACACAGTAAATATGCAAGCTATATTGGAATACAACATATTTGATCTATAATCATTTTCCTTTATACATATGTTGATGTCGGTATTCACATTTGTTTTTGAATTTGTACTCATATATTGTCACTTCATATTTGTAAATATTAGTATTCAAATTCATATGGTCATTATAATATATACATGTAATTATGAATTCAATTGCAACTATATGCCACATAATTCAAGTAATTTTTCATAAAATTAGATATTTCTTTCATGGAAAAGTTATGAAATACAGATATACTTAAAGTAATCTATACAATAATTACCATATTATTCAAGTTACACCCTATATTTATTTTAAACATGTATATGCTTGTATGAATTAGTCTACAATTTTTAATATCTATCAATATCTATATCTGAATTCTGAATTCGAAGTACTCTTTTCGTGAGCATTTGCAGCTTTAGGATTTAAGCTAATAAATCAATATTACAGTCATGTACGACTCGGGTGGATGACTGAGATGAAATCTCACCCATCTAAAAAGGGTAAAAACACAATTCAATTGATGTATGGGCCATCCTAATGGATAAAGAGTTGCGAACCCCACTACTGGTGCTGAGATCAACCAACAATTGTCATCATTTTCATTCATCAACAATTGGACAACATGTGGTTACAAGCCAAGAGAAAACTCATTTTTCTTGGACATTGGCTCCGTTTGTTTCATGTAAAGAAATAGATTTTAAACGTCTATTATATCATAGGAACGTAATAACTTTTTGTAGGATGAACAACAAATTTGAAGTTGAGGGGTTGCATTTATCAAAGAGATTACACTTTTTATCCCCCTTCACATTAGGTATTTTAGGATTCACTGTAATATCATGTAGTACTTTAGCTTTCATAATAGTGTTTTTCATCCATTACTAAATAGTGCTGTGTCTTTCGAGGTTTTTCAGAGAGGAGAGGATTTTAATCATTTGAGATGATTTAGATTACATTTATAGAGAGGAGAGGATTTTGATAGCATTTAATTAACATATTTATTTATTTAGTATTCATATTTAGTCCTTTTTTGATTAACTTTGAGTATATAGATCTTCAATTTTTAAAGAAATCTTATGAGATCTAAATAAATATACATTACATGCCTTCTTTTCTTGCCAGATTGTCATTACTGCAATATTCTCAATTATTAGAATCATGGTTATCTTAAAATTTTCTAAACTAAGTGATAATAGTTACCTACAACATTTTCGTTATTGGACAACAGAGGTCAGATAAATCTATTACATTGACAACAAATTTTAATTACAGTTAGAAATATATGATCAAAATATAAAGATTTCTTTAGATTCTGAAGAAAACCATATTGAATTCATATAACATACAACATAATATAGAGGCTAACTGCCTGCTCATTAAACTCTCAAGTCTTGTGGAATCATTGTTTGGAATAACACAAAGAGAAGTTGTATAAAAATCCCAACTCAATATTAGTGTGCCTACTTTAGCATTGTTTGAAATTAGCACCAAGAGAAGTTGTATGACAATCTCAACTCCATATTAATATGTCTAATTTAGCAAGGCAATGCCCAGCTACATGGAAACTCAATTTCTGAATATAACAAAATCTAATGGTGAAATCCATATAGATACAATCTAGATAACAATTAGAAGTGAAATTATCATATTTACTATCAATATGGGCAAGTTCACAGTATCCACCCTATTCTAACCCAAGAGGATCTTCATTGCCACCATTTCAGGCATAAGCAATTATCAACATTTGGATAGCATTTCCAATCCTTTTTTTAGAACCCGTGCTTTTGATAATACAATGTAATTGTGAGCTTTGGATGGTACTTACTGAAGCAGGTTTTCTTGATTTCTAACGGTTATTCCTCTCAGAATTTCTGCTTGCAAGTTGGAAGGTAAAAGGAGCTCGTATTCTAGATTTCAAAGACAAATCAGGAAGTCATTTTGCAACTTACACTATTTTTAGAAACTTAATCTCATGTTGTTTTTGATAGGACATGTAAACCTTAAGCTGCTAAGTCAGAGAGGTCATGAATTTTGGAGAGCTTAAGCTGCACATTTGTAATGTGAAAAGATCACAAGTATTTAAAAGATGTGTATTAGTAAATCAATACTTTAGATGAACTCCTGAGCCACGGAAAATTCCATGCAGAACATGCTTAAAAAATAATGTATATTTGATTTAAAGAGTGTTGGTTCGTTGATAAGTTTAAGTACACCAAAAAGAAAACAAAATTTACACATATTTGATTTCAGCAGAAAAAAAAGGAAGAAAGCACATTTCACTGTCATACAAAAAGAAGTGTTAAATATAATAGAGGTGAAGAAAATCGATGACAATGTATGTTATGCCGGTCACCTAAAGATTGCACGAGATGGAACGTCGGCTCGCTTCGCTGGATGAGGAATGCCCTCCACCGACCTCTCGTCCAGATGTGATGCCTACCTTGCGAACACGATTAGCAGGAACGTATCCACGATCTTCAGCATCTATTCCAGCTCTTTCGCATCCGAGTACAACGGCAACTGTAGAACCTCCTTACTCTTACACATGTCCAACATCCAGTGATGGGATTCCGATCGGGCAATTGGATTGAAAACTCGGATTTAAAATCAACGAAGTGAGAAAAAGTGACAACTACTGAGATGGATTTCTAAGAAGGATTGGTTCGAAATACTGACATTAACCTCTCCTCTGCTCACAGTGTGGCTGCGTCGAGTTTGGGTAGTGCTTTTTTATTTCAATTGTTCAGACTTTCCCATTTTCCTTTCAGGATTTATCGCGGGGGAGAGGAAGGTGGAGCTCGAGAAGGGAGGTTGAGGTGGATGAGGAGGGGATGGGAAGGAGGCAGAGCGGAGGCCGGTGAGGAGGCGGAAGCAGTGGGATTGGACGAGGGCGGCGACTTAGGGATTGTAGAAAGAAAGAAATAGGGAGAAGGCGGGGCGACAGCGGTGGAGGAACTCCTGGAAGGGGGACCAAGCGGAGGATGCCTAGGGGGAGGGATCGATCGGGCCGACAACATGGATGGCAGATGGGTGGGGGTGGCGTGTGGGGTTCAGGGCGGCGATGCAATACTTGGGAATATGAGCGGTGAGAGGAAGAGAGGGCAATGGAGTAATTCCATTCACAAGTTGAGGGTGAAACTGGAATCACGAAGGGGTGTGACATCACTGACATGGGTAAAATCAGAAGTTAAGGGTAGAATGGGAATTTTCTAGTCAAAAATTAATAGGCGGGGGATAAGACCCCCTGCTTAATAGATGTTATAGATTAGTTTCGATTTGTTCCATTTTATATTTTTATAAACGATCTTTACAGTGACAAAATTTCGTTTAACCTAAAATTTATTACTCTTTTATACATGAATAAAAACCTTCGAACTTAGACTAAAAAAGTATACATTGAATGAAAGTTATAAACAATGACATAATATAGGGATATAGTTATGAAAATCCATGGAAGTATTTTTCAACAAAAATAAAAAAATTGAGGAAAATGAGGAAAATGAGACAAGGAGCCAAGTTACCCGTTAACTAATCATAATATAGAATATTAGCAATTTGTTATAAAGAATTAAATGCAAAATACTTAAACTAATAAGTTGCATAAGTAAAGATATTAAGATTAACTATGGAAATGAGCATGCACAAGCAAAAGAATAGGGTAGATTACAAAAAAAACGGGCTTCAATTATGCATCGACTCCTAATTTTGTGGCCTCATTTTTCAAATGTAACAAAGAAGAATCTATCTATTCTTTTATCTCAAATATTGCTCCCCAATAAGCTTCTTAATAAGTCGATGTTAAACCTTAGGGGATGTTCGTTTGAGTTTCTCCAATTTGCTATCCCTTCGTAAACGGTCAACGTTTTAATCTTGGAGTCAAGATGAGGGATAAGGTTCTCCTCACTATCCATCAATCATCATAATTTCCAGCCAAAAAATATAAATAACTAATACTTATCTAACAATTTATCTAACATAATTCTCTTATCCCTCCTTATCATCTCCCTAATACCGAACGAACATAGAATATCAAATAACTATCAATTATTCCTCCTTGTTTCTCCGGATCATCTCTCTCCAACAAAACAAAAATAGTGCCTTATCCATTTCTCCTTATTCTTCTGTCAAGCAGAGGCTCATATGTTAAAATTGGGAATTCAAATATTCACTCCCTTCACAAAGGATACATTCGTGATCTGCTCGGATTGCAAAAATGCAGTGGATATAGTGAATAGTCCACAAAACCTTCCTTGGAGAATGAAACGGATTTTTCAGCACATCTCCTCAGAACTGCGATTGTTCCCGTTGATGCGGATCCTTCATGTGAATATAAATAGTCTCATGCACAGAGTAACTCCATCTTGAAAACTGATCCGTACAATAGGAGTCCTGTACTCAATGCTTCATGATCAATAAGATGCGAAACTTTAAGGGATTTTTACCCGGCAGATCCTATAATCTTTGCCAATTACCTCTACGACCTTTGAAACATCGATATTCCTCCCTCGACTCCGTAAACTTGCTAACCCTTACCCTATAGACCATGTGGTTAACCATCATCCATTTGCCCGTTAAAGCTAACCGGATTCCGTTATATTCGTTTACATTATACCCATTTTGTTTGTCAAACTAACCAGAAGCTCCCCCCCCCGCGGGCGAGGACGGCGACGTGGGCAGGTAGAGGAACTCGTCCACATCGATGAACCCAACCCACTCGCACATGCCCCGCGCCCGCAGGGCACAATGTGCGAACCCGACTTCCTGGGTCTTGATCCACAACCACGGGTGGCGCGTAATGTTGAACCCCTCCAAGTCAATGCGCTGGAAAACCTCTTCAAGCTGATCATCGCTATTGTTGTCATATATGAACCACCTCTGCACGCCTATGCGGGCGTGGTACGTGATCCATTCCTTCAAGAACCTTGCCTGGTTGCGTAACATGGCAGCGCACGATCTCTTGCGCGACCGATAGCGGCTTGGATGCGAGGAGGAACCGTGGATTGGTGAATTGCCATCCGAAGACGCACTCATAGCGCGAGGCATCAAACATGCACTCAGGGCGGAGGTTGAGGCCCTTGACGAAGGCGATAGTGGAGTTGTCAGTGCGGTCAAGGAGCGCAGCATAGGAGACGGAGTCCCAGCGGTGTATTTGCCAGCTGAGCACGGGGTCGTGAGGTCGGGCGCCGTGCCGAAGTGACACGTGGAGGCCACGCGGGGGGAGGGGGCAGCTGATGAGGAGCATGGAGGGGGCAGAGTCGAGGGAGATGGGAGGGAGCTCGAGGGAGGGGGAGTAGTGGCAGAGGAGGGAGGAGAGGGCAAATAGAGAGGAGCGACGGGGGTAGTTTTGGAAGAGGATGGTTTGGTCGGGGAAGGTGACGTCGTGTAGGAGAAGCGTGTCAGCCGCGGCTCGGCCGGGGTGGGGAAGCTATTCGAAAAGGAGACGACGTGGAGGGTTGTAGAGTGCTGCCACGAGACGAGGAGCACTGGGCAAATAAAGAGGATGAAAAAGAAGAATGGGGGAATAAGAGGAGGAAGAAGAAGGAGATGGGGAGGAGGAAGATCCACTGTCAAATTCTCTTCTGGTTAGATTAACTCAAGACTAACTCAAGCAATTAACTCAAATAAAGTTAAAATTGACGGTAGGGTCTGTGGGGTAAGACGGAGCAAGTTTAAGGTGTCGAGGGAGGAATACCGATGTTTCAAAGGTCGTAGAGGTAATTGATAAAGATTATAGGATCCGCCGGGTAAAAATACCAAACTTTAAAGAAAAGATTGTTATTGAGATCCATTGTACAGGCATTTTTTGTGAACATTTATATATGTGTACCTACGCTCTTTTTAAATTACACGTATTTCCCATGTTTCGTGGAAATTGCATAAAAGAATGTTGTGGTATATAAGATAGAAACCTGTTTTATAATGGAAATAAGGAGTATGTTCTTGGGAGCATATAACTTACATACTCCCATATTTTTTCCTCATATTATTTTTATTTTTTAGAAATAAATCTAGATGATTTAAATCATTATATATTATCATAGTATCATTCAAAATTTAATTTAATTCGAGACTTCTATCCCCTCCATCAAGACTGACAATTTTTAACTCTCACAATCGATGAAGACCCTCTCCAAATGGATATGTTAGAAATATTTGTTTTGCATGGAATTTGAAATACATATTCTACTTATTATTTTAAGTAAATCCTCTAGAATTTCATTTTAAAAAATAAACAAAATAGAAAAAAAAAAGTAGAAGCATATACTTCCAATATATTCATTTAACCCTTTTAGGGCATGTTTGGTTGTTGGGTTCGACTGGGTTGGGTTGGGGTACCCCTGTAAATAGTAAATTATACCCCTGTGAATAGTAAACTGTGAGGAGGATTGAGAGGGTTGGAAGGAAGGGTACACCACTATACCCCAACTCAACCCAGCCCAACCCAGCAACCAAACATACCCTTAGAATTGTGTATGCAGTTCCATTCTAGAACAAAAGGAGTTTTTTACCTGTTTCCTATTTTTCTCCGTATTTACAATAGAGTCCATGCTATATTTTGAAATGTACATCTGACTCGACGACATGGGTGAATATGCAGATTAAAAAGGTATTCGGGGTATAGATGCAAAAATGGTGCTGACGTGTGGTCCCTTCGCGTTAGCTGTGAAAAGACGGGCGCCATGTGCTGTGTGGGTCCCATCGCGTCAGCATCCTCGCGGCATCTTTTTTTTCTCGTGTCCTCTTATTGTTTATTTAAGCAGATTACACAAAGTATCCTCAACTTTAGATTTTATTTGGATGTAGTATCCGAATTTAAGAAAGGCAACGATCTGGTACGTAGGGAATAGAGCTTAGTATGACCTCACATATAATTTACATGGGTTCAATGGGGCTACTTCCGTCTCATTTTCGGTATTTTTTATTTTGTTTTAAAAATATCACTATGTATATTCATCTATATATCTCTTCTATATAACATTTGAATTTCGGCAGAAACAGGGACTCATATGCCCTCCATCTAGAACAGGTCGATTATAACAATGTTTAGACCATTGAAACTACATGTTCTAAATGGAGGGTATATGAGTCTATGTTTCTCACGAAATTCGAATGATATGTACGAATGATATATAGATGAATATACATGGTGATATTTTTCAAAAAAAATAAAAAATTTTGCGAGAAATAGAAGTGGAGGCAGCCATGTTGTCTACCCAAAGAAGGCAGCCCCATTTTTCCAATTTATATTGCCTTTTTCAATTCCTACATCATGCTAAACGTTTGAGTTATATTAACATTGAATGGAAAAATATTAACTTCAGATGATATCGTTAGATTTTAAAAAATCTAGAATTTAAATGATCTTTGCATGAACAAAACGTGTTCAGTAGAACATTTTTTCATTTTCTTTCTATATGAATGAAAAGCCTACGCATTAGACAAAAAATGGGATTTTTACTCGGCAGATCCTATAATCTTTTTAAATTACCTATACGACCTTTTGCACTATGTAATTACCCCTGTTGACCCTGTAAATTACCCCAATAATCTTCACGGGCTTCAAAAAGATTAACCGGAGGGTTCATGGGGCAAGAGTTGGCAAGTTTACGGGGTCGAGTGGGGAATTAGGTTGTTCAAAGGTCGTGGATGTAATTGGCAAAGTTTATATGGTCTCTCGGGCAAAAATCCCAAAAAAATTACCTTGAAAGTCATAAAGAACTTTCATGTTTGCTATATTTATTCACCAATTTGATGAATATTTCACATAAAAAATCTTAACAACATAATACGAATGAATGTTGTTATTTCTAAGTTTTATGGTAAATTACTAATGCATTTTAATATATTATCAATATATATATATATCAAAATATCAAATATAATTCAATGACTCCAACAATGGATTCTCAATTAGAGCCTTATTTTTCAAATATAACAAAAAAGATTCTGAACCTGGTTTTTTTGTCTCAAATATTTGCTTCACCGACATTAAACTCTAAAGTTGAAATTTTAGACCGCTCTTTGTTACATTTGAAAAATATAATCTCTAATTAAAAATTTCTGTGTAACTAGTTATTATTTTGTAATTTACCTAATAAAGTATTTAACATAATAAGAAACGAGGAATGAACTATTATCCCAAGTTTAAATGCTAAAGTAAACGATAAATATACATTTTTTCGATAGAGAACATTTGATTTAAACTTTATAAATATAAGTTCATTAAAGAAAATAGTGTATTTTGACATGTGTACTTCCATGGTCTATCACTTTTTTAAAGGTAGGGTAAAATGTATATGCTTCTTGGGAGTATGTAACTTTGTCTATTCCTACATTTTCGTATTTTTTTGGAATAATTTTTAAACACCTTGGGAGCTTTTGATAACTCAATAATAATACTTTGTCATTCAAATATCACACATAATAAATATTAATTTTATGTTGTCTATATGGAAGGGTTAATTTCATCAATTCTAAGACTGTTAGAATTCTAGAGTCTTAATGTAAGGGAGACTGAGTTTCCAATTGAGTCAAAATTTACTGTCATTTAGTGATCAAAATACCTACAGATATTTTAAAAAAACAAAAAAAAACAAACAAAAGGTGGAAGTGGTCAAATTAGTTATTCCTAAAGGGCAGACCCGCTTTACCCTTAAGGTCTGTTTGGTTGCTGGGTTGGACTGGGTTAGGTTGGGGTACAGCGGTGTACCCTTCCTTCCAACCCTCTCAATCCTCCTCGCAGTTTACTATTCACAAGGGTACATTTTACTATTCACAGGGGTACCTCAACTCAACCTAACACAGTCCAACCCAGCAACCAATTCATTATATATGCACATTTAGAATGGGTCGATAATTTAGGAGCTTTTATATAATTTACCCCTCTATTTTGTGATTTTGGATGGCATATTGGCATAGGACAAGGAAGCTTCCCACCGCCACTCTCACGCGCACCATACTCGGCACCTGCAAGTGGGTCCTTAATTTTTTCCATTTGACATTGATTATAATAATAAATAAATAAATAAATATTAGGTGAAAGTAATGTGCTAGGGCTTGCTGGGGGTTGACTATTATTCTAATACATGCAGTGACTGTTTTACGCACGTTTCTATGATCATATATTGACGAATTTTTACATAAATGATTATGGTAATTCCTTGTGATCATGTAGCCCTAGTCAAAAGTATTTAGGGTGATTTCCATTTATACCTCTCAGAGTTTCTACCGTCATAGTTATAGTCATGCTACTTTTTTTGCAATAATATTTGTGTATATATATTCTTACAAAATTCAAAGTATTGCCTTTCTGTCAATGTAATATTAAGGCATAAGTATAATAATAAAGGTAAAGTAAGGTGAATTTTGCAATAATACATGGGCAAAAGTGATATGACAAAAGGTAAGGGAATAATCATAATTATAGAATCTCGAAGAGGCACAAGTGTAAAAAAGTTACATGTATTTAAAATGTCCTTGAGGATGGTTCTTCGTTGCGCTCCCCCTTCTGTTTTTGGTGAAAGAAAAATAAAGAATGTATGGTGTGAGTAGTGGAGTGGGCACGTTCTTGATGTAGTGTTATAAAGATTAGTATTCGGTATTCTACTGGAAGAGACATTGAATAAAGAATGAATGAAATTTAGGTGATTAATTGAAAATATTCGATTAGATATTTTTAATTAATTTAATTATAAAAAGTATGTTTTATCACACATACTTTTATGTATTTTATTCATAATTAATAACAAAGAAATATCAGTTGAATTATACTATAGGGAATGTCAAGAAATCAAAATAAAAAATTAAAAATATTATTTTTCATCAGTCGACTGTCTAGTCAGTCAGTTGGACCAGTTTCTCGATGATCGAGTAGTGATTGTTGATTGGATTCGTTTCCAAAACTTGCACTGTTAATTTTGATGTGCGCATATGGGACTATTCTTAAATAAAAGGATCCAACTTTATAACGATCATTTTCGCCCAATCTATTTTTTTAACATAGTTGTTTTTTTATTCTTAGATGTAAATTGCAAGAAGAGTTCATCTTCTTCTTTTCAAGTAAAGAGTAATTTGTGAGGTTTGAATCCAATCATTTAATGTGACCAATTACCTTATTGTCATAAAAGTATTACACAACAAGGCTTTTCCCTAAAGAAAAAAGAAAAGATCAGCCATAGAAATCTAGAATATCGTGTACCAAAATGATACTTTTCACTAGAATAAATTCTTATTCTTATCCCTAAAATATAAGGATAATAATGTTCTCATGCGTGCAGATATCCTTAGATTCCATCCCCACGAGTGGGCATCAATTGGGCATCAAATCCCTATCCTAAAATCGGGGGGCCCTCCCCTTCAAACCTCTATATATAACACCCACACCCCTCCACACACCTCCAATCCATTTCCATCCACCACATCCAAGGAGGAGAAGCCTTAAGCCTATCCCTCCTATCCCCCTAGCTTATCCACCTCAGAAGGGATGGCCACGACCGCCTCGAAATCCAGTTTGCGTCGTCGGTTCGTGGCGGTGGTGAAGCAGCAGAAGACCCGCTTCTACATCCTCGGTCGGTGTGTCTCCATGCTCCTTTGTTGGCATGCCCACGCCCTCTCCGACTGAATCCCCACCCCCTCGGCCGAAGGCTCTAAGGGGAATTTCCATGAATTCAAGGGGCCTTAGTGCAAAAATGCCAAAAAGAGTATAGGTAAGGGGGTTCCACCCAATTGTATAGAGAGCTTAACCTTGCAAGTGGGTTCTTCTTCCTGTGTTTTTGAAGGAAAAGTGTTGGAAGTTTTGTACATATATTGCAGGAGGTTGCAACTTAAAAGAATGTTAATTAAAGGTGTTTAGAGGAAATTTGACCAGAATTTCTGTTTGCTTGCAATAGTGGAGAGATTGGCAGCATTTAGATACCTAAATCTCGGCTAATTACACCATAACCCCTGTAACTTTGTAATTGCACCATAATTCCTACAATTTTAGTCTATTTTACACTTTTAACCCTGTCCAAGGATTGTGGTATAAAAGCTATGAAGATTACAGGGTCATGGTACAATTACACAGATTATTGGAGTTATGGTGTAATTTGACAACATCTTAGGGGTCCATTAATTAAGAAAGAAAATATGAAAGGGGACACACAGAGATAATAGGATGTAGGGTCCATTTATGTGTCAATATTATCTGTCATTCAAATCAGTCAAATGAATCTGTAGATATTATAGAGTGGGGGTCCTAATTGGTCCTCCTTTTAGTGGTTGGCCTACAATTATTGGATTGAGGGATTTTACATAGATACCCTTTGTTCATACATATGAAATTAGATATAGATGAAGGTGGCTAGTAGTCTTTACTTTCACTTTCAGTAATATTTGATAAGCAGTATTGTGATGAGCAGTCACATCATGATTACATCATCTATTATATTTTTGTTTATGATACTCATCCTTTCATTGTCCTTCAAATTGACCAAATATTGATTTTTTATCTGTCATCCTTATCTACAAATATTGATTTATATTTCCATAGTGTGGTCGGATTTGCGGATCAATGCATTTAAGGGGGTCCATATGTACAAGGATGTTATAAAATTCCTCTTAGGGTTCGATAAAATCTTCATCCTCTGCAACATCAAATTATCGACATATAATAGAGGGATACGTCATCGATGTCGAGGAGTAGCTTCTTAGTTAAGAATGAGTGTTGTACATCTTGTGTTGTTATCTGTTTGCTTGTTTGTTTTGATTTGTTTGCGTTTAATTCTGTTATGTGCAACAACCTATGTTGGGACTTGGACTGCTAGAGTGAGTTGTAAATATAAAGGGTCTATAGGGGTCTATGTTATAAAATGAAAAAGATAGGAGTACAAGTGTAATTGCGATGTTTTTGTAGTGTAAAAATATGTAAAAAAATGATTGCATTTAAATGAGGGACAATTAACAAGGAGAAGAGATAAGTAAAATTTATGCTTTGTTTATCTTCGATTTATTTGAGGGATAAGAGACGAATAACTACATTAGACACAGATAGAATAGATGATATTACAATAACAAAGTGTATCTATAGTGGCACATATTTTGAAATATGTTGCTACATTATCTGATGCTAAATAAAAAAATAATATATGTTATAAAATTATTTTCTACTTGAAATTTGCAATGAATGTCATATCTATTACTATATCACAAATCTATTACTATATCACAACTATCCATTCATATAAGGAACAATTATATGTTGCCTAACAATCATTAATGCTCATTTCGGTGACAATGGCAATATACAATTTTCTTATAGATAGATATTGAAGTAACTCAAGTAACCTTGGTTTTTTTAAAGTGGGAGCATCTGCTTCTACCACTAGACCACTAGAGGGGTTCTATGTTGTTCTTCACCAAGTGAAAGGTTTGTTTTCTATCCTTTTGTTTTTGATATTAATATTCTAAATTCCTAAAAAATGTGATCAGTATGTATACTTTGATTACTAATGAAGTGGGAAAAGTGAAACTTGCCCATTAATAAGTAACAACGTGACGTATATGCAAATTATTCGATGAAGTATTTATTAGTTGTGTAGATGTAAATATTTGCTAGCAATGTGAAGTTCTTGTTTTCTAGAAAATTAGACGTGTTAATTCTTGGGCATGCATATATAAAAACAAATTATCGGATAGATTAATAACATGTTCTTGAAAAAAAACGTAGGAATATCTATCAAGAATATACATGAAAAAATTTGTTCAACTTTTACATTCAAACTTTTCTTACGTGGATGTTGTAAGAATATAAGGATACAAGTGTAATTGTAAAAAATGTTAAGGACGTAAACATCTTTTAGCAAAAATTTCTTATATAAATGACATGATTTTTTCAAGAACTTCTATCAATATTTTCATAATGTTATGATAATAAGTCAAAATATTTTCTCCCTTCGTTTCAGGCAAAAAAATCTCTATATGTATTAGGAAATATGTCGTTCTAGTCTATTTAGCCCCCCAGTTAAAAATACGGGCGCTGTCCCTGATATAATCATTCTAAGGGGACGTTCGGTTCGGGAATGAGCAGAAATAATGATCCGGAATAATGATAATAATGGTCTATTCTCTATTCGGGTGAGAAGATAGGAATAAGGAGAATAAGGTGAAATAAGGATGTGTAAGGTGAAATGATAGGATTTAGACGGTAATAGTCGTACTCTTGAAAACTAAATCGAGTTTGGAATTGACTCCTTATTCCAATACTTATTCTCCAAACGAACACGACCTAAGTGTATCGTTGCTTGCAACATACCAATGAATATGTTGTCCGTAATTAATTCTTAGTAAGGATTGTGATTTTGCACCATATAATATTTATTGATATATATCAAATAATGTACAATATAATGGCATACTAAAAAATCAGTTCATTTACTACGGTGTGTAATTATGATGCGACTATTGTAAGATAGTTTTTCATGTGATAAAATCCTTTATTCTGATGTTATCATGCAAAGAAATTAGGATCACACAATTTAAAGAACTATGTATGGAAGACGTCAACTTTCTAAGGTTACCTATATAATATCAAAACGGGTTATTAATGTGAGATCAAATGTTTACAGGAATATATATGTGAAAAGCCATTAAATAAATAAATATTGGGTAACTGCCGACCTCAAAGTGAGTCAGCATATATTCTCCTAGTGGTTGGAAAGCCTTTGAACAAAGAAAAGATTTTGCTAATATCTCCACGTTATTGATTTGGATGTTTGTCGTTCTCGTTTAATGATATTGATTGATGATTTCGATACATTGTAGAGAGGAAGGTTTGGTCCAAATCACATCAATCATCACCCAAAAATATGTAATTGCATCTTTTTTGTGTGACTAGAAAAGAAAAGAGGATAGGACAAATTTTGTATTTTTGGGATGATATCCATCTTGGATAAAAAGATCACCATTTTATGGCTCGATGTTGGTTTTGAAGATAAATGAATATTTGCTAAGGATGGTAAATGATTATTTACCAGCTTTGTAAGAATTTACCCAATTGACAATGGTTGCCATTTAGTTCAATTAGGTCCAAATACAACTACTTTTCATAATTAGAATTCCCTCGCCATATATTCAAGTTTAGGCACCGAGTGGCAGAAGTATAGTGGAGTCACCTATACAGAGAACTAAGAGGAAAACAATGATCTATGAGTATCCACACGGACTGTAAGAAAATTCTCAGGTTCGACATTCGATCAGATTCGGCTCGCTAAAAGTTCGATTTGAATTCGATTCGAAAATAAACAAAGATTATCAGTTTGGGCTCGATTAAATAAACAAACCGAACCTTAAAAATATAGGTTCGCTCAGGTTTGATTATATACATATATACATGCATAGAAGTATATCTACATACATGTTGTATAAATAAGGAAAAAATGCATTTTATATTAACATAAGGGATATTCGCTTATTTTTCCAAACTTATCCAATCATCCACTCTCTAAGTCCATATTCCCTGTTCCCGAAACCCCACAAAATCCTCCCCAGCGGTTGCGATTTTTTCCTTGATCAGAAACGTCTGCACAGCATTTATTCTTAAACGAACATTTAATGAGCCGAGCTGAGCCGAACCTTTACGAACCTTATCCGAGCAGAACCGAACCTAATTGTACTTTTCATTTTATCGAGATAAACCGAACCCGAGCCTGAAAGTACGATAAACGAACCGAGCCGAGCCTGGGTTGGTTCGCTCAAGTTCAGCTCGTTTACACCCCTATCCACACCTATGTAACTCGGTGATCAATATGTTAAGATACTACTCCACGGCTTGACACTTCGATATATTCGGACAAAAAATATGGACATCCATATCCCTTTAGGGTTCAACTTTTCTCCTAACTTATTCTTACATGGTATTGAGAAGAGATGTGAGTCCTTATTTAGGCTTATATCTTGTTATTTTGGCTCGTGGAGACTCGATTAGTTGGACTCGCAAGCTAATTTGCTAGAAATGGCCAATCTTGCAACCACCTTCTTTCCTCTTATTGAGATGCCTTGAATCACAACTCGCGCCTTCAATCTAATGCATCAGTGGACCCATTTTTTCTGACCTTTCTTGCATTAAATGTTGGGAACAGATCCAATCATCAACACATAAGTAGAAAATAATCAAGAAAAAAATACACAAAAAAGTATAAGGATTTGTAGTGGTTCGACGATTAACCTACATCCATTGTTCACACCAAATTCTCTTCTTTCCTTTTCACAAAGTGTTCTTAGAGTACAACGAATGGTTTCCTCCGAAGAGCAGTTTTATAATGTGATACTAGGGCCGCATTGATGAAGTTAATTACATATCATAAAATCTATCATCTTAAAGCAAAGATCTCATTGCACGATCAACGAAGCCTGAGGAGAAGGGAGAGATGGTATGAGGAATGTAAAACCCTTTTCCCTCTTGAAACAACATTAAATTTCTAAATCATTTATAGATACAAATTTGTCGGATCCATCCTTTTATGAGATGTATTTGTATGAGGGTGTTATGTAAACTCCATGGGCTCAAGACTTTTCTATATCTTTTGTACCACCACTTTCACTACCAAAGAGTTGAAGATTCATCGTTGCTGTCAAGGAATAGCTCGAAGAACTTTGGGAGAATGTTTTTTCATTTTTTTGGCTTCCATTTTATTTTCATGGGTTTTTATCACTTGTGCCACTCTGAGATATCGTAATTTCAGTTATGCCCCTGTCTTTTTGGTAATATCAGTTGTGCTCCTCACTTCTTTCTCCGTTACCACTTGTGTCCTTCCGTCAGATTGACCGTCAATGAGTTGACTTAACCATGGTTTTTTTCAAACCTTGGTGCAGTTAAGAGGGGTATTATTGCCCAGACTTCTTATTCATATTCTTCCTCCTCCATTTATTCTTCTTCCTTTCTCTTCGTAATTTGTCTCTCTTAGTGACACCTTCATGCATCCATCGAATCTCTAAAATTTTTGCATTTTCAAGGATATATCACTCATTACGGATCAAACGGTGAATTTTATTGAATTTTTGATGAATTTTTATGAATCAATTAGTCAAAAAATTATCTTAATTTAACAAAAACCGGAAGCTCTCCAGTTTCAACCAGACAGGCAATGGAAGAGGGCGGAAGGGGGAGGCACCGGGGAGGGGGAGGCGTAGGGGGCAGGGGCGGAGGGGTGACCTGGGGGCGGTGGCGACACGGGGCGAGGGCGGGGGCGAAGGCAGAGGGGCGACCTGGGGCGGGGGAGGGGGCGACTTGGGGCGGTGGCGGGGGCGGTGGCGACACGGGGCGAGGGCGGAGGTGGAGGCGAAGGGGCGACCTGGGGCGAGGGCGGGGGCGGAGGGGCGACCTGGGGGCGGGGGAGGTGGCAACACGGGGCAGCGTAGGGGGAGGCGCGAGACAGAGGGAGGGGGAGGTGCAGGGGGCGCGGGGCCTGGGGGCGTAGGGGCGGGGGGAGGAGGCAGGGACGGGGGGATGAGGAAGATGAAGAGGAGGGGGAGGAGGAAGATGAATAGTGTGTGGACTTTTCAATTCATTTATTTTCATTTAATTCATGATGTATCCCTAAAGTTAACGTCCGTTTACGTTTGGGATGGACGGAAACTAACCTGAGGGGTACAAGTGATAGAACGACAAAAAATTAGGGCACAACTGATATTACCAAAAAGATAAGGACATAACTGATATTGGAATATCTCAGAGGGATATAACTGATAAAAACCCTATTTTCATTAAGCGGAACACCCATCCTTGTAAATGGGTACTATCCTCCCTTTCTCCTTTCTTCTTGCGATTTTCCCATAGAGAAAGGATGACGACCACCTTTTTCCACGACAAGATCCCATGATGCAGGGTTTTACAATAGGTGATGTCATATCGATCATGCAATGCCCCCTTCTTCCCCTTATAACAAAGGATCTCCCTTCTCCTTTTCCCGTCCTCTCTACTTACTCGATCTTTGAAAGACTAATCCTAACAACTTGTTAGATAATAGACAATTGAATCCAATGGCTACAAGTTTGTTTAGATGTTCGTTTATTATAGTAACCATGACCCCAAAATCTAGTCAAATTATGCGACAATCTCTACGATCTTTTTTAATTAAACTACAACCTTTGTAAATTACACAACAACCCCTATAAACTTACTAACTCTTACAATACGACCCTTGAGTGGGAGTGTATGCGTTAAACAGAGTAGCAATATAGGCGGCTAGGTGTAATTACAAAGACTATAGGAGTTGCTGCATAGTTGGATAAGATTTTAGGGAGCACACTATAATAATCCCTAATATTGACACCCAATTTATTTTATATGGGTTTTTATAAGATGCCTTGTTTTGATATCCAACACACCTCGATTTATCTTTTCTCAAATGGGCCATGATAAATAATAATTACAATTTCCTAATTATACTAAAATTATATTTACAGTTTCTACCAAATTTGATAGAATGTCATGAATGTAGAAGAGAAGGTTTTAATCGAATGGTTATAAGGTACCAACACAGTGAGATACATATTTATTTGATTTTCTACTACTAATTACTGATAAACTTTTTCTAGAACAATGTCACAAATTTCTTATTAGCACTTTTATTAATCGTATTATTGTTTTTAAACAAATGGGTCGAGTTGTTGGCCATAATTCGGATAAGGAAAAAAGTTGTGCTTTTAAAATGGTTAAATGTAAGGGTTAGTGTGAATTCCTGTGTAATATTCATAAAATGATTGAAGATTAAAAAAGCCCATTCATTGAATTCTACAACTAATAATAACGTCGGATGATACATGAACGGTCTTGAGTCGAATACATATATTATATATAGGGATTTTTACACCCATAACTATGAGTAATTTCACAATTACAATCATAATCCTGCATAATCATGAATTACATGAGAAACCCCGAGTAATGCTTAACTCTTACATGCCATAATTCTATGTTATTTTTCGTTTGATATGCACGTTATATTTGACGGTTTCCGTTAGAAAAGACAAAACTGCCTCTAATGTTAATTTTTATTTGCAAAATATGCCCCCCCCCCCCCCCCGCAGAGCACCACCTCGTCCTCCCTTGCAGGCCATGCATCTGTCGCAGATTTTCTCGAGGTACGCCCTTCGATTGAGCTGCGAGAGAACGAGAGGGAGATGGAGAGATAGGGATGGGAGAGGGCTCCCTATGGGAGGTATGGATCGTGCTTCGTCCGTGTGCGCTTCCCCTCCAAAAGGAGATTTATTTATAGGGCGTGAATGCCCCTCGCATAGTCCGCCCCTCTCCAACCACGCCCGACTTGCGCGCATCTCTCGCGCGCGACTCGGCCTCCGCGCAACTGCCGACTCATGCAACTACCACCGGCGAGTTGAGCGCGATGTCATCTTGATATGTTCAAACATCTCCCACTTGACCGAAGCGATCAAATATTCTATATTCCCACTATTAGTGTAGTATACATATGGAGATGTCCTTTAACTGACTCATGCATTCCTGAGTCTCATCAAATCAACGTGTTTGATGTAGGTGCTAGCTACTATTCCCTTGGTTAGAGAATCAGCTAGCATATCACTTGTAGGTATGTATGTTACTGTGATTTCCGATTTTGCCACTATATGTATATAGTGATATTGGATCTCTATGTGTTTTCCTTTGGAACTATTAGACCCACTATTGTTCAAGCTTATCACAGCTTGATTGTCACAATACATTTCAATTGGCCCTTTGACCAATTCGAAGCTTAGGTTCTCTAGGAAACATCTGATCCACACAGCATGAGTGGTGGTCATGATACATGCAATGTACTCAGATTCATGTGTATGTCGAGATACACATCCTTGTTTCTTGCTACCCCAAGAAACGGCTGCACCACCAAACATGAACAAGTAACTGATGAATCCACGATTCATCATCTCAATATCTTGATCTTAGCAAAATCCACGAGTAAATTCCCTAATAAATATTTATAAAATAAATAAATTAACAAAATGACTCTTGTAAATAAAATATACTAATTATTGTATATTAGATTGTACAAAATAAATTAACAATAAAAAGCCGCAAAAGGAGTTTTTCACCTGTAAATAGTCTAAAATTTCATGTATTTTTAATAATTTTATTTCAACTCCTTTTTGGCTAATTCTTTCTCTAACTAGTTTATAAAAATGTTTATAAAAATACAAAAATATAAAACAAATTTCACTTCAAATAAATATTCCTAGATCCCAAAGAGAGAAAGCCGTAAAGTCCAACTTCCAAGCCAAATTCCCGCTTTGTATGAACTCTGAATTCACCAAACTCACTTTTAGAGTTCAAGTTAGAAAATTATCTATCCAACGGAAGTGGTTTCATTAAAATCGGAGCTCATTTGCAAAAGTTGGGTTTTGGGACCTAGATGTAAATTGTATATTATGTATATATTCATTCTTTATTCATTTTTTTATTTTATCTTTCGTAATTACTAAAATACAGAAAAATTATGGTTGTGTTGTACTTTAATTATAGTATTTTATTGTATTTTTCCGTTGTAAATATCTCTCATTAAAAAGACAAAAAATTCATATCAGAAAAGCAAACAAAAAATGTACATGCTGTATGTATTCCCTTGTAAGTTCTCCACTATTTTTCATTCTTTATATTTTTTGTTGTATTTAAAGTAGCCTACTTTATTTTATTTTATTTGTTTAATTATTTTACATTCTCTACAATAACCACCATTCAACTCTATTCTACCACCAACCTCCATTCAACCCCACAATTTCTTAAACCTCCCATTCAACTCCATTAATAATATAACCTCCCACCACTTTAATAACCTCTCATTTCATCCTCTTTATATACATCACATCCTCCTCAATTTGCACTTGATCCATCTTTATGTGAGGAGTGCCTAGTTCCCAGAGTTGAATCGGTGACAGCGACGCAACTGCGGTCGAGCGATGACAGCCCTCTCTCCGGTGAGATCCGTTGGTCTTTTGGCCAACATCGCAGCCGCAACTGTATGCTGCTCGAGCTCATCGCTCGCCGGTGATTCGAGCGAAGACCGTGCTCTTGGGAGCACATCATAGGCGACCGTCCGTCTTAGGTAATTTTATTTTCATCTTGCATCATTTGTTTCTTTGCAAATTTTTTTTCAGCACATCACATTACCACCTACATATCATTCTTTTCATCACCACCACCATCACACCATCATTTTGTTCCCCACTTTTTTGTATATATATTATCTCCTGTTTAAAAAATGAAAAAAAAATAAAACAAAGAAAAATTATTACAATTCCAGCACTTAGGCCTTGTTCGTTTGGAGGATAAGGGAGAATGGAATAAGGGGAATAAGCCCCCAACACGGTTCCCCGTGGTACGACTATTCCCCATTATTTCATCTTATTTCACTCTTATTCCTATCTTTATCCCACCTTACCTACCGTTATTTCACCTTATTCTCCTTATTCCTATCCTCCAGCCGAACGGAGAATAGACCCTTATTCCCCTTATTCCCCATCCTTATTCCTGCTTATTCTCCTACCGAACGGGCCCTTAAAAAATTATTTAAAAAATCAAAAAAATTAAAAAAAAAAACACGGAGGAGGGGAACAGCAGCCCAGCGCCGCCACCCCCTCCATAGAGAACGTATTTGGTATTTGGATATTTTTCCAACCGCCGACCAGCAGCGTTCCTCCGCACAGCTGGAGCGTCGTACGCGGCTCTATCGCCCACCACCTCCGCGCCTCCGCGCGGCCGGCCTCCAGCTCGACGGGCTGCCGTACGCAGCCGCCGCCCCTCGCCGACCTCCCCTCTACCGCGAGCAGGACCACGACCACCGACATCCACCTCTTCAGCCGCAGCCGCCGCCCTTCTCGCGGCCGCGTGCGGCCCCGCCGCCGACGGCGCCGCCTTCCCAAGTTGGGTTCTACCCGTGGTCTCAGTAAGAAGAAGAGGAGGTATTTATTTTTTATTTTATGTAAAAATTGCATTTTGTTTATTATATATTTATAATATTACAATTCCGTCCCTGTACATAAGTTGCTTTGTAATGTTATTTTCTGTATTTGCAAAGACAACCCTCTGTTTGCTTCTTAATTTGGACATCAACCTTGCGTCATTTATTTAAATGAAAAATGTTTTCATGTTGAGCAACTAGTTCTAGACCTCATGGATATTTAATTATATTTTTGTGATATTTGGGTAATTAATTAAAATTATTTAACTGAAATTCTCCATATTTTACCCATTTTGAGCACTTAATTTCATATCTCACACATGATTACTTTAAAAATTCCACAAAAATTATAAATGATGCCTTGATATGTGATTGAGATATTGTCCAAATTTCATTTAAAGTGGAGTTGTCTTCTGCCTGAAATAAATTGTAGAGTGATTTTAATATTTGATTTTTAATTAAATCCACGTACTTCATTTTTACGAAATTTCAAGTCTCCTGATTTGTATATGAAAATACCTTTTTGAGATAATTTTCTCTCTGGCTAATTTGATATTATAGATTTATTAAGAATTATTTACTCACTGTTACTCTATTTTTATTAAAAAATATATAAAAAATCATATTGTGTCAAAAATTCCAAAAATATCACTGTAGCTTCCTTGCATCATGTTTTTGTTCCATTAAATTTTTCATAATTTTTGCTTACTGTTTGTGTGATAAATTGCGAAAAAACCCATAAAAGTGTGCATTTTTAGTTATTGCATTTTAACCCCTAAAATTATAAAAAATGTGTTTTGAATTCATCACTGGATTAGGATTCTAGAAAAAATTATAATTTGGCTAAATTAGATTAATTTCGTATTAAAATTAATTTGGTTAAGTTGTGTATTTTCTTAGTGTCTTAATTCAACCGCATTTGCATTTGCATTTTGTTTTGCATAAAAAAAATCTAAAAAAATAACTGCTTGGAAATTCTGACCTAAGTTTTCAAATTAATCCCAAGTAGTTCCTTTGCCTCCCTGTGTTCGACCCCGGACTTGCCCGAGATATAAATTAAGCCGAGACACTCTTCACGAAGATTTTTTTTCTCGGTTCTGACTGAATCATTAAGTACACGTACCACAACGATCACGAATTAATCATCGTATTTAGCGACTCGACAGATGACGTCGTTGCCGGGGAAGCAAACGGCTTAGGGAGTAATTTGGAAAATTGGATTTAGAATTTCACTTACTCGGGTAGTCTGACCCCCGAGTCACTTGTATTTATTCCATCTTTTTTGTAATTATTTTTGTTCTCATTTTTGTATGTGTTTTATTGTTTATCTCTCTAATATAACTTTTACTTTCCTTGCGAGGACCCGGTAGACTTGGAGTGCATCGGAGGTCGACGGACGCGACGCGCGCCGACTGCTGAAGAGCGAGGAAAAGCAAGTTATTTTTGAGAGAAATTTTGTAAATTTTTGTAATTATTTTATTGTAATTATTTAGGTACTTTTCTTCTTTATAGCTGCTCTTGTTTGAGAGCTCTCGTGTGTAAAAAAAACTTGGACATTATTTTGTGGTGTATCGAGACCTGTTTCACTCTCCGGTGAGGGCGGGGCTCGACTTGAGTGGCGATTTAAGGATTAGGCACACGGTAGTATAGCATCAAATTTATTTGTGCCCATCGTAAATTAGGCCACACATATCTTAGAATATTCACACATATTATAAGATTCATAATGAGACGCACATAGACACATACTACTTAGCTCAAATCAAATCAATTCTTCCCCGCTAATAGTATACTGTTTAGGTGTGGTTTTCTCGATCTGCATGCATTTAGTGTAATATTTACAAATTCTGTTCTGCATAACGCATGGAGAGTGATGGGATTCACTGTAAGTATACATTCTTCTAAGGCATCATAGTTTCTCGTTTGCATTCTGATTTCCGATTCCCCTCTTGTTTTACAACTTAAGGTCAAAAGGAAATTGGGACTGAACGGTAGATGTGCTTGTGTGTTCATATAAATTTCAAGTGATAACCTAACTCTAAAATTGGGACTGAATTGAGCAGGTCAATTAAAAATTGGAATAAAAAGAACCCTTGTTCTCGGGTGCATAAAGCCCTCATTATTTGTTTTACTTGCAAGTGAGAGAGAGACGACCCTAGGATAGAGCCAACCTGGATTTCTTACTTACTACTGGTTCTTTCTTTTTAGGCGATTAGCTAATTTTCAGTGAGGATCTACGGTAGCCGGTAAACGGTCTGGATTTCCTTAGTAGAGTGGGAGGTTTAGAGGACGCCTTAGTCCTCAAGGAACGGGTTGCCGTATTTATACGGTCCGTACTTACTCTTATACCGGCTGAAAGTAGGTCAAACTAGTCGTAAGAACATGGCTAGTCTGTAGGAAAAAACGGGCACATAACATCTCGTTAATCTTTCCAAGATTGTATTCTCACCAACTAAAATTGACCAGATAATTCGGCCGAACCCTTACGGCCATCACGTGTTGAGTTGGTGAAATTTAGGGTTTGAATTGTGTTTGTATTGTGTGAGTTCACTCTGCACATTTACGTGCACCGTAGAACTAGCGTCTCATTGAATATCGTGTTCTAATCGGTTCTTTTGACATCGAAGACGACTAATTGGGGGGATATTTATTCGGACTTTGCGAATCTCTCGTTGAACCCTTCAAGAAGTACGTCTTCACAGGTCCACGCGCAACTTGGACCAACCTGGACTCATGACCCTCTTGAGCCCAGGATCACTCACTCTCGGAATGGTTACTCTCAAACCATTCCATTTCTCTCTTCCCACCACACCAAGGAAGACCTACGCCTCGGTGAGAATATCTTGATTCATAAATCCTCTTCTAATCAAGAACACCTTGCTGATTCAGGATCGAAAGAAGACACAAGAAAAATACCTCCAAAGAAGAAAGAAGAGGAAGAAGAGAACCATGAAGACCCATTGAAAATGGTACTAGCCAGATTAGTTGCATCTGAGCAGCAACATGCACTACTCTGAGCTCAGCTAGGACAACTAAATGTTGGGTTTGAACCACCAATGAATGCAACGTACAACCCGGACAATATCAAATTCATAACTACTTGAGTCCGGTCGAACCCAATGTTGATTTTGAGTTGAAGCCGTACTTTCTGACCTGCTGCCACATTTTGATGGGAATGCATCTGAGGAGCCATATGCATTTCTAAGGGACTTTGAGCTCATCTGTGCTAACCTCAAACATAATAATGTTAGCCAGGATTATATTAGACTCAAAGCCCTTCCATTTGCCTTGGGTGGAAAAGCCGATTACTGGGTGAAGAATCTTGGAATCACTGTCACCACTTATGCCCAGTTCAAGGACATGTTTCTGAAGAAGTTCTACCCATTGAGTAGAACTAATATGATGAGGACGCGAATTACAAGTTTTTCCCAATTACCCCATGAAGTCTTTTGTGATGTTTGGGAAAGATTCAATGACATCCTACAGAAGTGTCCCTGTCATGGATTAGATGATAACATCTTGGTCCAATCATTCTTCACTGGTCTCAACCTTGAGATGCAGGGTTTAATGAGCGCTGCCTGTGGAGGCAGCTACACATCACGAGGAGCGGATACCGTCTGGAGGTTATTCGAGCAGATGGCTGAAACTAGCCGCTCACAGATGGCCAGCAGGGCCTATACACCTTCCCCCAGTTCACTCTCATATGGAGGAGGAAAGTCAGCTGTAGTCGATCTCTCTCAGGACGTGATCCCTAGCATGGGACTCCTTGCTGACAAGCTTATTCTAGTCGAGAGGATCGACAGGAGGATTGATGAGTTAGACCGGAGTGTCTCCAAACTTCCAAAATAGATGGAGGAGTTGACTGAGAAGGTATCTAAGATAAAGATACATGCCGTGACTGCACCCTCTGCTCCCGTATACAGAGTTCTCCATGTTCAGGAGCAGTTGGTATCAGGGCAACCCCAGCCGTGGGAGCAGGACCAATCCTACACCCACTCTTTCCAGCAGCCACCTCCAGTAGTAGAGTCAGTCCAGGAGGAGCCTCCACCGGTTTAGGAGGTGAATGTGATATGGTATACTCAGGACCCTGCCAGGCAGGGAAGTACAGGAGACCGACAGACCTATCAGCGTCCCCCGACCTTTCACAACACCGCATTCACCTCCGCACAACCTCCTTCACAGCAGAGCCCTGGATTCCAACCACCCCAGCAGCCGAGGCAGCAGTATCAGCAGTATGGCTGACAGGGCCATTACCAGACGGGTCAGCAGGGCCCGCAACCCCAGCAGCAGCAGTAGAGGCAGTACCCTGGCCAGTAGGGCCAGTCTTCCCATTCTTCTTCCCAGTCTTACCCCCTTACTTCATCGTCTAGTCCCGTAGATATTCATCAGCAGATACTCGACGAGCTACGTTCCTACAGGAATGAGATTCATGACTTACGGGTGGATGGCAACCGCCTGTCCAGATGGCGAGACGAGCAAACTGCACCCTCTACCTCAATCCCAGCCCAAGTTCAGGCTAACCCCAATAGCCTGAACCGATCTAGTTCTCAGCAGCACTTTGGTCAGGTATACTATTCAACATCTCCTAGATCTGAACATGAGATTCTTTCGTGTGACGAGGCTAACCACATGTCACTCAGGAGTGGAAGGACTGTGACCGTACCTGACCGGGCGAGGGACACGAGGAGGGGCATCTCTGGAGCTCTACCTGAGGAGTCTTCAGAGGAGAGGAGGAGAGGCAGCATATTTCGGAGCCCCATCAGCAACATCTGAGGATTTCTACTCAGGGAGCCGAGAGGAGGAGGAGAGCACTAATGTAGCATCGGCAGCGTGGATATTCTTCTGAGTCTACGGAGGACCTTGCATCTCCGGTTGTGGCGGATACCACTCCATCTTCTATTCCACAACCTGTAGTAGATAGTTTTGATTCCGATCCCATGTTGCATCAAAAAGATTCATGTATGAAGAACTATTTTTCACTTAATGCCAAGAATGATATTTCAGTTCATGATTCAGATTCTTCATCCTCTGTTTCTCTAGATTCAATTTCTTTCCTACGTGCTCTTACGGCAGGAAAGTGCATCAAAAAGATTCAGAAAGATGACCCCGATATGGTACGGTATTGTAAAGAAAACATCATTGTAAAGATGCCATTTGATGAATAGGTGTCTAACCATCCTGTATTACAAAAATACCTTAAGGTGAGATGCACACCTACAAGGGTTAGCAGGAAGAAAGAAAACCAAAATATAAAGACACGTGTCTTATCAGTAGCCACAACCTATTGTCTCAAGAATCAGACTTTACCAAGGAAAAAGAGAGACATGGGTGCTCACTATGTGGAGAGTCGTATTGACGACATTGCGTTTGCACGCACACTCTTAGATAACGGTTCTTCGATCAACTTACTTTCCTTAGCATTATATCAGAAATTGGAGTTGGGACCACTTCGCAAATCTAGAGCTTTACTCTAATTCGCAGATCGTTCAATGAAGAGACCTAAGGGAGAAGTGAAGAACGTAGTTATCTCAATTGAGGGGCAGAACTATCAAGTTGACTTCATAGTCTTGGACATGGAGACCCCCAATCATTGGAGAGAATCTCAGATCATTCTCGGACGGCCCTTCCTTAGGACCGCGGGCGCAGCTTTCGATTATGGTACGGGAATGATGAAGTTCCGTTCTCCAGGCGGAGAATTGAACCTTGAGATGAAGCAAACCAAGTATCAGCGACCTGATTCAGAGAGCACTACAGAGTACTCATCTTCAGAGGCAGATTGCAGTATGATTAGCACAGTTGGGATTTGGGGACAGATTCCTTCAGGACAGAGCGAGTCCCTTTCATCTGGAAAGGGTATAGTGGATGATGCAGTTTGCCAGGTGTTGTCTGATCTTGTGAGAGATGCATCTACCTATTCCCATGATGACACAGAGATCCATCTGGATCTGTCAGTTCCATCCCCTTCGGAACGATCATGGGACATAGATGACGAGTCGGACGCGGCATTGGACGAACTACCGCGTTTCTTTGGCGATCCGACTCCCCATACTTCTGACTTGGTGGCGAGTACTACTCAGCTTAGCCCACCTTCATGCAGCACAGAATCAGATTCAGATTCAGTTCAGCCAGATCTGCTTGATGATACCACATTGCCAGAACTGAAATCACTACCTCTTACACTCAAGTACGCCTTTCTTGCGGGACCCAAAGAGAGATATCCTGTCATTATTAGCTCAGACTTGACTTTAGAACAGGAATCTAGGTTGTTAGAAGTCTTAGAGAGGAACCGCAAAGCAATAGGCTGGACAGTGTCGGATCTCGTGGGCATCAACCCCACTCTCTGCTCGCACCACATTTTTACTGAGGAGAATGTGAGACCTTCCCGTGAGTTCCAAAGGAGATTTAACCCCAATCTATGGGAAGTGGTGAAGAAAGAGATTGAAAAATGGTGCAAGGCAGGGTTTATAAACCCTATTTCTGACTCCAAGTGGGTGGCCCCACTTCATGTTGTCCCGAAGAAGTCGAGAATCCAGATGGTCACAAATGAGGAGGGGGTAGAGATCGTGACACGAGTATCTATGTCATGGCGTGTCTGTGTTGACTACAGGCGCCTGAATGCCGCGACCAAGAAAGATCACTTTCCCTTGTCGTTTATTGATCAGATCTTGGAGAGACTCGCAGGGAAAGAGTTCTTCTATTTTCTTGGCGGGTACTCATGCTACAACCAGGTGGCCATAGCCCCTGAGGACCAGGAAAAACCACATTCACATGTCCATTCGGTACTTATGCTTTCAGGCGCATGCCACTCGGGCTCTGCAATGCCCCGGGCACATTTCAGCGGTGCATGATAGCCATATTTGCCGAGATGGTGGGAGATTTCCTGGAAGTGTTCATGGATGACTTCTCAGTCCATGATGATTCTTTTGATACATGGTTAGCGCACTTGGACCGAGTCCTCACGAGATGTAGAGAGGTGAATATGGTACTCTCCTGGGAGAAGAGTCACTTTATGGTGATGGAGGGTATCGTGTTGGGGCATGTCATCTCCAAAAGGGGAATGGAGGTTGACCCTGCCAAGGTGGAGGTGATCAAGAAACTCGATCCACCTACCAACGTGAAGTCAGTACGGTCATTCTTAGGGCACGTTGGATTCTATAGGAGATTCATTCAGGATTTTTCGAAGATCGCCCGCCCACTGACTGAGCTCTTAGGGAAAGACACAGATTTCGTTGTAGATCACAGGTGTGTGGAGGCCTTTGAGCTCTTGAAGAGGAAGATTTGTGCCTCGCCTATCCTACAAGCTCCTGACTGGACTCTCCCCTTTGAGATCATGATTGATGCCTCAGATTTCGCTATAGGAGCTGTGTTTGGACAACAGCAATAGGGGATTCAATTTGTGATTCACTACGTGAGCAAAGTATTAGATCCTACATAGAAGAATTATACAATGACTGAAAAGAAAATGCCCGCAGTAGTATGGGCCCTCGAGAAGTTCAGATCATATTTTGGGCTCTAAGGTGACAATTTACACTGATCACACAGCCATTCGATACTTAATGGAAAAGAAGGATACGAAGGCGCATCTTCTTAGGTGGATTTTACTCCTCCAGAAATTTGATTTGGAGATTAAAGATAAACCTGGAGTGAAGAATGTTGTGGCCGATCACCTCCCCGGATTGAACTTAAGGATTCTCCTGATCATGAGTGGATTAGAGAGACCTTCCCAGATGAGTCAATTTGTGTTATTGACTCACTCCCGTGGTATGCCAACATGGTGAACTATCTTGTCTCCAAGCAGGTTCTCCATGGTTGTACTAGGAGAAGCATTGATCGACTGAAGTAGGATTCGAGGAGATATCACTAGGAAGATCCTTTCCTTTTCTTCGAAGGATTGGATTGTGCTTGGAGAAGGTTTATTCCTCAGGAGGAATTCCATAGTGTCCTCACATATTGTCATTCACTCGAGGCTGGAGGACACCATTCAGGAAAGAGAACCGCTCACAAAGTACTTCAATGTGGATTGTATTGACCGACCTTGTTTAGAGATGCTATTGATTTTGTACGGTCGTGCCCGATCTGTCAACGGATGGGAGGAACAGTTGGACAGAGAGATGAGATGCCTATGCAACTGATGATTATTTGTGATGTTTTTGATGCATGGGGCATAGATTTTATGGGTCCCTTTCCCAACAGCCAAGGACATGAGTACATATTGTTGGCGGTTGATTATTTATCTAGGTGGGTGGAGGCTATCCCAACCCGAACCGCAGACAACAAGACAGTCTGTAAGTTTGTGAGAGACCATATCATTGCTAGGTTCGGGGTGCCAAAAGTTTTGATATCTGATGGGGGTAGCCACTTTGTGAACAGAGATATGAGATCTTTAGCTAAGGACTATGGATTTGAGCATAGAGTTACTAGTCCTTACCACCCACAGTCCAACGGTACGGCAGAGGTTTCGAACAGAGAGGTGAAGAGTATTTTGCAGAAATTGGTTCGTCTCGATAGGAAGAACTGGTCCCAGCTCTTGGACCAAGTTCTATGGGCCTACAGGACAGCCTATAAGACACCATTGGGTACTTCACCATTCAGAATGATTTATGGCAAGCCATGCCATTTGCCCACAGAATTGATTCATAAATCTGAATGGGCAATTAAGCAGATTAATTGGAGTTGTCACCTAGGGAAGCTTTGTCGAGACTTGAACTTGAACGAGCTCATGGAAATCCGAAACAAGGCATATGATAACAGTTTGATTTATAAAGACAAAGTAAAGAGATGGCATGATCAGCACATTAGGTGCAAAGACTTTGTCCCAGGACAAAAGGTATGGTTGTTCAATGCCAGGTTGAAGATGTTCCATGGGAAGCTCAAATCTAAATGGACGGGGCCCTTTGTTGTTAAGAAAGTGCGCAAGAATGGAAGAGTAGAGATAGCCGATCTCACAGTTGGTGCACAATCTCATGTGGTAAATGGACAAGTGTTGAAGCATTTTGTTGATTCGAAAGAGCAGTTAGTCCAAGTCGAGGTCTTAAACTTCATGCAGAGTGAGCACAGAGCATATACATCATATTACTCTTCATGAAGATGCAGCATCAAGATTCAACATCTCAGAAGATTCATTTCTCTTGTACATTCTCCTTCTTTGTATATTCTCCAGATCACATCGGTTCTCACACTTACTCCTGTCCTATACTTAGGCTGACCAGAGCCTAAGTATAGGGGGAACCGATGCCCTTCATGTGTATATACTCATTATTTCTCCTCTTGACCTCGTCCACCCCATTTTTGCTCTTCTTCTACACTTAGGCTGACCAGAGCCTAAGTATAGGGGGCGGATCGACTTCTATACTTTTTATTATTTTAGTTTTGCTACGCTTAGTATGAGCTATGTCTTTTTGTCACCTAGTGCCATGAGGACAGAGCACAAGCTAAGTATAGGGGGGCATGTATGTATTACATATATACTTTACTCATACCTCGTACTTTCACGTATTTTTGTATATATTATACAATAATTACAGGGTGGGTAAAAATTGAAAAAAAAACTTTCCAAAAAAACTAAAACTAAAAAAAACTCTTGAAAAAGAACCTTTTTCAAAAAATGTGTGTCCTTTCTTATTTACTTATCTTTTAAAAAACACTAAAAAAAGAGAGCAAAACTTTTTCTAAAAAAAACTTTCTTCTTTTCCTTTGGTTAAAAAAACTCTCTAAAAAATCACAAAAGAAAAAAAACACTAACTAATAAGTTGGTTTAATCCCTGACACTTACACTTTTACACAAGTCTATTAATGTTCAAGAACACTTGGTTTATGAGGTCTCGAGATTTTGAGTTAACCAGTCTTAGTTATTAGGGTCTTGAACTTAATTATTCACATTTCCCTAATTTGAAAGATTTGTGTGCTATATTGCATGCTTAGTCTCTACCTTAAGAATATGATCAGCACCTCACATACACGACTGCAGTTATGATGAGATGAGTTGAAATTTCACTTGAGGAACTGGGATAAGGGATTTGAGTTTGGACTTGATTTAATGATGCTCGAGGATGGGATAAAATCAATGAAGGCTTCATGAAACCTGAGTGTCAGCATCTTTAGCCAGTATGAGAATATGGTTCTTGTACTATATCTTGATATTTACCTATGTGCCAGGGTTTGATAAAATAAAAAGAATATTGATCAGTGTGCGCCAACTCTTGGTAAAAGCAGTGGAGCTAGCCAAAAATACTACAAAGCAATGAAATGTCAAAGAAAAGCTCTCATTCCACAAAGTCAAATATCAAAGAGCTTCCACCAAAGGCGAGCGCTCCCAACCATTTTAAAGTGTCCACTTGGACCATCGCTATTAGGACCAGGAGTCGGGCTTGCATCAAAAAAGGGCTCTGCATCGTAAATGCTACAAGTCTGGGTGTAGAAGGTATGATAGGTACTTAAAAAAGGCACACCCCGGTGTACTCCCAGGAAAACAAGTGCAGACGGCTCCAACTTCTCTTGACGGACGCACTGATCAACACCAAAAAAATGCGTTGAGTAATAAGGCACTAGAGAGAATCCTTGTTCCAATGAGAGGGAGAGAAGAAATGACACAATCATATGCCCTCCATCAACTGGCCTTCCATCTACACTTTTACTGACAACTAAAGAGACGGTGGATTGAATGCAAGAAATGGTTTATTCCCTAGTGTTGAGGATCGAGTCCTTAGGAGAGTCTCTTGGACTGGAACCTTGGGTGACGTTGTGACTCTACTCTTGTAACTGCAGTCAACACTTAAAGTCATGTATACAAAGAGAGTCTGGTGATTAGGGAAATTGGATACCTTTTGACTAGAGCTTGATTCATCTTAGAATTTTAGGATCTCTAAAACCAAGAGTTCTTGAACGGATCAAATCTTATATTCACATGCACAGTCAGGGGTTAACCTAACTTATTCATTCTTTATTTGCTCGAGGACTAGCAAAGTTTAAGTATAGGGGGGGTGATGAATCCACGATTCATCATCTCAATATCTTGATCTTAGCAAAATCCACGAGTAAATTCCCTAATAAATGTTTATAAAATAAATATATTAACAAAATGACTCTTGTAAATAAAACATACTAATTATTGTATATTAGATTGTACAAAATAATTTAACAATAAAAAGCCACAAAATTAAAAGAGTTTTTCACCTGTAAATAGCCCAAAACTTCATGTATTTTTAATAATTTTATTTCAATTCCTTTTTTTTCTAATTCTTTCTCTAACTTGTTTATAAAAATATTTATAAAAATACAAAAATATAAAACAAATTTCACCTCAAATAAATACTCTTAGATCCCATAGAGAAAAAGCCACAAAGACTAACTTCCAAGCCAAATTCCAGCTCCGTATGAACTCTGAATTCACCAAACTTACTTTTAAAGTTCAAGTTAGAAAATTATCTATCCAACGGAAATGGTTTCATTAAAATCGAAGCTCATTTGCAAAAGTTGGGTTTTGGGACCTAGATGTACATTGTATATTATGCATATATTCATTCTTTATTCATTTTTTATTTTATCTTTCTTAATTATTAAAATACAGGAAAATTATGGTTGTGTTGTACTTTAATTATAGTATTTTATTGTATTTTTCCGTTGTAAATATCTCTTAATAAAAAGACAAAAAAATTCATATTAGAAAAGCAAACAAAAAAATGTACATGTTGTATGTATTCCCTTGTAAATTATCCACTATTTTTCATTCTTTTTATTTTTTGTTGTATTTAAAGTAGCCTACTTTATTTTATTTTATGTATTTAATTATTTTACATTCTCTACAATAACCATCATTCAACTCTATTCTACCACCAACCTCCATTCAACCCCACCATTTCTTAAACCTCCCATTCACCTCCATTAATAATATAACCTCCCACCACTTTAATAACCTCTCATTTCATCCTCTTTATATACATCTCATCCTCCTCAATTTGCACTTGATCCATCTTTATGTGAGGAGAGCCTAGTTCCCAGAGTTGAATCGGTGACAGCGACGCAACTGCGGTCGAGCGACGACAGCCCTCTCTCCGGTGAGATCCGTTGGTTTTTTGACCAACATCACAGCCGCAACCGCATGCTGCTCGAGCTCATCGCTCGTCGAAAATTCGAACGAAGACCGTGCTCTTGTGAGCACATTATAGGTGACCGTCCATCTTAGTTAATTTTATTTTCATCTTGTCATCATTTGTTTCTTTGCAATTTTTTTTTCAGCACATCACATTACCACCTACATATCATCCTTTTCATCACCACAACCATCACACCATCATTTTGTTCCCCACTTTTTTGTGTATATATTATCTCTTTTTAAAAAAATGAAAAAAATTAAAACAAATAAAAATTATTACAGTTCCAGCACTTAAAAAAATTATTAAAAAATAAAAATAATAATAATAAAACACGGAGGAGGAGGGGAACAACAGCCCAGCGCCGCCGCCCCCTCCCCTTTCCAACCGCCGACCAGCGGCGCTCCTCCGCACAGCCGGAGCGCCATGCGCGGCTCTGCCGCGCACCTCCTCCGCACCTCCGCGCGGACGGCCTCCAGCTCGCCAGGCTGTCGTGCGCAGCCGCCGCTCCTCGCCGACCTCCCCTCTGTCGCGAGCAGGACCACGACCATCGACCTCCACCTCTTCAGCCGTAGCCTCTGCCCCGCGCCGCCCTCACCCCTGCGCCTCGCCGTCGCCCTTCTCGCAGTCGTGCGTGGCCCCACCGCCGACGGCGCTGCCTTCCCAAGTTGGGTTCTACTCGTGCTCTCAGGAAGAAGAAGAAGAGAAGGTCTTTATTTTTTATTTTATGTAAAAATTGCATTTTGTTTATTATATGTTTATAATATTACAATTACGTCCCTGTACATAAGTTGCTTTGTAATATTGTTTTCTGTATTTGAAAAGACAACCCTCTGTTTGCTTCTTAATTTGGACATCAACCTTGCATCATTTATTTAAATGAAAAATATTTTCATGTTGAGCAATTAGTTCTATACCTCATGGATATTTAATTATATTTTTGTGATATTTGGGTAATTAACTAAAATTGTTTAACTGAAATTCTCCATATTTTACCTATTTTGAGCACTTAATTTCATATCTCACACATGGTTACTTTAAAAATTCTACCAAAAATTATAAACGATGCCTTGATATGTGATTGAGATACTGTCCAAATTTCATCTAAAGTGGAGTTGTCTTGTGCCTGAAATAAATTGTAGAGTGATTTGAGTATTTGATTTTTAATTAAATCCACGTACTTCATTTTTACGAAATTTCAAGTCTCCTGATTTGTATATGAAAATACCTTTTTTGAGATAATTCGCTCTCTGGCTAATTGATATTGTGGATTTATTAGGAATTATTTACTCACTGTCACTCTATTTTTATTAAAAAATACATAAAAAAATTCATATTGTGTCAAAAAATTACAAAAATATTACTGTAGCTTCCTTGCATCATGTTTTTATTCCAGTAATTTTTTCATAATTTTTGCTTACTGTTTGCGTGACAAATTGCGAAAAAACCCATAAAAGTGTGCATTTTTAGTTATTGCATTTTAACCCCTAAAATTCTAAAAAAATGTGTTTTGAATTCATCACTGGATTAGGATTCTAAGAAAAATATAATTTGGCTAAATTGGATTAATTTCGTATCAAAATTAATTTGGTTAAGTTGTGTATTTTCTTAGTGTCTTAATTCAGTCGCATTTGCATTTGCATTTCGTTTTGCATAAAAAATCTAAAAAATAACCGCTTGGAAATCTAGACCTAAGTTTTCATATTAATCCCAAGTTGTTCCTTTGCCTCCCTGTGTTCGACCTCGGACTTGCTCGGGATATAAATTAAGCCGAGACACTCTTCACGGAGATTTTTTTGTCGGTTCTGACTGAATCGTTAAGTACACGTACCACAACGATCACGAATTAATCATCGTATTTAGCGACTCGACAGTAACCCGATGTGGATTTTCTATCATCCACATCCCCTCCAAAATCGACATTGGAGTATCCTACTACTTCAAGCGATTCTGCTTGATACACAAGCTTCAGATGTATTGTCCCTTTCACATTCGAAGAATCCTCTTTACAGCTTCCCAATGTGTTGAACAAGGATTGCTTTGATATCTACTAACTAAGCTTACTGGATAAGCTAAATCAGGTCGAGTATACATCATTGCATACATTAGACTTCCCACCGCTTGTGCATATGGTACATCTAAAGATTTCTGCCCCTTTCCGGGACACTGAGTCTTACTGAGTCTCTTTCCCATCACAAGTGGTGTTGTAGCTGGAGTATTGTTCTGCATTCCAAATCTCCTTAATACAATATGCAAATATTTTTCCTGACTAAGGCTCAATATTTTTGAGTCCCTGTCTCTTGTTATTTGAATTCCAAGAACATAGGATGCTTCGCCCATGTCCTTCATCTCAAATTCATTGCTCAATTTTTGTTTGATTTCATTGAGCATTTGTATGTCATTACCTGCAAGCAGAATGTCATCAACATATAATGACATGATTGCAAAACTGCTCCCACTCTTCATGATATACACACAGTTATCCAATTTATTTGAAACAAATCCAAATTGAATAACTTTCTCATGAAATTTGAGATACCATTGCCGCGAAGACTGCTTTAAGCCATATAATGACTTTCTTAACTTGTAAACCTTTTTCTCCTAAACTTCAACTTGAGGTCCCTCAGGTTGTCGCATATAAATCTCCTCCTTTAATTCTCCATTAAGGAAGGTCGTCTTCACATCCATTTGGAATAATTCCAAATCCATATATACGACTATGACTAAGATCATCTGAATGGATGCAAACTTAACCACTGGAGAGTAGGTTTCTTGGAAATCTATTCCAGCTTGTTGAGTATAACCTTTGGCAACTAATCTAGCTTTGTATTTGTCAACAGTACCGTCAACTCGGTACTTTTTCTTGAATACCCACTTACATCCTATGGATTGCCTACCTTCTGGCAAATCACATAATTCCCAAATACCGGTTCGCTCGATAGAGTCCAACTCATCTCTCATGGCGGTCGACCATGATTCCAACTCAGACGAACCCATAGCTTCATCATAGGATATGAGATCTGTACAATCCACGACATCCTCGTCCACGGTGTAACACGATGCCTCGCATCCATAGAAATGGTAATCTTCCATCCATGTGGGCCGTGTTCTGGGTCTCTTGTTGCCAGATATACTCGAAGGTTGTGTGGGTCCACCCACTTCCTCTAAAGGATCATCATGTTCCATAGGTTCATTCTCTATATTTGGATGATCAATATCATCTTCAAGTTCTTGTCTAATGCTCAAGTTATCTTCATTGTCTTGTAGGACAATCAGAGGATCTGATTCCTCCACTTCATGCTCCTTTTCTTGATGAATAATCAAGAAAAGTTGCATCACGACTTTCGATCAGACCTTTGATTTCATGGAAGAACCTATATCCTTTAGAATTTTCACTATATCCAATAAATTTACATTTTAATGTCCTGAAGTCTAGCTTATCCCTAAGTTGACTCGGTACCAGAACTTGTGCAACACATCCCCATTTCCGGAGATAGCCCAACTCGGGCTTTCTGCCATTCCATATTTCATATGGCGTTGATTCTACGGACTTTGTGGGAATCCTGTTCTGTATATAGTTCGAAATCAACACTAACTTTCCCCAGAATTTCTTGGAGAGTCCTAAGCGTGAAAGCATACACCTTACTGCATTCATCAAAGTTTGATTCTTTCTTTCTGCTACACCATTCTGATGTGGTGTATAGGGCATTGTAGTCTGCCTACGAATGTCTGTCTGAATACAATAATCCTCAAACTCCTTTGAGGTATATTCTCCACTTCTATTTATCCTAAAAGTCTTGATTGGTTTTCCCAATCTTGTCTCCACTTCCGTCTTATATCTCTTAAATGTTTCAAGTGCTTCTGACTTTCTTTCTAAGAGATAGACATAGGAGAACTTTGAATAATCATCAATGAATGTTATAAAGTATTCCTTACTTCTATATGTGCTGACGCTCAGTGGTCCACATATGTCTGAATGGATCAAACCTAGTAACTCTGTTGACCGAATTCCAGTTGAGAAGGGTCTTCTCGTCATTTTACCGGTTAGACAGTGTTCGCAGGACAATGTCCTTGAACCTGTGATCTTAGGCAACAAATTTGCCTTAATCATTTGATCCATCTTAGAATTTCCTGGATGACCCAGTCGCATGTGCCACAAGTCATAATCAGACAAATAACACAAAGAATAATCAGAAGTGACATTCATTGATTCACTGGAATTTATTACAGGAAGATAAAATAGGTCATGCCCGGGCACAAATTTTCCCATCGCATAGACCTTCTTATTCTTGCCAATAGAACTACGTTTATTGTAAAACCTAACTTCGAAGTCTTTCTTGAGCAGCACTGGGACAGATATCAGGTTCCGACGTATCCCTGGGGCATATAGTACATCATTAAGTACCATAATGCTATCTTCCAGGTCAAGTATGTATGTCCCAACACCTTCTACGTCCAGATAGGTGTTGTTCCCCATGAAGATCCTCTGTTCTCCTTTGCTCAGTTCCTTGAAGTCCACCAGGCCCACCTTCGTCTTCGCGATGTGTCTGGTTTCTCCAGAATCGATTCACCATCCATCACTGTCTGTGATGATGGAGTTGCATTTCACGACAGCCGCGAATTCCGTTTTCTTCTTGCCTTTGTTTTCAGGCATTTTAGAATTTCCCAGCTTCTTCTTGTTGGGGCAATTGACCTTGAAATGACCATATTTTCCACAACCGTAGCAAGAGCCGCGTGGGTATTTCCCACTCTTTCCCTTGAAATTCGCCTTGGAGGGGCCCAATCTTTTCTTTGTGTGCATGGCATTTGCTTCTTCTTCTTCCTCAACCTTAAAGATCTCAGCTTTCGATCTTTGTTTGGAGAGGTCCTGCTCAATTGCCAGCTGTGCAGGTAGGTCCGTCACAGACAAGAAGGACAAGAAAAGAAACGGTCAGGTAGCTCAATCAATCAATATCACAAATGCAAGAGATAGAAACTAAAGCTATGGTAGACAATCAGCACAAGCAAAATGCAAACTACTCGCTGTTGCTCCCCAGCAACGGCGCCATTTGATTTAACTGAAATTCGGTGGTCTTAAGTTCAACACAAAGCGTGAACTCAGTCGAAGTGTCAACCACACAAATCTCGATTAAAGTCAACAATTAACCCACACTAAAGATCAATAAATTAGAACTAATGTGAAGTTAAAATTTATTTTTAACTCTACATAAAAGATGTATAGGTGCAAGTATGTAGAGAGTTCGAACACAGGGAGCAAATAGGGTAATTCAAAAATTGTTGCACAAGTGAGTGTGTGAGTCAAGTGTCTACACTAAGCAAGCAAGCAAAGGAAATTTTTGTGGGTCTTTAATTTTTAATTTTTTTATTTAATTTTTAATTTTGTATTTTGATTTTTAATTTTCTGATTTTTATATTTTCTAATTTATATATTTTTTTTCTTTTTGAATATTGGAATCTAAAAACAATGTAATGAAAGGCAAGATAAAATATTTATAAAAATGTGCAAAAATAACCAAAAATTCAGAAATAAAATGTTTTTAATGTTTTTAGGATTTTTTACTGTTTTTGTGATTTTTTCAAGGTGTTTTTGGTATTTCTAATTAGTAAAATAAGTCAAAACAGTGCAAATAGTGCTGGCTGTGAATAAAATGGGAATTAAAAATAGCAACCAATACTCAAAATTTTTCAAAATAATTTTCAAATAAAGCTACTGAAAAATTCAACAAACAGGAGTTGAATTTGTATTTTTTGGAGTTTTCCTTGATTTTATATATTTTTTTGAAGTTTTAGAGTGTTTTCAAATTTTTAGTGTTTTTCTTTTGAGATTTTTAGTGATTTTTGGACTGACACTAAAATAGTATAAAATAGACACTAGGTAATTTTTTTGTAATTTTTCGAAGTGTTTTAATATTTTTTTAGCATTTTCTAAGCTAGACAGTACATAAAAAGCATGTTTTTGATTTTTAATAAAGATAAAAATAAAATAAATTCAAAAACTAAATTAATAGCGTCAAAATACAAGTTCACAGTAACTTAAGTTCAAAATTTGAGAATTTTTAGAGGCCAAATGAAGGTCTAAATAAATAGAGCAAGTCAGCACAAGTGATAGGCCTGGCAGGGACTAAATTGCAAATAAGCAGACATTCAGGGGGTTTTACGCAAATTTCACACAAAATTAATACTGAATAGACTATTTTCAGGACCAAATAGCAATCACAAAATCCGCCTGGGCTGTTTGGCAAAATTCCAACCTCCGCGCGTGCAATGCACGCGCCTGGGGAGGATCTACTTGCAATATTACAAAGTTTGGGGGGGCTGAGTGCAAGTTACCCTAAAAATATAAAACGTAATAAAACATTTACTGGACTAAGCGCTAAAACCCAAGACTCTAAGGGCCTTGTCCGCAAAATGTCCACGCACACGTGCTACGCACGTGCGCTGGGCTGGCAAGGGCTAAGATGTAAATAGGAAAGCTACAGGGGGTTTTTAGCATATTTTACAAAAGTCATAAACGACAAATGAAAGTTTGCGTAGCTAATGAATAATACAAAAGGTCGGCGGGGATTACTTGCAAAATTCCCCGCCAAGGGCGCAATCGAACGGTGGAGCGCGATCCACTAATCCACGTGTCAGCACAGCACGCTCCGATACCCCTTCGGCCTTGAACGGTGTAGATTAGATCTCCTCCTGAAGACCGAACGGTGGCAGTTGGAAGAGATCCAACGGATGCTGCTTGCCTGGGCTGGCGCTCCAGATCTGACGGCGGGGAAGCGACGTCGACGAACGGGGAAGAAGCTCCGCCGGAGCGAACTTCTCCCCGCTGCAACGCTCCTCCTGACGTCCTTAGCCGCTCAAGAATGGCGCAATCTCCTCCTGCAGGCCTTCTCTATTCGCTTGGGGCTTCAGAAGGTGGCGACGACCACCAGGGCTCGCCGGCGAGGGTAGAAGAGCAACGCCCTCCAAACACCTCCGGCGAACCCTCAAAAATGCTCCAGGTGCACTTTAGGCTCTGTGACCTGCACAAAAAGGGTGATATGGTCAGGGGTAAATTGCCCCGACCAAGTAGCGAGGTGGGGTGAAGGTGGCTGGTTGCAGATTGAAGGAGGAACGAGGGAGGCCGGATGTAGCTCCGGCGATGATCGATTTGGCGAATCGATACGCGACAGAGGTGAATGCGGAAATGAGAATGAAGCTTAGACTACACTAATGCAAAAAGAAACTAAAACTAAGGGTATTATACTGCCTCGAGCCCGGATCAGGTGAGGGAGGGGGGTACCTCGACGGGGAAACCACCGGAGGTAGGAGGGGCGCCCGGACCTTGCCCAGCTCGTCTCCGATGACGCGAGCGAGGCGCTGTCACCACCATCTCGTCGAAGGTTCAGAGAGATGGAAGGTTTAGGTCAAAAATGGGGTCCAACTTTTCAAATCAGGTCAAGGGCTGGTTTTAAGGGGTTGACGAACACGGCCCCTTGATCGAGGAAGAACAGGCGAATCGAAGGCTCTCGGTTCGAGATAATCAAAGGGCGTGATAGCTGGATCATGGGGGAGCAACATTGCAGAAGGGTGCGTGCCCAAACGATGAAAGGATCGCCCGTGAAAAATCCAAGAAAAAGGGTGCTCGAGACGGTCCAGGAGGCTAAGACCTGGGGTCAGGAAGTTGACCCCCGGTCAACGGATGGCGTGGCCTGATTGGGCCACGTCATCCGCAAAAAGACAAAAACGTAAATAAAACTTTGTAAATTGAATTAAAAATAATAAATGATTTAATTAATTTTAGGTTATTTAATGAAAAATGTTTATTATTTTATATAGTATTTTATTCCGATTTTTAATTATTTTTATGAGTTATAATTTTACAAGTTGCTTTTATACCCCTATATAGGTATATTATCTATATATCGTAATGTTTTATTTTTATTTTGTGTATTTTAATTTCATTATTTGTATTTATTATTTTCTAAAATTATAAGATACTTTTATGTACACAAATAGATTTTTATTTTATTTTTCTGATTTATTTTGTATATTAAATAAAATATAAGAGTGTTTTGTATATGTATATGTATAGGCAGTATACCTATGTATTCTTTATACAAATATTTTTATTTTGTATTTTATTTGCATTTTTATTTTAATTTTAATGCACATATATATTATAAGTAATATTTACATAATTCTAAAAATATAAAAATGAATAAATAATGAATAAAGAATAAATTGAATATTTTAATCTGTACAAGTATACAATGAGGGTCCAAAACTCAACTTTCAAACCGTAGCTCCGCCAAATGCGAAACCACCACCATTGGATAGATTATTTTATTCTATATACAATTAAAGGTGAGTACACTGCATTTGGAGTTGTCAGTTGTGAGATACGGGTCAGGAAAGTTGGGATTCTAGATTCTTATTCAGACCATATCTTTTCATATGTACATTATTTTTCTGTGAATTCGATTTTGTAGTTTTCTTTATTAAATTATCTACAACTTTCATGTACAAAGTTTCTTTATTTGATGAATAGAAAGTGGAACCAAAAATAGGTCCCAAAATGAATAAAGAATGAATAGAATGTATAGGTATTTTATCGGTATTTCTGACCTTATCTCCCCCTACTTTATTCCTTGTCGACCTATTCATCAAGATGCCTAGTTCTCGGGGTTTTGGGTCATAAAATATTTACAATATTTTATTCTTTTTCTTTTCTTTTATTTATTCTATAATTTTGGCCTTAATTACAGTATTTTATACATTATATAGATGCACATGCATGAGTGCTAAGATGCTCTATTTAAGGGTATTTACAGGCATTTGCTAGGGTTTTTAGTGTCAAAATGATAGAATAAAGATGATGAAATGTGGATTCATCATCCCCCTATACTTTACCTTTGCTAGTCCCTAGCAAACACTTATGCAATAAGTGCAAAAAGAAAAAGAAAGAAAAGAAAAAGAAGAAGTTGGATTTTATTTGATTGTCAAACTTGTCTTCGCAAAATCAAAGTTTGGAGCTTAATACGGACCTTTGGAATTTAGTGCGGGCGGAACCTTATTGAGAACCGAATTTGAAATCCAACAGTCCTTGAGAATCCCAAAACTCTATCCAAGTCTCCTCAATAGCCGGGTCAGAAATACTTCAACTCATACGCAAACTCTTACGACTATGAATCTGACTTGTACAGTGTAAGTGATGGTGGCTCTCCCCAACTAGAATGACAAAGAAACTGACTTCTCCAGCACGACAGCCCAATGATTCCCCAATCCAATGACTCCATCCTCGAGGAGCGGGGTATTCCCTTCTAAGTTCAAGTGGCAACCAGCTCAAGAGGAGGGGGTGAAGAGAAGAATGGACGATAGCCAGTGTAGCTACCTATCCCGGGATGCAAGACCAGTGTAGTCAAGTCATCCTGCTGCAGGCTCATATATTTGACCTTGGAACTCAAGCTTGCTTATTGACTTTGTACATCCATGCAGGCTTTTTATTTTTGTACATGCCTGAACTTTTTTTTTGAATACTATATACAGCAGCATTTACATAAGGAGTTTTTCCTCTTGAGCCAGTAGACTATCCCTCTTTTGAAGCTTTATCGCAACCCACAGCCTCCTGTCTTTAGACTTCCTAATCACTGGACGGGTTGGGGTGCACTTCCCTCCCTAGAGGAGGACAAGTGTTTCCACTTGTGTGCGTCTCATATCGGCAAATCCAATCCCCTCACCACTCCAACTGAGTTGAGCCATGTGAAAGGTGCAAGTGTCCAAGTTAGGTCATTATCAACAAGAATCGTGCGTGTGCTCCGAAATACTCTACTTAGGCAGTCAAGAATCCATTGAACCAAGTCCCGTGATCCTCAAAGAATTAAGTCAACTAGACCTGAAGTACCTCAAACCCAGTTCCTATAAGGTTCCTGTTATTAGGTAGATTTTAAGGTCAAATTAAGCTCCAATCTCCGGATTTTACTTAGACTTGTTCAACTATCAAACTCAATCCGAAAAATGCTCATGCTATGCAATGCAATGCAGAAAATATTTTTGTGATGCAATTTTCAAGATTATGAACTTTTTATGGATTTTTGAAAAGATGATGATGATGCATATGCATTTTTTTGTCTTTTTCAAAAAGATTTTTCAAATGTTTTTGGATTTTAATTTTGCAAATGTTTTTGGGCTTTTTGAAAACAAAAAGATTTTGGCTGAAAAATAGGTTAAAATATGTACACGGGAGTGCTTCTCATATTTACAAGAAGTGGATTTTGAGAATTTACAGGGTAAGTGGTCAATTTTATACATATATACATATAGTGGATTTTGGTATGATGTGTATATTCCTCAAACTTATTTGACACAAGCTTTTCACACAATTTTTGAAAACTATAGTCCAAAGTAATTTTTACAAACATTTTACACACATTTGAAAACATTTTTGCAAAGGCTTTCAAAACAGTATACATAGGTTTTTCAAATCATTTTTGCAACCATTTTCAAACCATTTGCAAATCATTTTTCAAACATTTTATTTCACACAAAGAAAAGAAGTTTTACAAACCACACATTTTTACACAGGTTGAAAACATGTAACAAAACATTTTCAAAATAGTTTTCAATAGATGTTCACAAAAATTTTCAAACCATTTTTCAAACATTTTGCAAAAAACATTTTCACCTGATTTATTAATTAGTAATTACAAAAAGAATTTGAGGAATAACCACATCTTTTTATTAAGGTTTTTTAATGAATTTTAAAGAATGATTAGCCATATTATAAGGAAAATACGAAAGTACGAGTTATGGCTAAAGTATATACGCAGTATATACGACCCCCCTATACTTAGCTTGAGCATGTCCTCATAGATCGGAGAGAAAAGAGAAGACATAACTCGTACTAAGTATAGGCAAGTCTAAAGAATGAATGAATCAATGAATGAGAAGTTGACCGTCCCCCCTATACTTAGGATCAAATAATCCTAAGTATAGCAGACTGTACACAAAGCAGGGAGGGTCAAGGGTGGGAACGAACAGATCGTACTCAGATTGTCTCCCCCTATACTTAGGGTGAAATATCCCTAAGTATAGACAAGAAGAGGAGACAATGGAGAAGATCGAAGAGAATAGAACAACTCGGGGTACCAACCCCCCTATACTTAGGACAAAGTACGTCCTAAGTATGGAAAACTGTCTACAAGGGCGGCACCTTTTTGCTAGATACAGAAGATAGAAAAGGAAAAGAAGAAAAGAAGAAAAGTAGGAAATAAATCAGCAGATGAAATTGTGATATGAACAGATGGATCTGTACAGCAGATGATGGAATTGATCACCATGTATGAGATGCAGATGATGAGATTCAAAGGACACATCTCATACCAGAAGAATGGGGGCAACGTCAATGGTCGGCGGATCATGATCAAGATATAGTTTCAGGCGTTGACCATTGACGCGGAAGGTAGAGGAAGATGACGGTTCGGATATGTCGATGCTGCCATTGTCATGTACCTTCCTGACCACATACGGACCTTTCCACTTGCTCTGCAACTTCCCTGGGAATAATTTCAGCCTGGAATCAAACAACCATACTCTCTGATCGGGCTCAAACTGTTTATGGCTGATATGCGAATCGTGCCATGTCTTCACTTTTTCCTTGTACTGTAGGCTGTTGGAAAAGGCTGTGTCTCTAAGTTCTTCTAGGGCTGCTAATTCTGCTCTTCTCTGGTCTCCTATACTCTCGGGATCTAAGAGCAACTCAGTAACTGCCCAAAAAGATTTGTGCTTGATCTCCACTGGCAAATGGCACGGCTTGCCATAGACGAGACGAAAAGGAGATGTCCCCAATGGATTCTTGAAAGACGTCCGATAAGCCCACAGGACCGAGTCCAAAAGTTGTGACCAATCCTTTCGGTCTGGGCGGACAACTTTCTGCAAGATTGTCTTTATCTCCCGATTCGAAACTTCGGCAAGACCATTAGTCTGAGGGTGATATGGAGTGGCAACCCGATGGTCAATGCCGAACTCGTCTGCAAGGGCTCTGACTTTGTCATTGATGAAATGAGACCCCCCGTCTGAAATCAAGACTCTAGGTACTCCGAACCGTGAAATGATATTTTTCCTCAAAAATTTGCAAATGGTTTTAGCATCTGCGGCTCGGGCGGGGATGGCCTCAACCCATCGGCTGACATAATCCACATCGAGCAAAATATGCTCGAATCCCTGACTCTTAGGAAATGGGCCCATGAAATCAATCCCCCATGCATCAAAAACCTCACAGAAGTGAATGGGTTGCATGGGCATCATGTCTCTCTGTCTGCAGGTTCCCATTTTCTGACAGTCAGTACATCTCTTCACGAACTCATCAGAATCCTTGAAGAGAGCAGGCCACCATAGGCCGGATTGAAGCACCTTCTGTGCTGTCCTTTTTCCAGAATGATGTCCTCCTGCCTCAAGCTTGTGGCAGTATGTGAGGACGCTATGATGCTCTTCTTGAGGAATGCACCTCCTCCAGATACTGTCCCCTCCTTCATGATAAAGGACGGGGTCCTCCCAATGGTAAAACTTGGCCTTCGCCAGGAAGGTCTCAAGTTTCTGCATGAGCCAACCTTGTGGAATCGTCTTGGCTACAAGATAGTTCACAATGTCAGCATACCACGGGAGTGAGGTGACAGCCAAGATCGCCTCATCTGGGAATGTCTCTGTGATAGGTGCGATGGGCTCAGATTCCTCAAGATTCTCCAATCTGGAGAGATGATCCGCCACCACATTCTTGACTCCAGGCTTATCCTTAATTTCAATATCAAATTCCTGGAGTAGAAGGATCCATCTGGTGAGACGTGCTTTGGCATCCTTCTTAGACATTAGGTACCGGATGGCGGTGTGATCAGTGTAGATGGTTACTCTAGATCCGAGAATGTAAGATCGATACTTATCAAGAGCAAAAACTACGGCCAGCATCTCTTTCTCAGTTACAGTGTAATTCCGCTGAGCGGCATCCAAAGTCCGGCTGGCGTAGTGAATGGCAAAAGGTAAACCATCCCTCCTCTGTCCGAGCACAGCCCCAACGGCAAAATCTGAAGCATCCGTCATGATCTCGAATGGGAGAGACCAATCGGGTGGCTGAAGGACAGGAGCAGAAACAACCATATTCTTGAGAGTCTCAAATGATTCAAGACACTTATCATTAACAATAAACTCGGTGTCTTTAGTCAGCAAGTCAGTGAGCGGCCGGGCAATTCGGCTGAAATCCTGAATGAACCGTCGGTAGAAACCGACATGCCCCAGAAAAGACCGTAACTGACGCAAGTTGGATGGCGGATTGAGTTTTCTGATGATATCCACCTTAGCCGGATCGACCTCCATGCCCCTGTTGGAGACGATATGACTAAGGACCGTCCCCTGAGTCATCATGAAATGACTCTTCTCCCAGGATAAAACAAGGTTGACCTCAATGCAGCGCTTGAGCACGCGGTCTAGGCAGTCAATACAAGCGTCGAACCCGTCGTCATAGACCGAGAAGTCATCCATGAAGACCTCTAAACAGTCACCCACCATGTCCGAGAAGATGGACAACATGCACCTTTAGAATGTCGCCGGAGCGTTACATAGACCAAAGGGCATCCGTCTGAAAGCATACGTCCCAAACGGACAGGTGAATGTCGTTTTCTCCTAGTCTTCGGGCACAATAGCCACTTGATTGTACCCAGAGTACCCATCAAGAAAACAGTAATGACTCTTCTCAGCTAACTGCTCGATAATCTGATCAATGAAGGGTAGCGGGAAGTGATCCTTCTTGGTGGCCTCATTCAATCGTCTGTAGTCCACACAGACCCTCCAAGAAGTTGGTACTCTGGTAGCGATCTCCTCTCCAGACACGTTGACAACTGTAGTGATACCCGTCTTCTTAGTAACCACATGTAGCGGACTTACCCATTTGGAGTCGGAGATGGGATAGATGAAATCGGCGCTCCACCACCTTGAAATTTCTTTCATGACTACGTCTCGAAGATTCGGGTTCAGCCGTCGTTGGAACTCACGCGACGGCTTAGCGTTATCCTCAAGATAAATGTGTGAGAGCAAAGATTTGGGCTCAGCCCCTGGAGATCAGCTATACTCCAACCGATTGCCTTGCGGTTTCTTTCAAGAACCTCCATCAGACGAGATTCTTGCTCTCCAGTCAAATCTGTTGAGATAATGACTGGGTACATTTCTTGCTCACCCGCAAGGAATCTGTATGTCATCGACTGCGGCAGAGGTTTCCGTTCTGGACATCTGGGAGGTGGCAGATCTGGCTTCTGATATGTCTGTGTAAATGCTACCAGGTCTGCATGGGAGAACTCTCGCTCTGCATGAATTTCTGACGAAGGGCGGCCTGCTGAATCATCAATAAACTGCACTGGCTCGCACTCTGTCATGGCTGTTGGCTCAGAAGGAATCAGACAAGGCAAATAATCATCAAAGTCATCCCAGTCAATGTCTGAATCCGAGGGATCTGAAGAAGATGAACATGATTGAAATTCCTCAGCACCGCTCATAGCAACACTGTCAGCTTCAGATATATCCTCATCCAGGAATGTGCTCTCCCGGCTCTCGACTGCCATAAGCTTGAGATATAGTGAATCTGTAGGCAAGGCGAGGGTCGGTGCTACGGGATCTTTCCAGTTGGATTCATCATCAGTCATCTCAAAATCACAAACCTGGTGGATGTCTAGCTCCTCCTCTGTCATCTGCTCGGTTTCGCTGGATTGTTCTGAGCACGCCAACTCTCTGGCTCTGGTCTGGTCGATCGTATCTATTTGTATGCTTTCACCCTCTACGCGAAAACATACCGTCCCACTGTCATGGTCGGATACCGCCTTGGCAGTGGCCAAGAATGGGCGTCCAAGTATGATGGGGGCATCGGTTACCGACTCAGGGATCTCCATGTCCAATACAACAAAGTCCACAGGGAATTTCAGGCCCTGAATGGTAACGACCACGTCCTTCAACAACCCCTTCGACCTCTTAATCGACCTATCAGCAAACTGAGGGATCGTTCTGCTTCGAAGAAGAGGGCCAAACTCGAACTGCTTGAGTAAGGCTGCCGGAAGGAGGTTGATCGAAGACCCGCTGTCTAATAGAGTAAGATCGAACCGCTGCTCCTGGATCTCGCATCTGACATAGGAAGCTCCTGTATCGGGTCGCTTGACTGGCAATGTGTTCTGAATGGCGCAGCAAGTGTCGTGAGTGAGCATATGGATTTGATCTCTGTGCCTCTTCTTCCTTCGGACAGTAGTTGTCTCTTTCAAATTCTTCTTGAAGAAGGGGATATGCTCAAATGCTTCTCGTAGAGTCAGCTGAATGTGAAATCTGTCAATCATTTCGTTGCCGAACTCTACCTGTTGGCTCTTTTTCGGATTTTCTTTTTTGTTCCCCTTCACACGGCGGAGTGCCTCCGGGAAGGGGATGGTAGGGGCCTCCTCAGATGGAGGACTAGGAATCGGTCCCTATGCTTGTGAAGAAGGAGAATCCATACAATAATCATCATTCACCACATATGGATCCGCAATTTGAACAGAAACCTTTCCTTTATTCATATTTTTGTTTTTGTTTTTGTTCCCACAGTCTCTAGATACAAAATGTGGTAACATCACAGATGGTGGCTCAACAAAAGTAGATGTGGTGGCCTCAACGCCACCACTAGCACCGGTCTTCGCGGCATCAGCACCGCGCTCTGGTTCATCATCCAAAATGGTGGCATCAGCACCACCGTCTGCAACTGGTATCACGACGGCATCAGCACCGTCGTCCTGGACTCCATCATTGGTGGCATCAGCACCACCGTCTTCAACATCATCATTCACGGCATCAGCACCGCTATTCTTCTCCTCTGGCGCTCCTGGTTCAGCATCTGGTTGTCTCTCAGAAGAGGCGCCGCCGACAGGCATCCTACCGCTCCTAGTAGTCACAAAATCAGCATCATTCAAAGAATAAGACATATCATTCAAATCGTCACTAGGAGAGGTATCCTCTGTAAACTCTACCTGCTCAGATTTTCTTTTTAGATTATTAGGGTTAGGTTCGATCTGAGCGGGTATGGCGGCCTTGCCTTTGATGATATCCCGCATTTCCTGCCGGAATTCATCCATTTCTTGCCTGAAAGATGCTCGCTGTTCAGATAGCAAGCGGGCAAGATCATCAAGGGCTGGGTTCTCAAAGGCTGGACCCTGAGAACAGGATGTTTGTCCCTGCTGGAATTGGGGCTGCTGCTGCTGGTGTTGCTGCTGATACTGGGGGGAAGGCTGGTGATAAGACTGCTGAGGCGGCTGGCGCTGCCTCCATGACTGTCCCTGATAGGTGGAACGAGGACCACTCTGATACTGATGTGGCTGGGCATACTGGGGCTGCTGGTTATGCTGCTGTGGCTGGCTGTTCTGCTGTCCTTGGGTAGGGTTCTGCTGTTGGGATGAGGATCCACCGTTACCCCAACAGAATCCAGGGTGATCACGACGGGTCCCGGGTTGAGGGTACCGGTCGTACCAAATCCCATTGACTTCCATCAATGGTTCCTGCTCAAAGGAGGGTGGAGGAAGAACTGCCAGTGGCTGCTCGGGCTGATAGACCACCATCCGAGTCTCCTGAGATGGCGGTTGCTCTGGATGGTACTATAGCAGTGGAACCGGCTCTGCCTGGATATGATTCACCTGTCAGTATGAGGTAGAGGGTTGGTTGGAGCTGCTACCGCTGGAGTCAGCCCGTGACCTGGGAGGCTGTTGGGAATGAGCCTGTGCTTCTTGAATGCATAGGATTTGAGTTTTCAGGTCACTCATGGTTTTGGTGAGAAGGTCCATCTGAGCAAGACCTTGGTTTTGCTTCTTCTCGAGGATCTCAATGCGGTCCAACTTCTCACTAATAATGCCCATGTCGGCTGCTGCTGATTCGGCTTGGGCGGCGGCTACCGACGTTGTATTGGGACCGGCATCGATGCGGACGATCCTCTGAAATGATCCCGCTCCTTGCGGGGGCTTCTGTTGTGTGTAGACTCGGGCCTGGGTCATCACAGTAGAGTTTTCTGCCATGCCTTCGTAGATGGCCCAGACGTCGTCTTCTCCCTTGGAGAAATAAGACCCACCACAAGAGGCGTTCACTAGCCCCTGCAGCTCCGGTGTCAGCCCACAGAAGAAACTCTGCACGAGGTTGGGCTTGGAGATGTCATGATGTGGACACCGGTCGATGAGCTCTCTGAATCGATCCCAGGCTTCATGGAACTGTTCATTTGGGATCATGACGAAGTTACTGATCATGGCTCGGGCTGCGTTGGTCCGGCCGAGAGGGTAGTACTTCTTCAGATACGCGGTCCGGAGATCTGCCCATGTGTCGACGAATCGCCCAAGGTGTTTGAGCCAATATGTGGCTCTATCAACCAAAGAGAAAGGAAAGGCGATCATCTTGATGGTGTCCTCGGTCATCAACCGATCATGGATAGTGCTGCAAATCATTTCAAACTCCTGGAGGTGGAGGTGCGGCTCTTCGGTCGGCAACCCATGGAACTTGGGTAGAAGCTGGATAGTGTGGGGCCGAAGCTCGAAATCTCCGTGAATGGGCGGAAGTCTGATCCAACGGTGAGTGAGGGATGCAGCTGGGTTGTGCAACTCCCTCATGATGGTCTGTGGCGGTCGCTCAGCGTCTGGATCGCCTCCTCCTGCATCGGGTCCTCCTCCTCCACCACCGCCACCGCCCCCAGGTCAGTTCTCTCTCATCTGTGCTATCTCTCTCATCAAATCACCCATGAAGGTACCCTGGTCACGGATCTGTCTCTGCATAGTCTCCAGGGACGCTAGCAAGGAATTGTTGATGGCCACCTGATCGATTATGAATAGAGGGTGATCGTGGTCATCTGGGTGCTCGCCTCTGTCTGCCATTGCTGGATTTTCTGAAAAAGCAAAAGAGGCCATCTCAGGTGCTGTTGAATGAGCGGAACTCTGTGATGCACTGAATTCTGAAACAATTGGACTGAGAGAAGGAGAATGGGAAGGGTGGTCGAGGGGGAACAGGGTGGATGTGAACTCAGGCTCGGAGAGCGGACTCTCCGAGGTATTCCTAGATGAATGAGGAGGAGTGCTGGATAGCGGTGCCGACAAAGTCGGCCTAAGAGATCTCCGTCCCATCATCTTGATTATTTGAGAAGAGCAGGGATAATGCAAGAGAAGAAGAAGATAATACGAGATGCAACAAAATTGTGCACAATTGTGCGGTGTTTTTGATCTTGACCTAAACAAATCTAGCAATCAAACACAAAGCAAGGGTGAGTTCACCAACTCAACACGTGAAGCCGTGAAGGTTCGGCTTTTATCTTGTCAATTTTAGCTTGTTTTCAGGAATTTATCTTGTCACGAGTCCTTAGAGCGCTACGCCTAAAGGAGAGAGAGTACTGCCGGGAAAGTGTCCCCGTACTTGTCCTCCTCCTGTGTAACCTGTAACTTGCGCTTTTTAAGGTCCTTGTAACCCTTCCTGGATCCCTACTCAGCCAAAGAGATAGAGGGAGGAAGCCGATAGGCGAAACCGATACTTCGGACCTCGCTCGCAACGGAATCACCCATAAGCGTGCAAGATCCTACTCGGACGCAGCCGGTGAGACAGACACACCCGTGAAGGCGTGGCCTAAGCTCGGTACTTCGGACAAGGTCGGCGCTCACACAATAGTGAGTCACCAATGGCGACCAAGCCCTACTCGACTACGTACGATAGCAGCACCAATACTTCGGAAATCCAGGCGATACACAAGGCAGCCACAAGTTGGGTTTTTGGCTCTAATCCTTACGAAGCGCTCACCTCACTTGGAAGGAGACCTTCCCATGCAACCTGAATACAAGTGAGGGTGTTACTCTCCCCAAGCAATGAATCCAATTACCGATTTTATTTTTGGTCAAGTTTTCTTAGCAGTCCCTTTTTTAATTTTTTTGGTGTTATCGCTTCTTTTGAGTAGATTCAAACAAGCGCCTAACGATTTTTGTATTTTTCCTTTATCCTACTTTGTTTCAAAAACAGAGGGAGAATAGAGTCGGAAAAGCCGTGCAAGTCGACACCAAGGTGGAAATCTCACCTTTGTGCCTAAATGATGCATGCAAAGTAAGAAGACTTACAGCGAATCCCAACTCTCTCCATGCGGGATGCAAAGCAGAATTTGTAAACCTATGCTATATGGCGATATGCAAAGCGGAAATCGTCCTAGAATAGGCAACTGCTAACGTGAAGAACCACAAGCTAACCACTAATCGTCAATCCGAGTGTCCGGTCTAGGCTCACCCCTCCTCTGCTCAACACATTTGAGTTAGGAGAAAGCGCTTGTTCGGGAATGAGCTCGCGGCGCGTGGATTGAAAACTAATGATTAACTATTTATTTAGTCTAAGTCCAACAACGAACTATGGGAGCATGCAAAGATAATTAGGGTGTTTGGACCTATTCTAATCGAATAAAGCAGGACCTATAATCTAAGGGCTCAATCCACAAAAGAAAGAAAAAAGGAAATCAAAACCGGAAAATGACAGCGATGAAAATGCGATAAAACCGTGGTGAGCCCCCGGATGAACAAACACTCGGAAGTTAGGCCCGATAGTGTCTAAGTGTCCGAGAGTCCAAGTGTACATGTATTATTACAATTAAATAAATCACTCTCTCACAAAAATAAAAGAAGAGCTAAACTAATCACTCTCTCTCACTCCTCTTGCTCTCTCTCCTGCCGGCTTGGCTAAAGAATAGCCGGCTCCGCTTCCCAAGGTTGCTTCGGGTCACCTAGGCGATCCACCTTGCTCCGCGGTCCCTCGCAAGAGGACAAGAAAAGAAACGGTCAGGTAGCTCAATCAATCAATATCACAAATGCAAGAGATATAAACTAAAGCTATGGTAGACAATCAGCACAAGCAAAATGCAAACTACTCGTTGTTGCTCCCCGGCAACGGCGCCATTTGATTTAACCAAAATTCGGTGGTCTTAAGTTCAACACAAAGCGTGAACTCAGTCGAAGTGTCAACCACACAAATCTCGATTAAAGTCAACAATTAACCCACACTAAAGATCAATAAATTAGAACTAATGTGAAGTTAAAATTTATTTTTAACTCTACATAAAAGATGTATAGGTGCAAGTATGTAGAGAGTTCGAACACAGGGAGCAAACAGGGTAATTCAAAAATTGTTGCACAAGTGAGTGTGTGAGTCAAGTGTCTACACTAAGCAAGCAAGCAAAGGAAATTTTTGTGGGTCTTTAATTTTTAATTTTTTTTATTTAATTTTTAATTTTGTATTTTGATTTTTAATTTTCTGATTTTTATATTTTCTAATTTATATTTTTTTTCTTTTTGAATATTGGAATCTAAAAACAATGTAATGAAAGGCAAGATAAAATATTTATAAAAATGTGCAAAAATAACCAAAAATTCAGAAATAAAATGTTTTTAATGTTTTTAGGATTTTTTACTGTTTTGTGATTTTTGGGGATTTTTTCAAGGTGTTTTTGATATTTTTAATTACTAAAATAAGTCAAAACAGTGCAAATAGTGCTGGCTGTGAATAAAATGGGAAGTAAAAATAGCAACCAGTACTCAAAATTTTTCAAAATAATTTTCAAATAAAGCTACTGAAAAATTCAACAAAGAGGAGTTGAATTTGTATTTTTTGGAGTTTTCCTTGATTTTATATATTTTTTTGAAGTTTTAGAGTGTTTTCAAATTTTTAGTGTTTTCTTTTGAGATTTTTAGTGATTTTTGGACTGACACTAAAATAGGATAAAATAGACACTAGGTAATTTTTTTGTAATTTTTTAAGTGTTTTAATATTTTTTTTAGCATTTTCTAAGCTAGACAGTACATAAAAAGCATGTTTTTGATTTTTAATAAAGACAAAATAAAATAAAATCAAAAACTAAATTAATAGTGTCAAAATACAAGTTCACAGTTACTTAAGTTCAAAATTTGAGAATTTTTAGAGGCCAAATGAAGGTCTAAATAATTAGAGCAAGTCAGCACAAGTGATAGGCCTGGCAGGGACTAAATTGCAAATAAGCAGACATTCAGGGGGTTTTACGCAAATTTCACACAAAATTAATACTGAATAGACTATTTTCAGGACCAAATAGCAATCACAAAATCCGCCAGGGCTGTTTGGCAAAATTCCAACCTCCGCGCGTGCAATGCACGCGCCTGGGGAGGATCTACTTGCAATATTACAAAGTTTGGGGGGGCTGAATGCAAGTTACCCTAAAAATATAAAACGTAATAAAACATTTACTGGACTAAGCGCTAAAACCCAAGACTCTAAGGGCCTTGTCCGCAAAATGTCCACGCACACGTGCTACGCACGTGCGCTGGGCTGGCAAGGGCTAAGATGTAAATAGGAAAACTACAGGGGGTTTTTAGCAAATTTTACAAAAGTCATAAACGACAAATGAAAGTTTGCGTAGCTAATAAATAATACAAAAGGTCGGCGGGGATTACTTGCAAAATTCCCCGCCAAGGGCGCAATCGAACGGTGGAGCGCGATCCACTAATCCACGTGTCAGCACAGCACGCTCCGATACCCCTTCAGCCTTGAACGGTGTAGATTAGATCTCCTCCTGAAGATCGAACGGTGGCAGTTGGAAGAGATCCAATGGATGCTGCTTGCCTGGGCTGGCGCTCCAGATCTGACGGCGGGGAAGCGACGTCGACGAACGGGGAAGAAGCTCCGCCGGAGCGAACTTCTCCCCGCTGCAACGCTCCTCCTGACGTCCTTTGCCGCTCAAGAATGGCGCAATCTCCTCCTGCAGGCCTTCTCTATTCTCCTGGGGCTTCAGAAGGTGGCGACGACCACCAGGGCTCGCCGGCGAGGGTAGAAGAGCAACGCCCTCCAAACACCTCCGGCGAACCCTCAAAAATGCTCCAGGTGCACTTTAGGCTCTGTGACCTGCACAAAAAGGGTGATATGGTCGGGGGTAAATTGCCCCGACCAAGTAGCGAGGTGGGGTGAAGGTGGCTGGTTGCAGATTGAAGGAGGAACGAGGGTGGCCGGATGTAGCTCCGGCGATGATCGATTTGGCGAATCGATACGCGACAGAGGTGAATGCGGAAATGAGAATGAAGCTTAGACTACACTAATGCAAAAAGAAACTAAAACTAAGGGTATTATACTGCCTCGAGCCCGGATCAGACGAGAGAGGGGGGTACCTCGACGGGGAAACCACCGAAGGTAGGAGGGGCGCCCGGACCTTGCCCAGCTCGTCTCCAATGACGCGAGCGAGGCGCTGTCACCACCAGCTCGTCGAAGGTTCAGAGAGATGGAAGGTTTAGGTCAAAAATGGGGTCCAACTTTTCAAATCAGGTCAAGGGCTGGTTTTAAGGGGTTGACGAACACGCCCCCTTGATCGAGGAAGAACAGGCGAATCGAAGGCTCTCGGTTCGAGATAATCAAAGGGCGTGATAGCTGGATCATGGGGGAGCAACATTGCAGAAGGGTGCGTGCCCAAACGATGAAAGGATCGCCCGTGAAAAATCCAAGAAAAAGGGTGCTCGAGACGGTCCAGGAGGCTAAGACCTGGGGTCAGGAAGTTGACCCCCGGTCAACGGATGGCGTGGCCTGATTGGGCCACGTCATCCGCAAAAAGACAAAAACGTAAATAAAACTTTGTAAATTGAATTAAAAATAATAAATGATTTAATTAATTTTAGGTTATTTAATGAAAAATGTTTATTATTTTATATAGTATTTTATTCCGATTTTTAATTATTTTTATGAGTTATAATTTTACAAGTTGCTTTTATACCCCTATATAGGTATATTATCTATATATCGTAATGTTTTATTTTTATTTTGTGTATTTTAATTTCATTATTTGTATTTTTTATTTTCTAAAATTATAAGATACTTTTATGTACACAAATAGATTTTTATTTTATTTTTCTGATTTATTTTGTATATTAAATAAAATATAAGAGTGTTTTGTATAGGTATATGTATAGGCAGTATACCTATGTATTCTTTATACAAATATTTTTATTTTGTATTTTATTTGCATTTTTATTTTAATTTTAATGCACATATATATTATAAGTAATATTTACATAATTCTAAAAATATAAAAATGAATAAATAATGAATAAAGAATAAATTGAATATTTTAATCTGTACAAGTATACAATGAGGGTCCAAAACTCAACTTTCAAACCGTAGCTCCGCCAAATGCGAAACCACCACCATTGGATAGATTATTTTATTCTATATACAATTAAAGGTGAGTACACTGCATTTGGAGTTGTCAGTTGTGAGATACGGGTCTGGAAAGTTGGGATTCTGGATTCTTATTCAGACCATATCTTTTCATATGTACATTATTTTTCTGTGAATTCGATTTTGTAGTTTTCTTTATTAAATTATCTACAACTTTCATGTACAAAGTTTCTTTACTTGATGAATAGAAAGTGGAACCAAAAATAGGTCCCAAAATGAATAAAGAATGAATAGAATGTATAGGTATTTTATCTGTATTTCTGACCTTATCTCCCCCTACTTTATTCCTTGTCGACCTATTCATCAAGATGCCTAGGTCTCGGGGTTTTGGTTCATAAAATATTTACAATATTTTATTCTTTTTCTTTTCTTTTATTTATTCTATAATTTTGGCCTTAATTACAGTATTTTATACATTATATAGATGCACATGCATGAGTGCTAAGATGCTCTATTTAAGGGTATTTACAGGCATTTGCTAGGGTTTTTAGTGCCAAAATGATAGAATAAAGATGATGAAATGTGGATTCATCAGTCGGCCACCTTGTAGAGAGGGAGAGAGAGAGATGACGAGAATGAGAGGGAGAGAGAAGTAGAGTAGGCATCTACTTGATGTACACTTCAAGGGCTAGGGTTGCCCTCCTTATATACTAGTTTGGGATCCAATGGATCTCAATCCATGGCTCATATGGATCCAACGACTATTGTCATCCAAGAGCCATCCAACGGCTATGATTGTTGTTGATTAAAAACCAACAAAAATAATTTATATTAAATTAAATATATGTTGAATTATTATCAACAAAATTTAATTAACATAAATTAGTTATTATGATATAATATGATAACTAATAAAGAGAGGCAACAAACCACCCTTGATTATAGGGGGTGTCACCTATGACTAAGTCATAGGTGACATCACCGTGTAATTTGGTGGTATTTTGTCTCCTTTTATTTTATCTCATTATTTCTTAATTAATTGCAATAATTGTTATTGTAATAATATCCACCAAATTAATTCCAAATTAATTTGTGAATATTTCAATCATGCCATTGAAAAATATGTGGATCATATTCACAACCCAAACTAATTTGTAAATTACATTTCCAATTAATTAACTAATGTGAATCCAATCCACATTAATAATTAACAAATGCTATTTACAATGTTTCTCTCTCTGTTATATATTATAAATCACATTTATAATATACACATATATTATGGATAGCACTATCCACGATCTGCTTATCTTTGATAACTAAATCCCATTTAATTATCTTGGATAATCATTCTCACAATATGAATCTCATTCATATTATACTTGATAATTAAATCTCATTTAATCATCAATACCTTCTTGCTTGGATACAAAATTCATCATAGGAATTATTCCTGAACCCCTTCAAGAATAATGTGCCTTCTCCGCAAATACTTGGAGATAAGGACAGGGCGATTGTATTGTTCCACGTATAGTGACTTGGATGTTGAGATCTCATCTCAAATCCAGATCTAACGGACCTCCCACAGATGTTTGATTAAATCAAGTCCGTATACTTAATCTTCTCATTACATCTGAATCACATTCAGATTAATGTCCAACATTTGGACCAAGATCAAGTTACTTCTCTACTGAGAGGAGTCACTAAAATCCAGACATGTTTCATCACTCCCTTGGACTGGAAGCGTCATGGTTATACAATCGTTTATGATCACATCACCCTCATGTATTCCCAATACCTGCACATCTTGCATACTGGAAGACCAATGATCAACCTGAAGATGAAGATCAATTTTACACTGTCTTCTTCAGGGTTTGACCACCAAGTTTCTCAATCTTGGTCATTGGGAATTGGTATCGATCATATGCTTTCCCAAATCATATATCATACCTTCAAATTCTTGTCATGCTTCCAAAGCACGATGACCATGCATGGAATTTGATCGGTCCCAATAGCTCATGAGTGAGCTCATGTTTTCCGGTTCATAAGTGAACCTGTATGATCCCTTTGAGAGATCGTATTACTCATATGCCCTTACATGCACACCAGCTCGCCGGTGTATAGACCTCGGTTAGGTCATCAACCTATTGGTCTGCCAAATGTACATACTCAGACCTTTAGTAACACATCTGTCTCTGGTCAGAGGATGTGTGCCTATGATGTGACAGCATTCAACATAGGACTTAGGTTATCTCGATCTCGCTAAGTCAACCCTTTGACCTAACTAATCTGATACCTCTGGATCACTATTCTTATGCAGAGGACCTACATCAAGAGGTCGGTCATATATCATCCTATGTGAGAAAGGATTGCCATCTCCTACTCAGGCTGGAGATCATCTCTTAATAATCATTTGACGGTGCTTGATGAGTCCTCTATCTAACTCTTTAGATATTCATCCAAACATCAGCCTCTATGATTCAATTAATGAATCAACAACTGTATGATCATTAAGATGGCCATGGTACATAACCCTTAACTGTACAGAGGGGCCTATTATGCAAATTATTTATTCTTCGTTTCAGATCAGGGAATGATACGTGCAATAACATTTATTGCATAATGGCTCGTCATGGGCTCGCATGTCCAACAATCTCCCACTAGCCCAAAGAGCCATTAATGGGCTAATCATTTAAACCCACACTCATGTGACAATCATAGGCTATTTAGAAAATAGCTAGATAAGCTGATCAATCACTCTGTTCCCAGAAAACTATACCAAGTCCTTTTACGACACTTGCATATCTCTTAGTAACAGTGCTCGCATCCAATGCGAATGTTGCATCTTATGCAACCAATACCCAATCTTGATAAAACAATTATAGTGTCCTTGACACTATTGCTCAATAATTATTATAACCAGTATTTCTATAATCCTTATCAAAATACCCTTATTCCTGAAGATCACTATCTCTTAAGGTATCCACAGTTAAGATCTTTTTAGATCTCTATCTATAAAGTCTTAAGCTTTTGAAGAAATGACTTTGAGATCACTATCTCAAAAAATCTTGTCATTTATGAAGATTTTGTTATTATTGCAATCAAGTGTTTTCTCTCCATAGTTGGATTAGCAACACTTTACTACTCCCACTGCATGGTAGATATCTGGCTTTTGTACACATCTAGCACACATTTAGCTTCTCGTAACTAATGCACAAGTGCAAGCATTTCTAGCATTCACTTCCTCAACTCTTTGAGGTGATATCCCTTTAGATAGGTCAGTACCAAATCTTAAGGGAAGGAAGCCTTTCTTGGAATTTCCAAGAAAATGGAACATGTCCAAGGAGTACTACAAATGTGACAGTCCCAATACCATCTTCTCTTTGCTTCTGAACACCTTCAGAACTAAGTTCCAAGAGGTATCCTTGAAATCATATTTCAAGATATGGAATAGCCAGTCTATAAAACACTTATTATCATCCTTATATCATTCGTAATGATTAGGATATTATCTACATTTAGCAAGATGAACACAATAGAACTTCCACTAAGCTTCACATGGTTCATCAAGATTCTATCTGAAATCATAACATTTATAATTTCATCAAATCTTATGTTCCAACAACAAGAAGCTTATTTGAGTCTATAGATGGATTTCTTTAGCTTTCACACCTTACTTTCCCAAATCATGAAGCCATGGGGCTACTTCATGTGAATATCCTCAGAGAGGTATTCTTAGAGGAATGCAATCTTGACTTACATCTTGAAGATGCAATAGTCAAGTTGTGTAGCTAAGATTAGCAATATTCTGATGATTTTAAGCATGGTTACCGAAGAGCAAGTCTCATTGCAAGCAATGTCTTCTCTTCCGGTTTATAGCTCATGGCTATGAACCGTGCTTTGAAGGTCTCTACATTCTCATCAGGTTCCCTCTTTCTCTTGAAGATCCATTTGCACCTTAATGGGTCTAACTCTTATAGGTAGATCCTCGAGGGTCCATATACAACACTTGTATATGAAGTCTACATTAGAATTTATTGCTAATATCCATCTTTCCATGTCATGATCCTCAGGATCTTCGTTACATGAAGTCCAATCATTGTCAGACTTAACTGACACATGGAATACATCCTCAAACTCATTTGAAGAAGTATTAGTGTTTCATCTTTAATTGTCCTTTTAGTTCCCGATTTCATGAGCCTCATTATCTTTTCAAGATTAAATGAGTTCCTACACTTCATTTTCATCTTGATTCTCAAGAGACTCATCCTCTAAGAATCACATTATCAGAGATGAGATCTTTTAAGAATCTCAGGGTCATAAAGTAGGTATCCAATACCATCCTTTATTTTCCTAACGAAGTAGCACTCTCAAGTGCTAGATTCCAGCTTACATGCATGGAACCTTATTAAGGATATATATTGCAGTCTCTACTACACATATATACCTGGAAACTAGGGGATATATATGCTAAAATTAATCATTGATGAAATCATATCACACATGATTCAATTGTATCTCCCTACAACTCCATTGAGTTTAGGTGTGTTAGGAGGATTGAGATAGAAACAATATTCATATCTTCATAAGGTATTCTTTGAATTCATCTAATAGGTACTTGCTACCTTGGTTAGATCAAATTCATTTAATCTTCCTTCAGACTTAAGTTCTAAACCAAAATTGTGAAATCTTTGAACATTTCAAAGATTTCTCAGGTGAAGAGAAGAAATCTCATATCATACATGATCATCAATAGATATCATATATCCATGATGTTTACTATGATATAGATGATCTACATACATCAATATGTATGAGATCCCGAATACCTTGACATCTCACACCTTTCCTAAGAGAAGGGTGTATTGGACATTCTTCGAATACAATATTCACAAGTATGTAAGATTTGAAATTTTTAGATATTCTAAAGTTTCATATCTTACTAGTCGATTGATCTCATCAGCAGACATATGTCCAAGACTTGATGCCAAATCATTGTCAAATGATCTTCATCCTCCTATTGATCTTATAAAAGTTTTGATTTTCAATATTAGAAATCTTAATGAACCATTCATTAATTTTCCAATTTTGTGGAGTCTACTAGATGTTAGATTATTATCTGAAATATATCCATCATAACTCTTTATGATAGTTCTATCTCAGAATTCATGTTAATTTCCATCATTTAGAAACAAACAATGAGTATATACTAATATCTAGGTCATAGAGACATTCTCTAAGACTAAGGGCTCTCCCACTGAGAATAGGAAGTCTATCTGTCCACAGAGATTGCTGTAACAATTACATCAATATCCATGTAGATGACTATTAAACCTTAAGATCAAATTTCTAATATTCTAATATATACATGCAACCAATTTCAAGTGTCATTAGAAGATTGAGATAGAATTATCAGACTTTATCTTATGAAATAAGTAAGTCAAAGTCAATGATTATAGGTAGATTATTCTGATGCTCTATCTGAATCCTTCACTAAGGATTTTAGACAGACTTGATAGTCATACTATCATCACATCAATTTATTGCAGTATTGACATTCATCAAACTCTTTGGATGTCATATGGAAGTCACAGAAGTACAATCAACTCTTTGATTTTTCTTCTCACATGGGTTCGACCCACGCTTCCACTGTGCTCTCTTCATTTATGAACAACCATTGTTCAAGATAAAGAATCTCTTATGTTGAATTCAAAAGATTTCAATACAAGAGCACTTCAACATTTATACATGCTTCATTAAATTCATACAAAATGACTATTATGAAGCTTCATGAATGACTTGAGTATAGATAGTAGAATGATGACACTCACCACATCCACATACATCTTAACTCTTAGAGACTTAGGTTCAGGTAGATATTCAAACCTTTTGAATACATCATCTCTTTCGAGCTACCATTCTGCATAATGCAGAGAACCATGTCATTCATGATTAAATATCTAAAGCACATATGTATGCCAGAACATCTTCTTAGATTTTTATAAGGATTATTTGACAATCGCGATCATCATCGACATGTCACTTCCAAAGTACACTCGATGAAAGATCAAGACTATAGAGACATTCAAACCCCAAGGTGATGTCTTATTGTCTTACTTAATTGTCATTCCTCATTATGTTGAGGAAACTTGCACATTACAACCACATACATTATGTGTCGAATTGCAAGTACAATATCTGGATCATGAGTCCAATCCATGATATTTTACTGGTTATTATTGAGTATAACATTGAGTGGGTTTTATGAAGGATTATCTGAAATTAGAAATTTGCATAAGGGTATATATACTATATATATACATATTTTTCTTTGATTTAGGAATTTTTATATCAAAGTTGTCTTGCCTTGTCAACAATGAAAGTACATTCCCTTAATCACTTTCAATGTAAGAGATATTCTTACCATTATATCTCTAGCAAGATCTGGGATCTCCTTTCATATTTTTGTCACATCCCAATAATATGAGAACCTGCGACTCCGATAAAAGAAGCGGGAACACATTCCGCCTTGCAAGTCCAACTTGCATCTCCCAGTTCGGTCTTTAGTACCCGGGCCCACCACCCCTAAGGTGATGTTGACACGTCATTAATTGAACCAATCGTCAACATGCTTAATACTCGCTATACGCAATCCAATATCGCTCCAATAATATGAGGACCCGATATTGGGGTCACTACGTATACGGCCTTACTCTTTCGAGAAGCAAAGAACCCGATCCAAATAATTGTATATAGGATCTGTCACTTCGGACAAGCGTCTCCTATATACAACTTTTGGCGACGAAATTCTTTGCCTTGACGGGAGACCATGAATGTCACTTATGTGATCCTCCACCTCATATTCAAATTGTAATTAATTATCGTGAATCATATTCACATAATTAATTCTTCCAAGGAAAATACACATCTATTCATAATAGAGTGCTTTTAATATGATATAATTAACTTAATCACATTAAATTAATGATCAATCCTATTATCAATCAACAAACTTTGAATTTTACTTGAATAGTAGGTATAATCTCAAAGTACATATTATTTCGATTTTTAATAATTAGAAAAATATATTTTGATTTCTCCGGCATTATCCAGTCCCTACCCGCTGTCATGGCCAGTACCGGCGAGAGTGGGATGAACCACATACGTTGCAACCCGCTATCCCAGCGATCTCCGACTAGACACCATATCCACATCAGGAAAGGATAATGCCAGATAGATCATCATGTACTTTGAGATGCTCATCGATCTTTCCACCGAAATTATACCATATAATATACATCAAAACAATTTTGATTACATTATAAGGAGATTTTCTAAACAAATCCCCAATCCTATTCAAGCAAGAGGATTTTGCATGTAAAAGTTGTCCTACAACTATTGTAGGATGACCTCGGGTTTTATATGCAAACAATGTTTGTTGATGATTTCAAATTAATCAATGATCAAGATCAACTATCTTATCATTATGGTTAGTGGGATGTCATTCAAGGAATTGATTAGCATCTTTAAATATATCACAAATACTTATCAATAATCATTTCAAAAATTTACAATTGATTTTCATCAAATTAATTTGAATGACTATCACAAGGTTCATGATCAAATTTGTCAATTTCCAGCAGTGACCCCTAATCACTAAAATTAACTTATCTTGATCAATTTAAATCCAAAATTCGCAAAATCAGTTTCTTAATATTGCTAACCTGATTTAGAACAGAACCCAAGTGATATTTCAGCATTTCGAGGTATCAAAACCGTAATTAACAAATTAATCACGTTCAGTTTTGTTGTTCCCGCAACAGTGAATACATGCTTATTGAAAAGATCATATCTTGAGCAAATTAAATCCAAATTTAGTAAACCCAGATCCTATGGTTTCCTTGTTTAATGAGGAACAAAATCCAATTGAATATTTCATGTTTAAATAATTTAAACAGTGCCGAAAAAATCAATTAGATAGAGGTGCGAAAATTCAAATGCGCTAAAACTTTCGCGACCCTTTCAAACCCAAGTCGTCATAGGTTCACGGATCGTATCCAAAACTTTTTCCGACCTAAGGCTCTGATACCACTTGAAGGATACTGAGAATCCTCAAGCACATCACGGAAGTATGACGATCACATCTAATACGATCGGGGCGACTAGTCGTACTAGTCGCAAGGTGCAGCGGAATTTAAAAAATTAAATCATATGATGAAACCACATGATCACAAGAACAATTCTTGGATCGTTTCATCAAAACACAAAGTATTAGGAATACCTCTCGAAGCGTGATTATGATCATGAGATCTCTAAAGCAAGAGATCCTCATGTCTCAAGTCCTATCCACGGAGACAGCACTTGTGGGCGCGATGATGAGACGCGTGACTCACGCAATCCTCGACGAAGATCCAAGCCTCGAATCTCCTGATTTCATCCAACGAAATCCGTCATCTTCCTCTAGAGCAAGCAGTCCCAAAGAAGAAGGAGATCCTCGAGTAGTCGATGGCGAAGGCGAGAACTTCTCTTTTTCTCAACAAAGGTGGTCGGCCACCTTGTAGAGAGGGAGAGAGAGAGAGGACGAGAATGAGAGAGAGAGAGAGGTAGAGTAGGCATCTACTTGATGTACACTTCAAGGGCTAGGGTTGCCCTCCTTATATACTAGTTTGGGATCCAATGGATCTCAATCTATGGCTCATATGGATCCAACGGCTATTGTCATCCAAGAGCCATCCAACGGCTATGATTGTTGTTGATTAAAAACCAACAACAATAATTTATATTAAATTAAATATATATTGAATTATTATCAACAAAATTTAATTAACATAAATTAGTTATTAAGATATTATATGATAACTAATAAAGAGAGGCAACAAACCACCCTTGATTATAGGGGGTGTCACCTATGACTAAGTCATAGGTGACGCCACCATGTAATTTGGTGGTATTTTGTCTCCTTTTATTTTATCTCATTATTTCTTAATTAATTGCAATAACTATTATTGCAATAATATCCACCAAATTAATTCCAAATTAATTTGTGAATATTTCAATCATGCCATTGAAAAATATGCGAATCATATTCACATCCCAAACTAATTTGTAAATTATATTTCCAATTAATTTATTAATGTGAATCCAATCCACATCAATAATTAACAAATGTTATTTACAATGTTTCACGTATAGTGACTTGGATGTTGAGATCTCATCTCAAATCCAGATCTAACGGACCTCCCACAGATGCTTGATTAAATCAAGTCTGTATACTTAATCTTCTCATTGCATCTGAATCATATTCAGATCAATGCCTAACATTTGGACCAAGATCAAGTTACTTCTCTACTGAGGGGAGTCACTAAAATCCAGACCTGTTTCATCACTCCCTTGGACTGGAAGCGTCATGGTTATACAATTGTTTATGATCACATCACCCTCAGGTATTCCCAATACCTGCACATCCTGCATACTGAAAGACCAATGATCAACCTGAAGATGAAGATCAATTTCACATTGTCTTCTTCAGGGTTCGACCACCAAGTTTCTCAATCTTGGTCATTGGGAATTGATTACGATCATATGCTTTCCCAGAGCATATATCATACCTTCAAATTCTTGTCATGCTTCCAAAGCACAACGACCATGCATAGAATTTGATCGGTCCCAATATCTCATGAGTGAGATCATGTATTCCGGTTCATAAGTGAACCTGTATGATCCCTTTGAGAGCTCGTATTACTCATATGCCCTTACATGCACACCATCTCGCCGGTGTATAGACCTTGATTAGGTCATCAACCTATTGGTCTGCCAAATGTACACACTCGGATATATAGTAACACATCTGTCTCTGGTCAGAGGATGTGTGCCTATGCTGTGACAGCATTCAACATAGGACTTAGGTTATTTTGATCTCGCTAAGTCAACCCTTTGACCTAACTAATCTGACACCTCTGAATCACTATTCCTATGGAGAGGACCTGTATCAAGAGGTCGGTCAGATATCAGCCTATGTGAGAAAGGATTGCCATCTCCTACTCAGGTTGGAGATCATCTCTTAATAATCATTTAACGGTGCTTGATGAGTCCTCTATCTAACTCTTTAGATATTCATCCAAATACCAGCCTCTATGATTCAGTTAATGAATCAACAATTGTATGATCATTAAGATGGCCATGGTACATAACCCTTAACTGTACAGAGGGACCTATTATGCAAATTATTTATTCTTCATTTCAGATCAGGGAATGATACGTGCAATAATATTTATTGCATAATGGCTCGTCGTGGGCTCGCATGTCCAACACCCCCCCTCCCCGTCCTGCAAGCCTCCGCCCATCCGTTCTCGTGCTCCAACCGCCTGTCGAAGAAACCCCCCCTACCCCCTGCCCCCTACCTCCCAACAAGCCCCCACCGAAGCTCTCTGACATCTACTTTGCCTGCAAGCTCGTCGAGCCCCCTGCCAACCTCCTTTCTCCACACCGTGAAGCTCTCAAATCCATCCAAATTTATTTTCCTTTTCTTTTTTTTACTTCAAATTAATCACAATCGTTATATCACAGATTGGTTAGATTAACTCAATCATCTAGTTGAGTTAATGAATTAAACTAACATAAGGTTGGACGTAAAACGAAGCATTTATTTAGGGTTCTAGATGTAATTCATGATTATATAGGGTTATGATTGTAATTGCGAAATTACTCAAGGTTATGGGTGTAAAAATCCCTTATATATATTATATAAGATATAATACTAATTGAAATATTTTCTCTTTTGCATTTCATTGATCAAGATTAATTGAAAAGACAGTTTAATGTAGTGTAGCATAGTATCTATCAAAATCTTTTACTACTGCGAAACTGCATGTTGATTATGTCGATTTACATGTATCAATATAAAAGTGTAAATAAAAAATATATTAAAATCACAAGCATAATCAGTATAATAAATAAACAATACGATGTCACATTTACCATTCCAACTCTCTAACCAACCAATCAACTACTATTCCCATAAGCATTGCATATCTCACTAACCATTTGATAGGAGGTTACTCCAACCCGATCCAATGCAACCTTGTTACCAAACACCTACTACATGCGCCCACCTAATTAAAGTAAGTCCATTCAAATGGTCAGATGGTTCAATGATGTGAATTCTATATATGATCAAAGTTCAAGTCTCACAAAATGCTATACTAATATTTAGAATATAAGTAGAAAGACTAGGTTGGAATAGTCGAAGTATAAATATTACATTTTTCATCCAATTCCAAAAAAGATATATACTTGTTATGTAGTGTGTAGCATGATCAAAAAATCAATCAAGCAAACACGAAATGACCACATACAAGATTTATGAACTCCATCCTTGACTGGGTTACGTCCTCGATGGCGGTGGCGGGTCTCTATTTACTATGATGACAGAACAATATAACATATGACAAAGATTCGCAAAAATCCCCCATGTGTTTTCAGAAAAGATAAAGGTCGGGATATCCAAGTTGGCTCCCCTTAGGGGTAGTCCTATTAAACCATACACACACACACACTTAAAAACAATACAATGATAAAACAACTTTCCAAATTATAAGGATAAAACTCTATGGGTGTGTTTGGTCTGTGGGTTATCTGGGGGAGGATAACATATTTTTGTATTTTGGTGTTCGGTTGGTGTGTTAAGGGTTGGGAGGATTTGTGTGATGTGATTGTATTGAAATTTGAAAAAGTGTGTAGTTATTATGACATGATTGTATTGATATTTGAAAAGTGTGTAGTTGTTGTGATGTGATTGTATTGAAGTTTGGAATAATGAGTAGAAGTTGAGTATTTTATGATTTTTAGATGATATGATGGTATAATATATATATTTATGGAAAGAGAGTGGGCCTCGCTAGTGGATTAGAAATAGGGATTTTGAGGGTAAACTACCCAAAGTGGGAGGTAACCCCCCCAAACGAACAGGTCCTATGGATTACAATTTGCATTAAGGATCAAGACAACAACGTTAATGAAATACACTTCGCATGATATGGTAAACATAACTATCTATAAATCATTCCACAAGCATATATAAGGTTCTAATGATGTTCAAGGTATAGGGACAACAATTGTGTAAAAATCAACAACAAGGAGCAAAGGGAACATTGTTATCTCTGAGGATGTTCCCTTGGGACCTCCTCCCACACGAAATAATGTTCCTTATACGTCGATGGCAACGAAAAGGTGCACACCAATATGACATAGTGCTCCTCTACGTGGTGATGGTCGTGGACCGTTGATTCTACAAACTATGTCAATTCCAGTGATGGTTCTCTAGCGAGAAATCTGGCCAAATTGGCGGTGCTCCGGTGAGGGGAGAGAGTGGTATGACTAGGATTTGAGAGGGAAGCCCGCTTCTTTTATTTTTATAAGGAAAATGTCATTTTCAAATGGGTCCTAGGTCGTCAACTTAAATCATCGATACCTTAGGTTAGGAACTCGGACTTCGATGTTTTTGGGCTCATTGAAAAGGTATCAACGAGCTTTACAAAATGATGGCTACTTGTACTTTTTAGATATTCAAAACTCTTTAAAAATTAAATGAAAATATGAAGTTTCACTTCATAAAATTCTCAAAGGAAGTCTCATCCACGAGATATAGGATTTCAAGCATAAAAGTAAATGGATCGCATATCTAACATAAAATTCTTAAAGAGAGTAATACCTATAAAAATCTTAAAGAAATCGAAATAGAACTTTAGGGTCATACCTTCAAAGTGGTAAAGAGTATTTTGATGCATATCTGTTGGACTTGTAAGTCTTTGACGACCAATTAATGCAATAAAAGTTATTGTGTTCTCATGTCCATATAAAATAAATACTTATCAATGCACTTTATTATAGGTTCCTTTTTTACGAATGAGATTATGTACCATGATCATATTGAATACCATGTAGTTGAAAGGACAAATCTGACATTAACATGTGATATTCACTAATGACCTCCAGTATGAGAATGAGATGGCAATCTTTCTCTAAAGACTAATTTCATACCGACATCTTGATGCCGGTCCTCTACATAAGAATAGAAATTAGGAGGCGTTAGAATAGTCAAGTCAAATACTTGACTTGATGAGGTCAAGATAAACTGAGACATGAATCATAACTATCACGATCATGCGCGCATCCTTTGACCAGATATGTATGTGTGTGTGTGTGTCTAAATGTGCACATTAAACATGGCAGTAGACTGAAGAGCTATCAAGATCCATATACTGGTGCATTGATGTGCACATAAGGATATATGATATGTATGATCTCTCAAAGGGATCATATGAACTCATACCTGATGGACCAGGAGAGAGAGCTCACTCATTAGATATTTTGAGGTCATATAAAATCCTACGTACGGTCATCTTTTTATGAAATAAGACATGAATTTTGATATATTAATATATTTTGGAAGATATATGATTAATATCTTTGCCCAAATATCAACTGAGAAATATGTTGATATATACCCTGGAGGAGACATTCAAACAAGGGTTTGACCTTCAGGTGTATCAAAGTCTTCTAGTATGAAAGATGTAGTATTGGGAATATTTTGGGGTAAAGCTATTAAACTACAAGTATAACATGAATATTTGATCACAAACAATGATTTTAATAATGAAGGTTTTGATGATGATCCAAGTGGCATAAAATAATTGTTGATCATGAGGTTACTGTTGAGGCTGAAATGGAGACTGGAATAAATGAGGAACCAACTTAAAAAGATCATGAATCTTGTGATTTTTGTGAAATCCCAACGTTATCCTCATCTTTATATGGTTTTAATGTGATTTAATTGTCTAAATTAAGCACCATTTTGTTATATCGAGCTCATGTTATGATTCTAAAGAAGATATTAAATCTGACTCCGAGGATGATTTTGATAATGAAATTGAAGTTGACTACGATGATGAATCTGATGATAATGATGAAATTGAATCTGAGGAAAAACTTGATGACGACGATGACGATGATGATGAATTATTTGGTTGAATTTGAGGATGAAGTTGAAAATGAATTTGAGTATAACTTTGAATATGAAGAATACATTGAGAATGATGATTGGCATACAGATGAATACGATTATGAGCATGATGATAACTTAAGCAAGAGAGAGAGAAATTATGATTGAGTTTCCACAATCTATGCTCCTACTCACCCCCACCCAGATGTTGAAAGTCCTCCTTGATGACCGTCTCAGGGTGAACACATAAATGCAAAACAACGAATAAACCGACCAAGCTTGAAATGATGTCTTATGCTTTTCTATGTCGACCAAGCTTCATAGGAGATGTGACTACAGTTGTCACAATACAATTCTTTTCTCATTCTTCTAGACTCATTCCACCTTATTCATGGTGAACTAGTACGTACCTGAACTTTGAAGGAAATACATGACTTACCGAGGACGAGTTACTGGAGGGGAGGCCTGCATGGTAGTCTGTCATCTCAGATGAGAAGAGCTAACACCCTTTACGCACAAAGAGACAATAGTTTGATGTTCCTGGGATATGCTTTGGGAAGGGGATGATCTAAGATGACTTCTGAGCCAAAATTGTACAATGATGTGTAGAACTGAGAGATTGTTAATCCTAAACCCTAATTCTCATAGGAGTTCCACCAAATTATTAATCCAAAGGTCAAGTTGAGCTCCATTTTCACCTTTTTCTCATGATCTTGGTATGGAACTCAATTTCATTTCACTTCTTCATTTTTAGTTACTCGAGGACGAGCAAAGTTTAAGTATAGGGGGTTGATGAATATGTGATTCATCACTCTAATTGGCTAAAAATATCCCAAGTAATTAGGTGCACTCACTTGTTTATAACACAAAATTAACTTTCATGCAACTATAAATAATTTGCATAACTTAGCATTCATTTAGCATTCATATTCATCTCTACATTTTCGTCTAACTTCACCTGTTTTTTCATTAATTCATACTAACTTTAATTGACATGAAACGACCTTCATTGTGTATATATCACTAACCTTAATCAAAAAAATCCTAAAAAAACTAACTTGTATATATCTAAAATAATCCCAAGCCCTAATTTCAGGATAAAAAGTCACAAACACCGATATCCCTCACATAAAATGTACAATTTCACTCCAATCACTATTGAATTATTGCACATTCAATTATCTACAAATCAAGATCAAATTCAAAAGAATCGAATTTTATTTGTGAAATTTGTGTATTGGGGCATAACTGAGCATTGTACTTATTCAATGATTTTTGACCAATTATGTCATGTACACATTTGAACCTTTTTTATTTTTTTCCATTTCTTTATATTATTCATATTTTAACTTACTAAATAAAAAACAAAAAAGCAATGAAAAAGACACATTCTGAATTGAGTGGATTGATCGATTCATCTATATATACCTCTCATTTTCTAATTATTATTAACTCACAAAAATCTTAAAAAATACATAGAGTCCATTGCATTAATTTACATCATGTTTGATTTTTATATACATTAATTATCTACAGAAAAATCAAATATAAATTACAGAACTATAAAAAATGATATTTTATATACATAAAATATCATCAAAAAATTATATATTGCATAATTGAGTCCATTTGCATCGAAGTCCTTCTGTTATAGATTGCATTTAGATGAACTTTTTTTATGTTGAGCATTTTTGCATTTGATTATATGTGCTATTTTTAATTTATTTATTTCTACATAATTGCATTGGTCAACATTGTTGGTCAAGGCCACATCTACATGGCATACAAACATTGGTCCACCTCAGCTGTACGGTCAAAGCCCTCTCTTGTTGGTCAACGACCCTTGTCATTTTGCGAAACTCATCCTGGTCGTGTGAACAAGTTTGATCCAATGGTCCAAGTTAAACCCACCCTTCCTCTTAGCCCATCCATTTTCCTAGCACGTTATGGACTTCAAGTCGTTGCATCATGTAGGATCCAACGACACCTGTACCCCATCCCTACCTTCAACCATGGGCAATCCTTCCTCCCCTCGAGCTCTGACTGCCTTCATCCTCTCCATTTATCTCCTTCACCGACCACCATAACCTCTTACGATCTCTGACGAGCTTTGAATGACTCCTCTTCCCATCTACTATCCAACGAACCCTAACCATCTTATTCCTAACCCATCACTCAAAACCCCAAAGCACTACGACTCTATCCTATGCTGGCCAATGACAACCCCCAATCCTATCCCTTATCCCCATTGCCATCAGAATCCTTAATTGCCTTGACTCTATCCTCCGACTTCTTCTCCCTATTTAAACCTAAAGCCAACCACCTATCAAGCTTTATCCACCGCCAATCATCGAAAATTGAGAGGGGAGAGTGAGCTTGAGGAAGAGGTGGTGAGAAAACCACTGTCTCAAGGGCTTCGACCCCTCCTTAGGTGCGATCCACTGTTAACCTCGTAATGTTGCACCCTCTGGGAGCAACGAAGTCTACCGTGCTCCTCCCGCGATGCGGTGAAGACTAGAGTTGGCCTCAGCTACTCCAATCTCAAGTGACCTCCATGTATTCTTCTTCTTCTTCTCCTTCCCCTTCTTCTGTTCTTATTTTAGTTTCCTTCTTCTTGCATTCCCCTTCTCTGACATCTTCTTCTTCTTCTTCGATTTCTTTCATTCGATTCTCTTCCTTTCTATGCTAATTGCACCTGCTTCTTATCCCATTTGATCATCACCTTCCGATCATCTACGTGACCACCCTCACTTCATATTCTCCCCCCAGTCACCTGCTACCTCTCGTGAATCCCCCCAACTCCGGTCAAAATGAGGTCGAAGTATAGGTTCCGACCTCCTCCATCTCATTAAGGAACCATCATTGCTCCCCTTTTATTTTTGTATTCCCACGCTCAACCAAGGTCTCAGGCCTCGAGCTCCGGTCTCTCATTTGCAGGTGCCCGATGAGCGATTAACTCTGGCAACCTTCACCGTGCGCCTTCTTCCCTGATCGTGTGTTGATCGAAGATAGGAGGAGGGGCTCCATCAATTGTTAGGGAGTAAGAGAAGATGCCTGAGTGCTACAGAGAGCGTCTGATAAAGAACACCACTCATCAAGGTCGTCCATTCATGCCTAATTTTCAGCCATCGGATCAAGTTACATCTAACGACCCAGATCTATCCATGTGCCTCTACCCTGAGCCCACAGCCTCGGGTGGAACCAAAGCAAGATTACCAAGCCATGTGGAGGCTCGGATCGAGCCGCTGCCTGAACCAATTGAGCCTCATGTGCCACGCACACACATCGAGGTATTTTACACCCGATCCTCGTAATCACCAAGTATTTCAAAGAAGCTCGACCATGCACACCACGTTTGACCTTGGCAAAATTGCATGAGCACCCTCAACCTTCCAAGAAATCACAAAGATGCCCCATGTGGGGGTAAATTACATAAGGACCCAGGCGATTATAGATAATTGTGATTTAGTCCCTCTAAAGGTACACATTGGAAGCATTTTAACTACTATTACATATTTGCCTCTGAAACTTGTTCCATTCATATCTAAAGCATTTATTCTTTGATTTGTGTGAACTTTGGTGTCGTTTTGAATCTTGTAATATTATCTACCATTTGAGACACTGAATTATTCATTTTAAGACATATTTACGCATCAATCATTTTTGGAGAATTTATTGGATTAGTGTGAGCCATTTATTATTGGAAATTAGCGTTTGTTCATTAGATTGCCCATTAATTAAAAGGGTGTTATTCTGGTATTTAATTTGACATTTCGATCATCTTATTTTTTTTGAAATCAATAAAGGGAGAGGCTATTAAATTTAATTTCTTGGATTGGCTTTCAACTGCTTGCTTTTGTATTTCATATCATTTCACCATTTAAAAAAATAAAAAAGATACTGAATTTTATTTATTTATTTTTCACATATTAAAAGACATTATTTCTTTCATTACAATTATTTGGAAAAATCATGCATCATATATTCTTTAATTACATCTCTTTTATTTTAAAACTCATAAAAATCTAAAAAAATAAAATAATAAAAAATATTCTTATTTGAAAACCTAATTTTATATATTATTTGGAGATTAATTCTGAACCCTCATATTACCTCTGTGAGTTCAACCTTGAGACTTACCCAAGTAAAATAAATATTTGATAGCATTGAGATTTATTCTCCGTATTATCTATAAGTAAAGTTGTTTTTGATAAATCATTGGATTTTTGTGCTACAATTAAAAATGACTAACTAAGGGTGCCCGATGGATTGTCAGTATGGAGGTGTAATTATGACCCCTCCTATAATCAATAGAGGTGGGCATTGGGGAGTAGTGGTCTACTAAATTCTTGATCTCAATAGATGCTCGCCATTGAAATGCAATATCATGGTACCGATGAGCTCGCGGGTATCATAGGCGTTTGCCCAAGGTAAAGGACAATAATGGGTGGAAGTAGGAGAAGAGGGTGGGAAAGGCGAAGAAGCGTAGAAGTCAATCGAAGCATAATGTCGGTGGGGCGGAATCAACATGGGCAAGGTCACCTACGGTTATCAAGGACACATGGTGAAGAGAGGATATGAAGATGTTTGGTACATGTTAGAAAAGATGCGACCCATGGAGTCTTGGTATTAAGACCAATATGATAGCATCTTTCAAAGAGAATGGTGGAACAAAAGCAAATTGATGTAGAAAACGTGCAAGTGCACGGAAGAATATACACATACAAACAATAGCAAAGAAACACCCAATTCACCAACTCAACACGTGAAGTACACAAAGGTATATCCTATTATCTCTTCGATTTTAGATGATTTTTTCAAGAAGTTAATTAGCAGGCACACAAGGTGAGTCCCCTGAGGTGTTGTGAGTTCAAGTTTTGCTACCCCCAATCAGAGTTATATGTTATTATATGAGAATTACGGTGTTGTCAAGATCAAGAAAGCAATCAAAATCACATAAAAATCAAATAATTAGGCTAACATAGTCAATGTTTATTTTATCTAGGCGAGCCCCATGGCTGCACAAGAAGGAAAAATGTGGCTCCGATTTAAAGTAAAAAAAATCATGCGATCATTTTTGAAGGAGATGATTTTTTGGTTTTTTTGCAAATTAAGAAGAAAAATATTATATAAAATGATATGTTATGCAAAAAGAAGACCAATGCATGCAATGTGAAGTGGGGAGTTTTGAAAACCTAGGTTTGATACCTTATATGGATATTTTTCAAATAATTTTCGAGCTTCAAAAAAGAAATGTGAAAATTGGATAAAATATTTTTAAAGCTTTAAAATATAACAAATATGTTAAGATAGATTTGGGAATTTTTGAAAATAATTTTTATGATAAGAAAAATCAGATACAAAATATGGATTAAATGTAATGTTCCCAATCTCCTAAATACTTAGAAAATGCTTAAATTGGATATTTTATTAAAAGTGTTAGTTCCCCTAGGTAGGGAATATTGAAAATTATTTGAGTTTTTTTATTTTTATGGATTTATATGCATGCCGAAAACGACCAAGTTCAAAGATATTTTAGCAAATTTTCATACAAATTAAGTCTAAAAATTATAAAATTTGGTTACGATGTGAAATATGATGAAACACAACTATACTTTTTTTTAAAAATTTTTGGCAAGCGAACTTTCTGTGATTTTTTAAGTGAAGCATATTGGTTTTGGTAAATAAATTCTGATAAATCCATTAGTCGGTAATTATCCAAATCAAAATCATCCAAATATAGACTTTAATGAGGAATCCATAGGGCTTTAAATCTTAAATGATATGTTTGGATTTAATTAAGAATCAAATACACCATTCATTCTGCATTTTTTAGAGTAAATTACACAAAAGTCCATGAGCTATGTACTCAATTTCGATGTAGTGCCTCAACTTTCAAAAGTAACAATGCGGTACCTAATGTATTAAAGCGATCTTTTACTAATGGAAGCAGGTGGCGCCCGTAAAAGCTATGCTGTGTGGATGAAAATACCCCTAGGGCTTTTTTGGTTGCTGGCTTACCCCAGGGTAACCTAGCATACCCCATGCTTTATCCATGCATTCCTGGGTTGGAAGTAGTTGTATGGACATCACAATTTCTTTTTTATAATATTTTTTAATCACGTTCAAATAAAAAATTAACATAAAAGTATTATAGTCATTAAAAAGTTAATATAATGCATAATCAATGTTAGATCACATCACATTTATCATTTCAACCCCTCTCCAACCCTCCTAACCATCCAAACAACTACTATTCATATGAGGTTACTCCAACCCAACCCAACCCAGTTACTAAACATGCCCCTAGAGAACAAAAGCCCCAAATCTCCAAATATTTGGCTCTCGTCCCCACATGCTACCTAACACAACTGACCTCATCTTCTTCATCTAGGGGCTCTATACCGTGATTAGGTGTGCGTGAGGTCACGCCGATGGAGGGGCACATGGTGTCAACCGACAGTGCAACATCGACCGATGCAGCAACGCGACTAGTGCGAGGGCTCGTGCCATGGAGGATCTTCACTAATGAAGGGACACGATCGACACGAGAGCAGTGGTTCCTCGCCTCATGGAGAGAGCAAGTGTGTGGGCTATATCGAGTTTCCTTGTGTGGAGGCGAGGTACTAAGAGCTCCCCATCATCGTTCCACTCCACGATCAAATGGGTTCAATATGCATGCAGCCATTGCCTACTCCCTCCCTAAAAGGAATTTCGATTTCTAGCTTTTGTCATTCTCTACTTATGTCCTTTTCCACATTGTTAACATGTATCTTTTATTTGTCTACTCAATGAAAATTTGCAAATCTATGACTTGTTCTCGAGGATATTTCCACAATTACTCTCGTGGATTGTCACAACTGCATTATATATACACATTTCCCTTGTCACAGTTGCATTACATATACATAATTCCCTTGTCACAGTTGCATTACATATACACACTCCCCTTGTCACAGTTGCATTACATATACACAGTTCCCTTGTCATAGTTGCATTACCTAGACACAATTCTCTGCCAATAAATCTGATCTTCATTCATCAACATTTTCATAATGCTAAATTGGTTGACTACACGAGTGTCGTCTCTGCTAGTTGAGGAAGCATTGTGATCCTCTAGTCATGTTCCCCAGTCAATCGAGACCGCACTACCAATCGACCCCACTTGCCCCTTCGTCGACGTGACCTCATGCACACCCAATTGCGGATTGGAACCCCAGCTGGGGAAGATGGGGTTAGTTGTGTTGGGTAGCATGTGGTGATGAGAGCTAAATATTTTTGGAGATTTTGGGATTTTCTTCCTGAGGGGTACTTTCATCCTCACAGTACGTGACTTGACATGCATCACCCTACTTTTGTTAGTAAAAGATAGATTTGGGACGAAACAAAACATTGGATACCACATTGTTACTTTTGAAAGTTGAGGTACCACATTGAATTGGGTGTATATTTCAGGGACTTTTGTATAATTTACTCTTTTTTAAAGCAAGCAAGACATACAATTCTCTTGAAATTTTTGAACAACATAGAGCACAATTAAATGTACAATCCCTGATTTTTGCTGAATTTTTAGAGCAAGTACCGATGTTCTATATTTCTGAAGCCAATTAGATAAAATAGGACTCGTCTTTAATAAAAGATTAAAAAAACAAGTAATATCAGAAAAATACAAATTCTATAATCAAAGAAAGACATTGAAAAATAGATTATGTAGAAACTTTTTATTATAACAGAAAAGAATATCAAATCCTTTTTATAACATGAAAGGGAATGAGAAAAATAAATCAGAAATATCAATAAATTCTTTTATGGTTAAAGAAAGTGTAATAAAGTTATATTTTTAGAATATCATTTATATCGAATTTGAATATAAGAATAACTGATATAGCCATGATTCAATGGGTCATGTCCCCTTATTTTTTTATTAATTTAATATTTTTAAGATTTAATCGAAAGATGGAAGAGTACATAAATAGGAATATGTCAGTTTCACAATTAATATAACCGGATATCATATATGTTCAAGGAAAAAATATGATAAAAAAACATGAAGATGGTCACTTTATTAGTTTAGGATAAATCCTTCCTAACGAGTGTGATTATTTATTATTATAATGATGAATAAATCTTCCACTTTCTGAATCATACTAATTATATTAATGACTATACCCTTCCTTTTTTACAAATAAATTAAGATTGGAGTTTCATGGAAAATTCCTCTTATTTGATTTGATACGCCTTATCGTGGAGTTACTCAAGAATGCCCTTGTTGACAATTATTTATTCCAACAACATCTAGGGTTCCTAGAGTAATGTATATCTCATACTAGATAAATCCTTAACCCTTCCTCCTCGTACTAATACTGTAGAACGTGTTTGTGGATTATGACAATACTAGATATATAAACAATGGTTTGAAATTCATGTATTAGTAATATTTTGGTAGTTTTACGAAGGCGGAGTTTGAGTTTTCGAGGGCGATAGTGGAAATTCTGATGAGAGTACACATCTAATAAGGTTCATACCACAATCAAATCAAAAACAGTTTTTTTTATAATTTATGTGATTTGTTACACCTTTTTATCACCTCTGAGTTATCTGAAATTGTTGGGTCAAATCATGTTATTGCATAAGGCCAAATTTTCAACTCTCTTGAGTCTTGACAGAGGATCTTACTTCAAGATCCAAACCCATGCAAGTATCCAAACATCCTCCTGAATCATAGATAGAAAAAGAAAAGGATGCATATAAGCAAGCAACTAGCTGCCAAAATCGAATCCGCACCGTCCATCCATCTTACCCCATCCACGACGACTCCTCCATCCGACGGTCCACATCCACCACCCCCGCCGATATGCCCCAAACACCCACTGTCCCCCTCCCCCCTCCCCTCTGCTGGAAGCAAACCGCAAAACCTGCAACCTCCACCTCCCTATAAATAGCCGCCGACGTGTCCCCTCATCCGAGGTTGGTGCCCTAACTCCATCTCTCCCCCTTTCTCCGAAACCCTAATCTCATCGCTCTCCTCTCTCGATTTCGGTCATCGCCCAATTCTCGATCGCCGATCGATCGATCTTCGTCGCCGGAACCGTAGATCGATCGCCGGATCCGATCGGGATCGCCGGATTTGTAGCGTGATTTGCGGCGGAGATGGTCGGAGGAGGGAGCCGGAGGGACGAGGGAGGGCCGATGCGTGTGGGTAGCAACAACGTGTTCGCAGCGCTCGACAGCCTCAGGAAGAAGAAGAAGGCGGTGCATTCGAAGGGGACGGGGTCGTCGAAGGCGGCGTCATCAAAGGGGGCCGAGGATTCAGTGTTCTGGGCGCCGACGCCGCTCACGGTGAAGTCATGGGCGGACGTCGACGACGACGATGACTACTTCGCCACCACGGCACCACCGCCCGTGTGGGGAGCTACCGAGGCACAGAAGAGCAAGGAGAGCGCTCCGGTTGCGGAGGAGGTTCGTTCTGTTCATGTCACTTTTCGAAAAATTTCCCTTTTTTGGATGATTTTGACTTTTTCAATCGCCTATAACAGAAAAGAGGATTTCGGCTTTTTTGTTTTAATTATATAAGTGAAGTGAAGTTTTTGCTGTTGACTAAGGGCGCATGCTGAATTTTTTCGGTGAGCAGTTTGCTCCTCAATGTTATTAGCTTCTGGTTTAGTGGTAGTGGTGTGCTTAGAATGCAGGAATTGATCGAGGACTCCCTCCCAAGATGCCATGGAAACGCGCTTTTATTCCCTCTTCTTTGATACTAAGATGTCAAAAGATTTGTGAGACTTCTTTAATTGACGGAGGAGAGAAATGGAGCACATACTCGAAAGGTTTCATGCTTGTTTTACTGTGTTTTGATTAAGTCTTAAGTCGGGGTTTCTCTGAAGCACTGTGCAGATTGTTGCTGCACGAAATAAAGAGTACTGCGTGGAATGCTTGTTGCTAAATCACTAGTCTGCTAGCAAGTTTAGAAATTGTTTGTCAATATAATAGGAGTCTGGGTGTGTGTGTTTTTTTGTAAGAAAAAGGTTTATGTGTAACATGTTCCTTTGCAATATGGTACGCTTAATAGTTGATGTCAATTTTTGAATGATCTGACATGGTATTTGTGCGGATTTGACCCCTATGTGTAACATTTGTGGATAGGATAAGATGTAAGAAATGTATTTTTGCAAAAATTTTCTGGGGCCTAGTGAAGTAATTGACTAACCGGTCGGATGTTTTGAGTTACATAGAAGGAATTGCACATCTATATCACACGTACTTTGTTTTGCAGTATAATACGGTTTTGTAGTCCTATAAAAAAGTCTAGGATATGGACAACAAATGCGCAGTTGCCCTACGCAGGACTAAAATACAAATGACCATAGACAAGACCATCAATAGCACATTCTAGGCTTTTATTGAATAGGATGACTGACGTATCACACATGAAGTAGCCTTAACTTCCACTATGCAAACACTACTCTGTTTCCAAATGCCTTTGTTGGAGTTGTCAAGGGCTGGTCTTTTGTTTTATGTAGATGTTATGGATGCGATGAAAGTCTTCGCCTTTTAACTTGCATGATAAGACCACAAAGTTAGAATGTCATGCTACATAAATAATTAGGGTGCTAGATAATGAAGTGCTGAAAATTCACTTTTTAATACTATCTTACCATGGAAGTTACCAAGAAGAGACAATGTGTGCTTTATGTGTTAGAGTGACGATCCTCAATTTATTTGGATGGTGGATATGGTGTTATGAGGCTCAGAGGGGTTTGAGGCTTAGTGTTAGCGGCAAAGGGGTTGTAAAGGAGTTTTCTGGAGCTGGATGACAGAGGAGTCAAATGTGGCGTCATTGACAGTGATGGTGATGAAGCTTTTGCTGGTGGGAAGATTGTTGGTCTTGATGCAATGTTGGGGGAGGGAACACATGAGGTTTCATAGCCTTATAGTATAAATTGCGAATTCAAAGCATCATATGGTGACTTTCGATTGTTCAATTCAATGATGTTGCAAGGGGATGCTGGAAATATGTAACACTAAACAAACTTGGAAATCAAAACATGGGAATTTTTATCATGCCTCCTTTATCAGATAACTCTTCTCTTAAGTTTACTTGCATTCTACTAATTGTATATTCATTTTAGGTTAGTAAGGGTATTTTTGTAAAACGTCCATGTCGATTTTTTGTATCTTAACGTAGGTGGATGTGAGATAAGGAATATTAATAGAAGTTTAAGGCCTTAAAACTAGAGTGCTCCTTGTTTATTTATATTGTTTTTTCTTCCTTAGTTCCTGCACTCTTTAAACTTTTACATTTTTTCTAAAAAAATTTCTAAATCCCCATTCTCCTTCAGTTTTTTAATGGATTTGTGGGATATCTCCTTATCGCCCTCACCATGAAGATGTATATTATCAGATGTACACCATAAAACAAGTTAAATCTTGAATGATGACACTAAATTAAAGTTGTTCCTCATGAGAAGTAGCAAACATACATCATCAACACGTTGACTCCATGTGACTTATTGAGCCCATTTTTAGAGAGATATGCTTGTCCTATTATAGTCTAAATTTATGGAGATGACAAACTTCTCCAATATTTTTCTCACAGGGAAATGTCAGCATACATGGCGATTTCATAAATTTGAGCCATGCTGCTATAAATTTCTTGAATTGATCCATGATGAAATATCTCAAGCAAGAGACTTAGTTTTAGGAGGGGATATACACGGAATCGATAAAACGAGCAAAGTAAAAGACCGAGGGATGGGGGATGACCAAGACATATTTGCTAGATGCTTTGTGACCGATTAGTACTGTCCCCTTCATCTTCAAAAAATAAGGATATCCGTGTAAGATTCCTCACCGGGATGAATTAATGCATGGTTGACTTTTTTCATGCATGCTTATCATTTCCCTGATCTTCCATTTACAATCAGTGTTGTTAAAAGCGAGAGGCGCTTTAAGGCGCTAGGGGGTGCAAAACGCCCGAGGCACTAGGCGCTCGCCTGAGAAAAGCAAGGCGCCATATATAAAAATAAACAAATTATGTACAAGTCTATGTAATATATGCACATACACACATGTGTATGTATGTGTAATTGTAAATATTTGTATGTATAACTTATATTTCAATCTAAGACCAATCCAATATATTTATGGGTGTGTTTACATGCACGTATATAAATGTGTACGTGTACTTGTGTGTGTGTATGTATGTATAGTTGTAAATATATGTATGTATAGCTTATATTTAAATTTAAAACCAATCCAACATATTTGTGGGTGTGTTTATAAGCGTGTATATAAATGTGTGCATGTACATGTCTATGTTTGTGTATGTGTGTATATGTTTGTATATGTATTAAATATTTGTGTTTATGTGTGTATTTGTATGTATGTGCATCTGTATGCGTATATATTTCCATACATGTGTATGTGTTTATGTATAAGTATGCGTACATGCCTATGTATACAAGTGTGTTTTGTCTATTTATATGTGTATATATATGTATTTATAATACTTCAAGCTAATATATATAGAGAAGAATATATACTTTTTAGTCAAAAAGTATATGTAATATTTAGAACTAAAACATGAATGTACATGTATACGTATATGGAATAGAAGTGTGTGTAAATTACATATACATGTGTTTGCATATGTATAAGTATGTGTGTTAATGATACCTAGAACTAATATATATCTAATATAAAAACCTAAACATGGATAAACATCGCACAAAGTCGGCAAAAAGCCTTACTTTTGCCTTAGACGCTCAAAGCGAGCGTCTAGAGCCTCAAGCCAGGCGCTCGCCTGAGCGGCGCCTGAGGCAAAACGCCTCGCCTGGAAGGAGGCAAGGCGCTAGGGCCTCGCCTCGCCTCGCCTGGGAGCCTAGGCGAGCGCCCGGAGGGCTTTTGACAACACTGATTACAATATACTCTTCTTGATGGATCTCATATGACAAAGAGAATTAATCCGTGACTGACATATTTTGGAATGCAAACTTTTCCTCACCGGGTTGAATTAATGCATGGTTGACTTTTTTCATACACACTTACCATTTCCCTGATTTTCCATTTACAATATACCTTTCTTGATGGATCTCATATGATAAAGAGAATTAATCCGTGACTGACTCATCTTTGGAATGCAAACTTATCTTTTACGAGTAAGGTATCTGCTAATTTATTGTGAAGGTAGTATATCACATGAGTGTGACTTTGTTGTAGTAGTAAATTACATGCGGGTCATCTCGTTAATGCAGTATCTGAGAATGATTTATGCCAATCAAATATTGATTGTACTTTAGTATGCTGGGATTTTATTTGCATGTCACATGGCTTTATATTTTCCGGAGTTTATTTGTTCATATTTTGGGCTTTCCTTTGTAATTAAATCTCTTGATGCTCCTTTTTTATATGATCACTCCTTTTCTCTTTTCCACTTGTAAAAGTTATTTTTTCTTGTCATATAGAGCAACTGAATTTGTCTCCCATCAACCAGCTCACATTGAAGTTATGTCGAATGTTTTTAATGTTTCTTCATTATACTAAAAAATGCTTTTTGAAAGTATTTTTTTTGTAACGAATTGTGTTTTAGTCTTCAATTAGCTTCAGTATCGTCTTTATTCTTTTCACTTGTATTTCTTTTTTCTTAATCACAATTCCTTGTGTTTGAACTTCGAAGTATGCTAGTGCTCAATTTTCACGTTTACTCAATCTCTTGTTTCGTTCTCCATAGCATCAATTGCAAATAACATGTTTTGAGATACCACCAACTGGATGCCTTGTAGAAAATGATTACCGTTACATAAAAAGGTGAAGAATCATATACGAAGAGTCACATTTCAATGCACTAAAATTTAATGAAGAATTTTTAAGGGGTGAGAAGAGAGGAACTTGGGAAGGGACGAGGAGATAAATTGCAATACACTATCCATATGAGGGAAGAAGATCGAGAAGGAAGAAGATCGAGAAGGAGAGTGGAATGGAAGATTAAAGAGGAGAAAGAAAAATAAAAAATGGGAGATTGATATAGACAATTACTCATGTTTCTTTTTATAGGGAATTGACTCATTAAAAGAAGCATCCTTTCATCGTAAAAGACACATACACGCCAGAAGACATATTCAAGCCAAAAGACTCACCCAAAGATTGTGTTTTGTTTTTTGATTTTTTACAAGAATTAAAATTACAATAAAATAAAAGTTATAACAATGAAGAAAAATAGCATTAGATATTTAAAATAACATTACAAAAATAACCCCAGATAAGATTAATTAATATCTGAGGAGGAGAGTTAATTGGAATATTGAGTTGGAGTAATAAAGTTGAAAGGAGGAAGAAGGGTATAGCCAAACATTTAATTTTTTTCTCCCATATTTTATAAGATCTAGAAAAGGTTTTTGATTTAGTTCCAGGGGAGATCTTGTGGAGAACCTTCTTATGATTTTTATTGATTTGAAGAAGGCTTTTGATTCAGTTGCACGAGAGATCTTGTGGAGAGTTTTGGAGAAGAGATAAGTACATGTCTTGTACATTAACCTTATAAAGGATATGTATGACGGGGCTTCGTTTTGTGTAAGTATCTAATATGGGAAGATCAACTATTTTGACATCATCATCAGTCTACATCAAGGTTTAACTTTGAATTCATATCTTTTTACTTTGATTACGGACGAGTTGACTAGTCACATTCGGGATGAGATACCTATGCGTATGTTGTTTGCGATGAGATTGTGCTAGTTGATGAGAGTAGAGATGGAAAATGAGAAACTTGGAGTTTGGAGACATGCCTGAAAGACTAAAGGATATCGTATAAGTAGGTCTAAGACCAAATATATGGAATGTGCATTGGGTGGAAGCAACGGTGAAGGAATTGAGGTGAAGATTGGAGAAGATAACATTCAGAAGAAAGATGATTTTAGATATCTGGGATCTATTTTGCAACATGGTGGGAAAATCAATGGAGATGTTGCTCATAGAATAATTATATGTTGGCTAAAGTAGAGATGAGTCTTTACTATTCTATACAACAACAAAGCCTTTTCCCACATTAAGTAGAGTTGGCTACATGGATTCTTTGCCTCCATTCAAATCTATTTTGGATCATTCTCGTTCTTAGATCCAAATAACTAAGATCTCTTTGGATAGTCTCCTTCCAATGCTTCATGGATCTTCCTAGCCCTCTTTTAACTAGCTCTACATCCCAAATTTTGCATCTTCTAACCGATGCATCAGTCGATCTCTTTTGCAAAAGGTCAAACTATATTAAGTGGTTTTCTCTCATCTTATCCTCTATCAGAGCTACACCAAATTTTCTTCTGATCACATAGATTGTCATTTAGATCCATAGAGTATAGCAGGTCTCACAGCTGTTTTGTAATAATTTCCTTTGATTTTCAAATGAATTTTTTTATCACATATAACATTTATCACAACATTTTAGTAGTGAATGCCTCTACTATTATATGTGATAAGAAATTTCCTTTTGAAAATGAAAGAAAAGTGTTATAAAGCAGCCATGAGACATGCTATTCTCTATGGATCTGAATATTGGCTTATGAACCATAAACATGTACAAAGAATAACAGTAGCAGAATGAAAATGCTATGATGGATTTATGGTCATATATGAAAAGATCGGAAGATGTCAGAAGAAAAGTTGGTGTAACTTCGATAGAGGATAAGTTTAAAGAGAACCGCTTAAGGTGGTGTAGCTATTTGCAAAGGAGGTCACTTGATGCACATGTTAGAAGATGCGGGATTTGAGATGTTGAGCTGGTTAAGAGAGGGCGAGGAAGGCCCAAGAAGTGTTGGAAGGAGACTATTCGAAGGAATCTTAGTTATTTGAATCTAAGTCCAAGAGTGATCCAAAATATATCTGAATGGAGGCAAAGAAGCCATGTTGCCGACCCTACGTAATGTGGGAGAAGGCTTTGTTGTTGTTGTTGTTGCCTCCCCTATTATACAAGAGTAGGTTGCTTTTTATAGATAATAGACCCATTAATAAAAGCAACCTTTCATCCCAAAGACAAATCCAAAGTTCCAAGCGAAAAGACACATCCACAGATTGGCTTTTGGTATTTTTAGAATAATTAAAAAGTACAATAAAACTAGGAAACATAAGATCGTGTATTTTAGACTCATGCATCAATTCTCCCATGTTTTGAAAAATTCATCTCTTGATAAGTTGCTTCATTATTGGCTGCGGTGCTAGAGAATTTTATCTGTATTTAGTGGAAGTACTTCGCCAATTTTGAACTTTTCAGCATTTTTTTGCATGGAAGGACATAACCACAAATACTGTATCCCTTCATTTGAACCAATTCCCCTCTATATGCTCGTCCCAACTTTCACCGTCAGATAAAAATCTTGAGCTGTGGTTTTGCCTGTAAATCTTATGTAGGAGCCTCATTTTTCTTTTTTAAGCTTTCAATTCCCACCAAATCAGGAGATATATCCCGCTTAAGGTTTTGGTAATTCCTTTCCGAGTCCAACAACAATGGGGATATCATTGGAACCTCCAGGGCTACAACCTTAATTGTCAATGACAAAGTTTTCAGAGTGGACATTGCTGGTGGAATATTGAGACCTTAAAACGGCTGTGGTTTGTGTGACATGGGTGCTGTTCATTGTAGGTAGGACGGCAATGGAGGCCATGTTGACCAGAGTAGCGGCCATCACCAATTGCGCGCCACCATAGATCATAGATCTCTGTGCACGAGGGTTGAGGGAACGAAGGGTTGCTGCATAGCAACACAACATTGATGGCATGTGACGGAATATTTAGAGCTTGGCTTGGTGGTTGGGTGATGGCAGTGAGCAAAGATTGGGGTGGGATGCAAGGAACACCCATGGAGGGCCCATGAGTGCTAAGATTGACGCTGCAGAATTGTGGGGAGATGGATGATCTTCAATATTATCTGTTTGAGTTCACTTGTTTTTAATGTTCTTGAATTAATCTTGGGTTGATGTTATAATGGTCAGCTCCTCTTCTTTGTGTTTTTTCTTGTCGTCATTAGATATGTATTGTATGATTTTTGTAATGAACAAAACTTTGTTGATAATCATATATTCTTCAACTAATGAATCTAGCCATTGATGTTTTGTTGATAATCATATATTCTTCAACTAATGAATCTAGCCATTGATGTATCTTCAAGCTTGACTTGAGTGATTCTTCAACTTCCTTGGATGATGTATCTTCAAGCTTGACTTGAGTGATTCTTCAACTTCCTTGGATGTTTATACGAACAATGGCCTACACAACGTAGTTCAAACTTCGTTCGTTAGAATACAATAGGATCCTTGAGTTGTAGAAATGATTCAAAGTCTATATCATGATACTGGTACCAAATGATGTAATCTGATTCCAGGAAAAAACATTTTCGGGGAATGAGTAGAGAGGAGGTTGTGGTGAGAAGATGAAGTGGAGGTTGTGAAGCACACTGAGCCACGTTAGTGTGAAAGAAGATATGTGAGGATAGTGAATAAAGGATTGAAGAGAGAGAAATTTAAAGCGGGAAGAAGGATATAGTCGAAGGATAAAATATAATTTTATTTCATTTCCCAGGGTAGGTTTCTTTATATAGAGAATTAACCATTAAAAGAAGTGACCTTTTCTTCCCAAAAGACGTATCAAAGCGAAAAGACACACATCCAAGGCATCTTTTGGATTTTTTTCAAGAAATACAAATTACAATACAACAACAACAACAAAGCCTTTTCCCACAATTAAGTAGGGTCGTCTACATGGATTCTTCGCCTCCATTCAGATCTATCTTGGGTCAATCCCGAGCTTATATCCACAAAACAAAGATCCCTTCGTATGGTCTCTTTCCAACACTTCTTGGGCCGTCCCCACCCTCTTTTAGCCGGCTCAACATCCCAACGCTCGCATCTCCTAACGGGTGCATCAGCTGATCTTCTTTGCAAATGACCAAACCAACCATCTTAAGCAGTTTTCTCGCATCTTATCCTCGATCGGAGCAACACCAACTTTCTTTCTGATTGCATCATTCCGAATCCGATCTTTACGTGTGTGTCCACACATCCACCTTAGCATTTTCATTTCTGCTACTGCCATTCTCTGCACATGTCTATGGTTCATAGGCCAATATTCAGATCCATAGAGCATAGCATGTCTCACGACTGCTTTGTAAAACTTTCCTTTAATTTTTAAAGGAATTTTCTTATCACAGAGAACAACAGAGACTCCTCTCCACTTTAGCCAGCTTGCGTTTATTCTGTTAGTAACATCTCCATCAATTTCCCCATCATGTTGCAAGATAGAACCCAGATATCTAAAAGAATCTCTCTTCTGGATGTTATCATCACCAATCTTACCTCGATTCCTTCACCATTGCTTCCATAAAAAGTGCACTCCATATATTCTGTCTTAGCCCTATTTATACGAAATCCTTTACTCTCCAACTCATGTCTCCAGAACTCAAGCTTCTCATTTACTCCATCTCTAGTCTCGTCAAACAACACAATATCATCAACAAATAACATACACCAAGGTAACTCATCCTGAATGTGACTTGTCAACTCGTCCATAATCAAAGTAAAAAGAAATGGACTCAAAGCTGAACCTTCATGTAAACCAATGTTGATGTCAAAATAGCCAGTCTTCCCAGACGGGGTCCTTACACAAGATAAAGCCCTGTCATACATGTCCTTTATAAGGTTAATGTATAGGATATGCACTTGTCTCTTCTCCAAGACTCTCCACAATATCTCTCGCGGGATAGAATCATAAGCCTTCTCCAAATCAATAAAGATTATATGGAGATTCTTCCTTTTATCTCTATAAATCTTCATTGTTCTCCTCAGCAAATGGATGGCTTCAATAGTTGAGCGACCTGGCATGAATCCGAATTGATTTTCTTTTACGTTGGTAACTTTCTTCAACCTTCTTTCGATCACATGTTCCCAATTTTTCATAGTGTGACTCATCAGCTTTATACCTCTGTAATTTGAACAATTTTGAATGTCTCCTTTATTCTTATAAAGAGGCACCACGATACTCCTCCAATCTTTAGGCATTTTCTTGCTTCGCCAAATAACATTGAATAGATTCGTAAACCAAGCCAAACCGCGCTCACCTAAAACTTTCCATACTTCTACAGGAATGCCACTACACCTTTCCCGGGTCTCATGACCTTCAACGCCTCCTCTACTTCCTTTCTTTGTATCCGTCTATAGCTTGCACGATTCAAGTAACTTTCACTACTAGCTAGATCACCCAAAGTGATCTCTCTATTTCCTTCCCCAATGAAAAGTTTATGGAAGTATTGCTCCCATCTAGTCTATATCCTTGTTAGCAACAACAACGAAGAATTAGGATTATATTTTTTGAATGTCACATTTGGCTATGGAAACATTATCTCTTACCAATCAGTTAAATAGCAAATGAAATACAATGATTCAAACATTTTGATAGAAAATATTGGAAAAAAAGAGAACATATGTGATAGCCAACAGATTAGCCCTTTCTCACATTATTATTTAGTACCGTTGAAGACTTGGGACTTGAGTATCGACCAATAGGATTTGTACATCAGGGGTGATTTGAAAGTGAGTGGGGTGGTGCTAAACGGTAGCTTTGTTTTGCGGCCTTATGTATTAATATGTAAGATGTGAAAATGTTAGTGACGAAGGGTCGCCAAAAGCTTGCTTTATATATGGAAATAACCCTCTAAAAGACACACTCTTTCATTTAACAAATACATCCAAGCAAAAAGTCACATCCAAAGATTGTGTCTTTGTATTTAATTAGAAGAATTAATACAATAAAAGTGCAATCATACAAAATTAAAAATAAAAATAATGTTAGATATCTTTGAGGTCATCTCATTTGGCGACTGAATTGTTATCTTATACCAAATAGATAATAGCAAATGGGATACGATAAATAAAAGTTTTGATACAAAGGTAGAAAAACGGGAGTATATGTGAAAGCCGGTAGTTCAGTCCTTTCTCATTTTATTAGTTAGTACCGATGAAGACTTGGGATTTGAGTATCAGTGAATAGAATATGTTACATCCAAGGTTATTCGTTAGTGAGTAGGGTTGTGCGAAAAAGGTAGTTTTTTGTGTCCTGTATTTATTTGTAAGATGTGAAAATATTATGGATATTGGGGTCAGGAGGTGGCTTCAATCACTTTTGTACTTTAATGCTTATTAATGGAACATGGCATCCATGATTTTTATGGCTTTTCTTTTTTTTAAACAAAAAAGTTAGCAGACTTCTTATTATATAGGTAGGTATGATGCATAATTATGTCTGTTATTCCATAAGTAATATTTTGTATGTTCTCTTTTGATGCAAAACGAATTTGGCGCGGCGCGGGAAATAAATTTGAATGGTGGAAATTATTTGGTAGAAGAATATGGAGGGGTTGAGAAGAAGAAGACACGCTGGACGCGCGGGGTTGAGGGAGAAGAAGCGCGAAGACAGCGTAGGGGAGAAGAGAGAGAGAGGGATAGAGAATAATTCTCAATTAATTATCAAACTGAACTGTCTAAAAACATTGGACCCTCATCCCTTTATATAGGAGGGATGTGAATACAAAAATAATAAACTAATTTAAATTGACAACTAATTATCCTAATTGGACTCTAACTAATTAACCGACTAATTCGGAAATCAAATCCACAATTAATTACTGGAGATCACAGACGATCTCGTTTATTTAATTAAGACACGACAACGTAAATAAACGTAAATAAAATTGACCAATAAAATTAGATAAATATTGGGCCCTATCCGTTGGATCCACGCTGCATCAACTCTCCTCTGCTTTTAAAAATTCGTCTCCCGACGAATTGCTGGATCGGCAGGCTTGGAGGTCGAATCTGCGTGCTCAATCATCTTCTGGAAGAATTGGTGTGGGGCGGATGGCGGAATCCATACGCGGGCGTGGGTGATGCGGCCTTCGTGGTTGAAGAACATGTGTGGCGCGAACGGCAGCGTCTTCTTGATTGTGGTCTTCTCCTTGTGATGCTCGAAGAATTGATGAGGCATGAACAACGTGGCCTTTGGAAAATCCATAGCGAAGCAATGACACAAGGAGAGGAGGGGAGGAGATGTGTCCAAGGAATGAAGCCATGGAGTCCTTATATAGGGGAAACCCAAGGCCTTAATCCTATTTGGATAAGGAGGATCCCCAGATTTCTGATTTGCAACCTTCTTTTTTAAATATTTTTGCCGCCGGGGGCTTGGGCGCAATTTTCGTACCCCTTCATTACAACTTATTTTGTGAGAGGAGCCTTTGAACTTTCCCTTTGAATAAAAACCTTTGCTGGGGGGGGGATTTCGTGTAATTTTTCTAAAATATCCCTTCCCTCAATTGAGGGGATTCGGTGGGAGGGACTTCCGCAACCCTCGTTAGGGTTCCATGCCTCCCTGATAAGAGGCGGCGGCGGGACTGCTGTGGGCGGCTGTCGCACCGCTGAGGGGGAGGAAAAGCGCGGGTTTGGCAAAGCCGAGGGGATGGTGGCGGGTTTGGCAGGGTGTAGTTGGGAGGAAGGGAGGGGCGCGATAGTGAGGGAGGGTGTTTGCAGCGGTGGCGGCGCCGCGGGGAGGTGGGGGCGAGGCGTTGGATGCACGGTGGAGTGGTGGGCCTACGCTGGCGCGGGTGAGGGCGAGGGCAGGGCGCGGTGCGCGCGAGAGGGCGGGGTTGGGAAGAGGGTGGTGGTGTGGGTTGGGGCCGGGAGGAAGCGGGGGTGCAGGCGGGAGGGGTGGGCTGCTGGTGTGCGGGGGATTGGTGCGGGGTTGTGGATGGCGAAGGCGGGGCTGGGTGGGTCGGACCTGGGTGGTGAGGCGTGGGTGGGGAGTAGGGAGGATGGTGAGGGCGAGGCAAGGTCGCGGGGGTGGCGGCAGCGGGAGAACGCGTGGGGGGTAGCTGGGGCTGGGGGGGTATCACAGGGGGTTTGGGGGTTCGCGGGAGGGGCTGACGTGGCCAAAGGAGTCGCTGGGGGGGTCGGGGCTGCAGCGGGGGTTGGCGGCAGGGCTGCCGCTGAGGCGTTTGTCAATTTCGGGGGGTTTTGCAGGTCTGAGATTACATGGACAACCATGTTTTCATCGTTTTTTTCTTCCGAAATGATCTGGACAACGGCCGGATCGTCGTTGACGGCGAGATTCTCGTCTTCAACTTCGATGTCGGCGGTTGGAGGCTTTGATTTGGCGCGTAGGTACTCGAAGTCAGCCCTAAGTTCTCGACACATGGACTGGAAGTTGGCTTGTATCTCAAGTAGCATGCTCCTCAGCTTCTTGTTGTGGGCGTTGTCGGATCGTCGGGTTCGTTCGGATGAACGATGGTGTGTCGTCGCGTGTCGGCGTGCATGTCGGTACGGATCGTCAGATCGTGAGGACGATCTGCAGGCCATGCTCTGATACCAAATAATGCAAAACGAATTTGGCGCGGCGCGGGAAATAAATTTGAATGGTGGAAATTATTTGGTAGAAGAATATGGAGGGGTTGAGAAGAAGAAGACACGCCGGACGCGCGGGGTTGAGGGAGAAGAAGCGCGAAGACATCGTAGGGGAGAAGAGAGAGAGGGATAGAGAATAATTCTCAATTAATTATCAAACTGAACTGTCTAAAAACATTGGACCCTCATCCCTTTATATAGGAGGGATGTGAATACAAAAATAGTAAACTAATTTAAATTGACAACTAATTATCCTAATTGGACTCTAACTAATTAACTGACTAATTCGAAAATCAAATCCACAACTAATTACTGGAGATCACAGACGATCTCGTTTATTTAATTAAGACACGACAACGTAAATAAACGTAAATAAAATTGACCAATAAAATTAGATAAATATTGGGCCCTATCCGTTGGATCCACGCTGCATCATCTTTCAATTTTCATGATCTCAATTCTTTTAGCTTACGAAAATGCTCCTATCAGGTTGGCCATACAACCAAATTTGAAATTCAATGTCTCTTCAAGACTTTTCCACACTAGGTTGGTGTTTATGGGCATTGTTTCCATGATGCATCTTCAAAGAAAGGATAAATGAGGCAGTGCGACTAACTATTTTAGGTGTTGAAAGCCTGTGGTAGACATTGATCATCAATGATAGTAGTCTCATGAGTAAGTCTATGAAAATGCCATAAGAGGTCAGCCAAAGTTGAAATTCAATATCTTCAACGAGCCCTATCTACATCAGTTTGTGATTATGGGGATTGTTTCCATGATGTTTATTTAGAGAAAGGATAAATGAGGCAGTAGGACTAATTATTTCAGGTACTACCAATGTTCTATCATTACCACACCATGAACATCACAACCACAAAGCCTTCTCCTACATTAGGTAGGGTTAGCTACATGGATTCTTCACCTTCATTCGGATCTATTTTGAGTCATTCTCGTACTTAGATACAAATAACTAAGATCTATTCGGATAGTCTCTTTCCAACACTTGGGCTTTCCTTGCCCTCTCTTAATAGGCTCAACATCCCGAATCGTGTATCTTTTAATTGTGCATCAACTGACCTCTTTTGCAAATGGTGAAATCACCTTAAGAGGTTCTCTCTCATCTTATCCTCTTTTGGAGCTACTCCAACTTTCCTTTTGATCACATTGTTTTGAATCTCCGATCTTTTCGTGTATGTCCACACATCCATGGTAACATTTTTATTTCTGCTACTGTCATTCTCTGCACATGTCTATGATTTGCAGTCCAACATTTAGATCCATAGAGCATCAAATCTCACAGTTGCTTTGTAATACTTTTCTTTGATTTTTAAAGGAATTTTCTTATCACATAGAACAATAGAAAGTCCTCTCTACTTTAGCCAACCATCATTTATTCTATGAGTAACATCTTCATCAATTTCCCCATCATGTTACAAAATAGAGCCCGATTATCTAAAATAATATTTCTTCTGAATGTTATCTTCTCAAATCTTCACCTCGATTCCTTCATCACCACTTACGTCAAATGTGCACTTCATATATTTAGTCTTATCCCTACTTATACGAACATCCTTTATTCTCCAAGGCATGTCTCCGAACCTTAAACTTCTCATTTACTCCATCTCTAATCTCATCTACCAACATAATACCATAAATAAACAATACACATCAATGTATCTCATCTTGAATGTGACTGATCAACTTGTCAGTAATTAAAGCAAAATTTTGTGTTGAAGTCATTGCCCTTTTACACATAAGCCCATAAATTATATGGTTTGGGTAAAAACTTTCATTCCTATTAAAAGGGTGTATATGGAGCTTGAAGTGAAAGACACATGGTCGTAACATCATGAGCCAATATAACCTTGAACCAAGAAAAGTTGATCTAAGCATATGACCAACATGACCCTGGAAAAAAATACGTGTAATGTGGTCTTTAAGTCGTCACCAAACCTCAGGCTTCTCATTTACTTCATCTCTATTCTCATCAACCAACACAATATCATCGACAAACAACATGCACCAATGATCTCATCTTGAATGTGACTAGTCAACTCGTTCATAATCAAACCAAATTTTCGGGCTGAAATAATTGCTTTTTACTCCGAAGCTTTCAGATTTCTTAATAAATTTTAGGCGGAAGTCATTGCTTTTTTTTACTCGTAAGCCCAATATTATATGGATTGGGTAACAACGTTCATTCCTATTAAAAGATGTGTATATAGAGCTCAAAATGAAGGGTACATATTGTTAATATCATGAAAATAGCCAATATAACCTTGAACCAAGAACAGTTGATCTGAGCATATGGCCAACATGACCTTGGGAAAAAACGTGTGCGATATGGTCAAGGATAGAAAAATATATGGAGCTCGAAGTGAAGGGTACATGTTCTTAACATCATGAAAATAGCCAATATAACCTTGAACCAAGAAAAGTTGATCTGAGCATATGTCCAACATGACCTTGGGAAAAACGTGTGCAATATGGTCTAGGATGGAAAAATATATGGAGCAAAGAATGTAGAGTCAAGGCAAAAATCTTCGATGTGCTCATCGCCTTGTACTCTCAATCACCATGAAGACCAAATAATTTTTATTCAGTGAGGTGGTGGATCTTATCCTTATACCGCATTTTTTCATCCTATTTGCATAGAAATTTTGACATCCAATTCCTTGCGAATCAAGTAAGCAAGGCTCGGATATCGCCTTCTCAATCTTTTTTCTGAAATCTTCCATCTCCTCCCTGGTCCAATCACCAGCAAGGATTCCACGCTTTTGGCTTTCCTTCTCATTGTATAGCGACTTCACTGCACTTCTCCATCCGAATCTTCACTTACCCATAGGTTAGATGTTTTCGTTTCTTAAACCCTTTTTACACAAAGTGTTTGATTTGTCTCTTGTGTATATTCAGAACCTCCACATCAGAAAATGGAATGCTGTCCATCGCCTTGAATTCTTCTTGAAAGTGTAAGCCCATTTATCCAATCCTTCACCTTTTTTGTAATCCGTTCTTTAGTTCATGTAAGTAATCATTAAAATTTAGCTTGTCCAACACCTTTAAAAAAGTATATCTCTATTACTTCTAATTGTGACCAAGCCTGACTGATCCGCAAGACCCAACATAGGCTCTTCTTATTTCTTCTCTTCTAGCTTCTTCATCCTCATCCTATTATTTTTCAGCAACATGCCAACCCTTTGCTAGATTCAAGGTTGTAAAAATCGGTAGTCGGTACTCGGTCGGTTGGGTCACTGACTAAGGATTAATCGGTAGTCGGACGACTAATCGGATTTAGTCGGGCTTTAATCGGTTTTGAATTTTTTAATTATTTTAAATATATAAATCAATTTTGTATGTATATTCTTATATATTTACATAGATTTGTACATTTTTTATATTATCATAATGGAACAAAATAAGAAATTGAATTTAAATAAAACATTAAGCATATTAGAGTAAGTTTTCTTTAAAAAATAAAAAATAAATGGTATCTCCAAGCAAAAATCGATCGACTAGTTGGCCTTAGTCGGAATTAGTCAGTACTCGGTCGGCCACCCCACCGACTAGACTAGTCGGACCAGTCGGGGATTTTTACAACAATGGCTAGATTTAAGTCTTCAATTAGTAGATTGTCCAGAAAGCATGGCCTTTTCTTTCTTTTTCCCTTCTTGCTCTTATGCCATTCAGATATAAAGTGCACCTCCTGCTGCTGCTGTTGCATTTGTTGTTCACTTGGCTTCGTCAGGTTATTTTTATTTTCATTCAGCAGTCAGCACCCTCCCCCTACCTTCATGAAGAGTGTCATCTGCTTTGTTGTTTGCAATTTCAACAACATTCTATGCCTGGAGATCCTCCCAAGTGACACCCATTCTGTTTCAGCTTTCAGTTTCTTTTCAATCAAATCCTCCAAAGATCATTGGATATGAATGTCATTCCTCTTCTGATCATGGTCCAAGTCCACCCCATCTCCTCAAGAGCTTACTATCTCTTCTAGTTGTCCCTGCTTGCTCAGTAACCATATTCGTTGTTTCTGATTTTTTTAATTGTTCTGCTCAGTGAGAATCTCAAAGGCGTGCCCTTGCTGCTGTTGTGAGGGAATGGCATCTACTGGAAGATTGATGCTACCTTCTGTCCTTATCAATTATTAATGCTGTATCTGCTCCAAGCAACTATTGTTAATCACCTCAATTTTCTTATTGGGCTTCTGTTGTAAATGCTGACATGGGATGACAGTAGCCACTGGACTGCTACTATGTTGTTGTGGGAGGCTGTCAAAAGAACAGTTGTTACTGTCCTCCCATGTTAGCACAGCAGCAGTCCTTCACAAATCTTAATAGAATATGCCATGAATATAACGTGCAAAAAAATCATTTCTTGAACCAATGTTTTTCCAATCAATAGTCTGAAGGACTCTACGAAGAACAATCTTAAATGTCTTTGAAGCTCCATCTCTTCATCACTAAGAAATTATTGAAGTTCCATCGTCAAAGTTTGCATTCCTAATAGGAATTGGAGGATCAAACCAAATAGGATGATTAGTTTTTTCAGTCACATCAGAAAAAGATCTCTTCCTGTCCAGCTTTATTTGGATTAACAAACCCTCTCTTCCAAATTTAACATGGGAGAGTTCTGGGAAGTGACCTTGCAAAACCTCATTCCTAGCACTAAAATCTCTCCCAACATCAGAGCCATCAGCCATCTTCAATGATGCAAAATATCGAACATCTGACGTGCAATGTTCTTACAGGCCAATGATCAAACACCTTAAAGTCTATGTGAGGGTGGTGTTGCACTTGCTAGAAAACATTTTCATTGTTGAATTTCATGTCATCCCCCACATAAACCTTAACAAAGTTTCATTCACAAATTTAATAAAATATGCCTTGAATCTTATAAATAAATGGCGAAGCCTTCTCCCACTATAAGTAGGGTTGGCTACATGAATTCTTGCTCAAAATCCATGTTGAAAATTCGACTATTTTTTACGCTGATTGTCGACTACCTAACACAACCCCCAACGGGGAGGATTTGAACCCTGCCTTGAATCTAATAAGTCCGAAAAAAAATCATCTTTTGAACCTGCGTTTTCAATAAATTCGTGGTGCCTTCCAATCTTGGGAATTGGGACTGCACCCTCTTTTTCCTCAAAAAAACCAATCGTCTGAAGGACTCTAAATCAGCCCTGACATGTGAAAATTTGTCTATGAGGCACAGTCTAAAATGCCTTTGACTATACAAAACTTCATCTTCACAAAAAGAAATGGTTGGAATTCCATCCTGAAAAGTTGCATCCCTAATAGGAATTGGAAGACCAATCGAAATAGGATGGTTCGTTTTTTAACCACCGCAGAAAAAGATCTCTGTTTTCCTTTCCAACTTCATTTGCATTAACCAACTCCGTTCCTCTCAAATCTAACATGGAAGAGTTCTGGAATTTGAGCTTGTAAATCTCATTCCTAGCACTTCAATCTTTCCCAACCTCAGGACCATCAGCCATTATTGTTGCAAAAATTGACCGACTAATCTGATTAGTCGGTCCGATTAGTCGACTTGATCAAGTACCTGAGTCGACTGGCCAAATCGGGCCATAGTCGGGTAGACCCGATTAATTATACGAGTAGTCGGGTTAGTCGATCGATTTCTGCTTAGAATCTTTATTTTTTTGCTGGAGGCTAAATACACAGTTGACCCGATTAGGGGCTTATTTTTCGATAGTAAGCCCCCACCCAAACCCTTGTTTCTCATGCGCGATACCTCCTCCTCGACACCTCTCCGCATCTTCCTCCGCGTCTCTAGGCTTCTCTCCTTTGACTCCGGTCAATGAAGCCTCCGCCTCCATGTCGCTGACACCAAGGGAGGACCCAACTCCCTTTGGTGCGTTCCTCTGAGCCTCCCCAACCACCAAAAACGCCACCTTAGGTTATGTTTTTTTAATATCTTGCATTTTTTTTGCTCTTTTTAACTTTCATTTGTTGCTCTACCTTATTTTGCAGTTGAGCTACCTTATATTGATAATATTTCATGTGTTATATGTATCTTTAAAGGTATCTTATCTTGCTTGTAGTTGATAATATCTTGCATTTTTTGCTTTTTTTAACTTTCATTTGTTGCTCTACCTTATTTTGCAGTTGATCTACCTTATATTGATAATATTTCATGTGTTATATGTATCTTTTAGGTGTCTTTTCTTGCTTGTAGTTGTTTGATCATGCATCTTTCATGTTGCAGTTGTACCTTACGATATTTCGTGTTTTATTGTTGATAATCATGCTTGTAGTTGCTTGTAGTTGTTTTATTAATTCATAGGATGTTTGTTCATAGGATGCTTAGTAGCTTTGTGTTTATTATACTAAATGTGGTATATGAAATGATCAAATTTATGTTAATGAATATGACGAGGATGAATGACTTGTGTCACATGCTCCTTGATTTATTTTTGTTTTAACATGTTGTATTTGTTTATGAACAGTAGCTTGTATTATGTAGCAAATATTTTGTTCTTAACTTGCTCCATTTCTGCTTCTTTTTCTATAATTTCTTCCTTTTTTAAGCTCTTATAAATATGAAAATTACTAAATCTATGCATATATACGAGAGTATATGTATTAAAAATTGATTTATATATTTAAAATAATTAAAAAAATTCAAAACCGATTAATGTCCGACTAAATCCGATTACTCTTCCGACTGCAAATTAATCCTTATTCAGTGACCCTGCCTATCGAGTACCGACTACCGACTTCTGCAACCTTGTCAGCCATCTTCAATGATGCAAAATATTGAACATCTGCCATGCAATGTTCACTCCGACCAAGGAGTGAACACCTTCTGAATGTCTCGTTTTGTAGTGAGGGTATTGTTATGTGATTTTTGTTTATCAATCTTGATACTGATTTTGGGATTTTCTAGCTTAGCTTTATCAAGAATGCATTAACATTCACCATAGAAAAGGGAGAAAAGTGGCATGAGTTGGGAGACCGTATAACTCTAGGGTTGAAGAAGATTACTTACATCTAGAAAAATATTAACACGTGAAAATGATGTGGTGAGGATTATATTAATGTTTGGGATAATTAAGAAAACTGGGAAGGAAAACATAGAATGAGCTGATGTACTTTTAGGGGAAGGAACGATTCCATTGGTTTGCTTCCAACTTCTAAGCCCAGCATTGACAATGATAGATTTCCGATTTCTTGTCATGTTACCTTCAACTTATTGGGGGGGGGGGGTTATTTGGAGATAACTGTTCAGTCGTCTCATCTAAATCCTTAATGAGGTTTTGAGGTTTTTTTCCTGACTAACTACCTTTATCTGACATGGCGAAGCAGCAAGCATGACCTCCTGCAAGAACTTCTCATCCATCGAGATGGTGCAGCATTGCCCTTTTATATTTATTATACATGTATCTACTAAGGTGCTTGCCATTTGCCGTTTTTATTTCTGATTATTGTGTTTATGAAATATGCAAAAGAAAATTTTGGCTTTTTCACATTTTTTCAATTAAAAGACATGCAATGTCATGAAATGTTTCCATTGCTTGATATAACTTTTTTTGAGGTGGTAGCGTTGCCATGTATCTTTGTCCTTTATCCTTGTAGGAAAGTGAGAGTGAAGATGATATCTTACTTGATGACGGTGATGAGGACATGGAAGATGAACACGAGCATGAAACTGAGGCTCCTCCAGCACTCCCTGAGCACATTGTTAAGAAACCTATCCTGCCTTCTGCTGCACCAAAGGAGGCAGAGAGGCAGCTTTCTAAGAAGGAACTGAAGAAAAAAGAGCTTGCAGAACTAGAAGCTGTTTTGGCTGAATTTCGAGTTTCCGATAAAGACAGTGGGGAAAATGCACCCGAGGCATCAGAAGGTATGTTGCCTCCTGGCTGTGATACATATGCATCCCAAAACCCAGCTTTAGGTCCTGTCATTGCTAATCACCTTCCATTTGTAGGAGTTGATGAATGATGATGATTTTTCAATTTAGATTTGGTCTTACCTGTTTTTTCTTATATCACGTATGTTTATTTCTATACTAAATTTGAGATCTTCGGATTGGATGCAGCTTGTAATTTGAAGGGTAACTTGAATGTGATCAAGGATACAATCTTCAAGGGTTTTTTGCACTGATGTTCATATTTCTTAGGGTTTTTGGTAGATTTATGGAAAACCTCGAGGGGAACTAGGAAGAGTGGGAGGCAGGAAGCCTTCCTGGCAGTTGAGCAGCTAGATAGGGTGGAAGATAAGAGTTTTTTTTCGACATTGGAGGTCGAATGAAATTTTCAACTGAGGCTGTGAAGAGAGGGATTTAGTGGAAGTAGAAGGTTGCCAGATTCAGCTAGCAGAGGGAGATGCAAACACTTCTTCACTTGGCAACATCTGAGAGGAGAAATATCATTGATAGGTTATTGGTGCAGGGCATGGAGATTACGGGACAGAATGGGGTTGGTGGTGTTCTCGTATGCATTTTCTGGGATTAGTGCAAGACAGCTAGGGGATTGAGTCGATTGACAGTAGTGTATAGGTATATATGCAGGTTTTCTGGGGAGCAGCAGGACAAATTGCCAGGCTGATCATGGATGAGGAGAGGGCATGCTGCTTTTGTAACATGAGAGTTTTCTTAGGCCAGATGTGTTCCAGAGAGTTGTGGGGTTGGGGGTGATGCAAATGGTTGCATAATTTCTTGGGGGATCCCAATTTCGAGAGTTACATGTTTTCACTTTTTCAGTTGTTGCAGCAGTAGAAGAGGCTGAAAACTAGAGGATGATTGGCACTGTCTAATAATGTATATTTGATTATCACAAATGTTCTAGCTTTTCTCTCTGGGTTTTGGGTGACTGATGACTCCAACCCAATTTTCTTTCATATCAAATTGGTTCTTGCTGGACATTTTTGAAGCTATGATTGAGATGGCCATTGGCCTCTAGCTAGAGAAGTGAGGTGATATGCTTTTCACGTTGAAGGTGGAATTTGCTAATGTCAATAATTCCCTAGATCCGTCCTTTTGAGCATGTTAAGGTAAGGGGCCAATTCCAATGTTGTAGTTGTCTTGGATGAAAGGCATGGCTGTGCTGGTCAATGATTGTTGGAGGTCTGGTGGGTGCAACATGGAAGGAGGAACATGTAGGAATGCTCTAGGCATCGATTTTGTTCATGGTTGCAGAGGATGGGCTAGCTTCTGGTATGTAAGCCCCGGTGTAGGTAATATCGGTATCGTGTCAATACGATATATCGATGCCATAGCGCCGATATCGAACCAATTTTGTGAAGAAAATAGCCTTTCAAGGAGATAATTAGTATGACATGAAGGGATTCAATATTCTTGTTGCATGTGATGGAAGCCGCTCTTGAGACATGCGAGGACCGAGGAATTTTGTTTGCGATTGATGACTTGTCAAGGAAAATGATTTTGGTAGAAAGCTTCCCAGGTTAGGGTTAGGGTTAGGGCATGTCTTTGGATTGGAGAGGCATGTATGTTGGTCTAGGGCACTAGCGGAGATCTATGGGGAGGTATCGAGTCTAAGGACGAATGGTTGTAAGTCCATGCATGTTGGCTCAATGGGGGTTCATGGTTGAGTTATGAAGGTCCTCTATAGTAAGCATGATTTAAAAAACCATGTCTTGAGGCATCGGGGCTTTCGCCTCGTAGATCCGAGGTGAAGAGGTGCTGCTGAGATGCCACCTTGATCTTCTGTGCATTTTTTCAACAAATTAAAAAATAAATTTAACTAGGTAAAGTTATACTTTTGCAATAATATAAAAGGTATATCTATATGTTAGTTACAAACATATAAATCACAATTACAACATATATTCTCAGTAACACCGCTAGTAACAAACCTAATGCATTGAACCACACTTATATGTCAAGTAGTAATCATATACGCTAGTCACATTTCCTCATATATACATATGCATGTATGTCACAAGACACACAAAATATATTATAGCGTCATTACATGTTTGTCCCGAAACATATTATTTCTTAAATATGTTATATAGTCATATTACAACCATTATTGTATAAAAGAAATCATGATTGTATGTAGTGATTGTTTTTCAGTTAGTATGAACAAAATTTTTCTACTGCTTGTATCATTGCAATGAGTATGTTATATCATTAACTAGTTCAAGAAACGACTTTTATAAGAATATTAAGAATTCACAAGTTCGTTATATAAATATTACCTAATCATAAATTCACAGTAATATATGTGGTTAATGTTGTATATTGCATACATGTATTTAATTTGGAAATATTCAAATTTAAGATTTATAATAGTATAGTGGTTAATGTTGTATATTGCATACATGTGGTTAATGTTGGGAAGTATCGACCACCTATTAATCAAGATTCATCATCTTGATAGAAATTTGACCGAATTTCGCTGAAATTTGAGGTCATGTCTTAAGTAGAAATTGTTGGACTTGGACAAAACTTTTTGCTGGTCTGTGGTGTTGGGGAGGTGCATGTAGACCACCTACTAATCATCTGCCCGCACACTGAAAGCGAGGCGTGAAGGGAGTTGGACCTCATAGATAGGATGCGAGTGGATAGACTTTCCTGGCAAGATTCATCTGGAAAGGTTGGAAATTGGGAGCATATGTACTGGAGGCATCGGGATAGGAATTGGCCATTAGCAGTTATTTGGATACATGGAGTGATATGAACACTGTGATGCTGGGGGGAAGAGTGGTATTTCATAGAGAATGTGACGTGCAGCACTGATGTGGGGGCATATTTACAGGAAGCCAGGATAGGAATTGGCCACTGACAGTTCTTTGGATAGGTGGATCGAGATAATGAATGATGTGATGCTTGAGAAGAGAGGTATTATATAGAGAATGTGATGCACAGCATGTATGCATTACCAAAGCGGGCACCATTGCATATTTCCCCAATTTTTCCTCGTTTTTTCTAACCCAAAAGCAGTAGCAGAAAGCTATAGGTGCAACTGCCTGCCATACTTTGTTTCACCAAAATAACCTTTTGAAAAAATAGTTCGTAGATATACAATTTCCACTTGATACAATTATCAATCCTAACATTTTTGAGAAATACTAATGCCTTCATTTATACAATTACCAAGTCACTTCTTTATCAAGGGGAATAATGGGAGAAAGTTAAAAATTGACGTCCCACCAATTTATAGACCTTTTGTTTTATCTCATCATATCTTAAGTGTTCTTCACGTAAATTGGTTTGCTACTCATGTATATCTCAACTATCTAAAAATCCCGACATTTTTTTTGTGATTGAAGGTAAGTAACGACATACATTGTTTTCTTAGGTATAGTTTTGTTCAAAGAGAAACAAGGAAGGATATTTTATCAATCGTCTATGCGTGTTTTCGTCGTAATAAATGTGTTTCCATGATTTATAGCATAGGTTGAATTTATGTCCTTAAATTGACATCCATGTCATATTTAAAGAATGACCAAATCAGTACATCTGCATAGGAGTCCATGTGGTGTAATCGACAATGTACTCAAGTAGCAGTTAGTTACAACTAGCGTTGGAATAAAATGGAGTGTTTTTGTGATTATTGTGCTTTCTTTTGAATATATTTTCAAGGTGCATGCTATATTGATCTAAATCTGTAGAACAGATTGATAAGTGTACCTGTTACTTTTGAAGCTTTGAATTTTGGAATGACAAAAAGACAAGTTCATTTTTTCTCTTCACATGTTTAAGGTAATCCGTGCATATTATTTTTGTGTACATGAGTTTTTATATATTTAACGACGATTTGCTTATTACCTTGCAGATGATAAGAAGCAGGATGAACAGAATGGTGCGATGGATAAATCAGACAATGTCGTGCCCCCTGCTGAGAGCAAGACTTCAAAGAAGAAGAAGAAGAAGGAAAAAGCTTCCAAGGAAGCCAAGGATTCCCAGGATCAACTTGTCGACACAGAGACCCCCCCGCCCGACGAAACAGTTGCTTCCGAACAAACGGAGACCGATTCCTCCGCAGTTGATGTGAAAGAGCGGTTGAAGAAGATGGCATCGATTAAGAAGAAGAAGACAGGCAAGGAGATGGACTCCGCAGCCAAAGCGGCAGCGACCGAGGCTGCTGCCCGTAGCGCGAGGCTCGCTGCTGCCAAGAAAAAGGAAAAAAGCCAACATTACAACCAGCAGCCTGTGCGGTGATTCCCCTGGCTTTGCTCCGTCACATCGAGTGCAATCGGATAGGCTAAGTTTGTGCTCAGCTGTTGGCAGCTCTCTGTTAACTAAGATCTCGATAGGTTTTCAGAGGAACTTCGTCAGTTTATGTTGTATTTCGGCCATCGTGTCAGTCGTATATAGGACTCCTCCCTTCGCCTGGGACAGTTGTAACTGCAGCAGCTATTGGACATTTCTGCGACGCAGACAAGTTACATTAGGGTTCTCCTTCCTGGTTATTAGACACATTTTTGTTGCATGTGGATGTTCTTTATCGTATTGCCATAATGTGAATGCCATTCATCATCAAGGTGTTATCTGTCCATGCTGCTGCATATCAGTGTCTTCTTTATATACTTATTCCGTTGAGAATTATAACACGTGAGAAAACATTATGTGCGGACATCATTCTTTATGTTTAGCTCATCTTTCTCCGTCTCCTCTATTTACTACCGGCTTCTCCATCCCGGTGAGCTCAAAAACATCTGGCTAGTTGACTGTTGCTCCCTCCTGGGAGCTCGTTGGAGCAGCTGCCTCTCTCGAAAAACCTTTCTACCCTAAAATCCTATACCCTTATACGAGTCGAGTTGGTTGTGACTTAGATTCAAACTCGATAATGGAACTTGGAATCGAGATTTTTCAAGCTTGGGAATGGTGATTCAAACTCGAGCACGTTGAGTTCAAGTTGGCTAAAAAACCTCTCAACGAGCCCTTTTTGTAGCAAGTTAATTTTATATTTTGTCTGTGATTTTTCTTTGACGAAGCAATCAAACTCATTAGTAATCTTATTAATAATAATATTAGATTTTTTTGACAGTAGCTACATCATTAATCATTAATGTATAATTGAGAACTATTAAAATTTTGACATGTATATACAATAGCAAATTGTGAAGAAGTATACACGATATTCAACGGGGTTCCCACCAATATCATGGATTTTTGAATGAAATGACATGGACTTCTCTTTTGAATAAGAAAATGATCGAAGGATGCATATCAACATGTCACAAGCTGAGAGCGGTTGTACTGCATGATATGATGGAGGAGATGCGAGAGGAGCCATGGCGCCAGTTGTCGAAGAGTGATAGGTATGGTTCGAAAGGTTTTGTAACTTTTATTACTTTTTAAATCATGTTTGTAATCGTATATATGAAATTGGAAATATGAGAAAAGTTGGGGATTAAGAGAGAAAATCGGTAAATGTTACACGACTCCAAATAATTTGTCCGTACTGCCGCATTCATGTATTCATACATCATGCATGTTCGTGGAATGGAAAGTGTATAAAAAATCAATAAAATCAAAACAAGTTATCAAGTCAAGTTGGCGAGCACACCTCAATTCGAACTCACCTTAATAACTCTAATGAGTCATTTATCCAACTCAGACTCAATAGCATTTAGAGCATGACCCATGAGCTTTTATCGAGTTAAGTTCAAGTTGAGTTCATCAAACTTGAGTTTTCAAGACCTATTCAGTAAATGAAATTTCTGAATCGGTTACAGACAAGGTTTTAAAAATTAGATCTGACATTGAACCGATTAGTCTTCGATTTGGTCCCAACCGGGTCGAACCGTTGGTCCAAACCAGTTGGACCGGTGATGACGTCAGCATGACGTCATCATTCTTATCGACTCGGAAAAATCGGACTGAGCTTAATTTACTGGTCAGACCGGTCGAACGATTTTTTGAACCAATAAAACCGGATACATATATGTATGTATTTATATATCAATGAAATAATCGTTAGAAATTTCAAATTCTTTAAACAGAAAAACGTGATTGCTTATTTTGAGTAAAGCTCTACAAAGTTAGTCACATTTTTTAAAATTATATATGAATATAATATTGTAATCATTTATTTATAGTTATTTCAAGAAATTACTCTAAGAAAGTATAACATATATTCCAAAAAAAGAGAGAGACATACCTTATATCGCAGAAGTTAAGAAGGGCATACATGATAAAAACCTCATTATTTCATTATTTAAATCTTTATTTTTTGAAAATACCAAACCATCAAAACTGGGTCAATCGGGGTCAACCCGGTCCGAACCACTGGTCGGACCTAGTTTTTATTTTTTATTTTTTTGAAACCGGCCGAATCGATCGGGTCGGGGGCTGATTCCCAGTCCAACCGGTCTAACCTGCCGGTCCGGTCCGGGTTTTTAAACCCTAGTTACAAATGAATCCATTCCCAAAATCAAATTCAGCCAAATCGAGTTGAGTTATTAATTGTATATATGTTTTTCCCTTGCCTTTGTTCTTAGGTGCTTTAGATGGATGATGGTAATGTTAGTATCTTGATTGCATACTAATTTTATAATTATTTTGATGATAACAAATCTTTGTGAGTAAAAATAACTTTGCAGAATTCATGGCACACTCACTTCACGTATGAAGCACAAAAGGAATACCACTATTCACTCCAGTAGTAATATAACTAGTATGCAATCAAAATATTGACAAAAAGGTCCACACGCTAGGGGAATAGAGCTGACCCAGAGCCAGGGCCACTACTATATATTTCAACAATGCCTTTCAAAGATCAGATGTATGTGCGAGATAGGAGTATCCAAAAATAATTCAACATGTTGATATCCAGAGTGAAAGAAATCAACTTAAATAGAGTTTTCATCCGTAAGGAACCTCCAAACCCATGCAACCTCACACGCATTAATCAAGTCCCCTAGTGACCTAATTCTGAGGCCTCTTTATTTCGGAAGGAAAATATTTTTCCAAGCCAACTCATGTTTTTGATGTCCCATAGAAAGTCCGAGTATAATGACAAAATCTACGAGACAATTGAAGCGGGGAGTATAGAGCATTATGTCCAATAAACTAAAATTCCGCTGATAACCGGAGTAAATGTTGTATTTGTCTCGCCATCGAGAAAATCTCTACCTTCCAACCACAAAGTTGTGCTCGAACTTTGTCTATAAGCACTTTCCCTGTCGAAGAACAATCAAAATTTTGGGAGAGTGGAATGCTAATGTAGCTTGTAGGTAGGAATTCACATAAGAGCCCCCAAAGTAAGGTTCCAAAATAAATTCTCCTCTTGCTTTCTTAGAGCAAATTAAGCGGAGTGTTCATCCTAAGGCCATCAATTATCCCAAAGGTTTCCATTGCAGTACCAATAGTACTAAGAGTTTTTTGCATTGCACTTCGTGAAAAATACAAGATCATCTGCATAAATCAAGTGAGTAGGAGTCTGATTTTTCCCTCGACCCATAAGTGCAATAATCCCATCCGACAGAGCCATATCTACCAAGTAGGTCAACGATTCCATGACTAATGTGAAAAAAGAGAACTTAGGGGGTCACCTTGACAGAACCCCTAGATCCCTTAAAGAAACCAAAAGGGTGCATTTGGTACGCGACTTAGGGCGAGTTAAACTGGTATAAGTTAATCCGTTTTTTGAGTTTTGGTGTTTAGATAGAGGGTAAACTGTGTGTGAGTTTGTTGTGTGTTTGTTGTGATATGATAGTATCAAAGTTTGAAAAAGTAAGTAGTTATTGTGATGTGATTGTATTGAAGTTTGGAAAAATGAGTAGAAATTGAGTAGTTTATAATTTTTATATGATATGATGGTATAATATATTATTTTTTGATTGAGTGGATGAAAGAAAATTGATTTATCTAATATATTAAAAAAGAGAAAATGTGGGGCCTACATTAAAGAGAGAAGGGGTGGGTTAAGGGGGATACCTACTCCCCGAACGGCCCTTAAGAGATGCCATTTACCAAGATAGATAAAGATACGACCCCAATCCAAGCAAGCCAAGCATCACCAAAACCCATAACCGGAAATCTGGCAAGGAGGAATTGCTAGGTTTAGAATATCAAAAGCTTTATCAATATCCACTTTAAACGCATGCCCTTAATGGGTTCCTTCTGTCAACTGAACATTGTCCCCACGCCTACCTTTAACAAAAATCGTTTGGTTCGGACTTCGGAGAATTGCAAATATTGTTCTACATCCCCTCGCATGTTTGTGCAAAATCACTTGACAATCTTCTCCTTCTACTATCTATGTGCTCAAAAAAAATGAAACAATAAAGATCTGAATTTTTGTGGATCAAGATCGAGCATCCGAATTTTTGTGGGTCTTTACCGTGTGTCTAGATCGTCTGTTGTGGTGCTGTGGTGTTGTACCGCACCACAGCCGCACGATCAAGCTGTGGTGGGGTACAACACCACAACAAAGAACCCACTCCCCTTTACTGTACGATACACTCCTGGTTCCCTGCTGTACATCGAAAGGATCGTTGCATTCTCCCTGCTGTAACACAGGAGATGCGTCCGATGGAAAATGAATGACCTGGATAGAGGGCCCACTATCCCCGCCCCCTATATTCCTTTTCCATCCGACGTAGTGGAACAACAGACGACCCGACCCTGTCTTCTACAGCGTATGAGTGCTGCTTCGCCCTTACGTGTCACTGCGTCCTTTGTCGCCATTAACAGTCCCATGCAATCCACGACGACGATAAGAACAAGCCATTCGTCGTCCCAGGGCTCCACCGTAGTATAAAAACGACAAAGGCGCATGCGCCGGGGTTCTTCGCCGAGGACTCCGTGAAGCACATAGGTATGGAAATAGAGGAGACTGACGCCGGTGCTGATGGCATCATAGCGAACACGTTCGCGGAGATGGGAGCAAGGTTTTAAAAATCGGACCGGACACTGAACCGGTTAGTCTTCGGTTTGGTCCGATCGGGTCGGACCGTCGGTCCAAACCGGTCGGACCGGTGATGATGTCAGCATGACATCATCATTCATATCGACTCGGAAAAAACCGGACCGGGCTTAATTTACTGGTCGGACCGGTCGAACCGGTTTTTTGAACCGATAAAACCAGATAGATATATGTAAATATGTATTTATATATCAATGAAATAATCATTTAAAATGTCAAATCTTTCAATATAAAAACGTGATTGTCTATTTTGCATAAAACTCTACAAAGATAGTCACATTTTCTAGCATTATATATGAATATAATATTGTAATAATTTATTTATAGTTGCTTTTAGAAAATTACCCCAAGAAAGTAGTGGCACAAGTTATATTCCAAAAAAGAGAGGGATGTAACTGAAATTGTAGAATTTAAGAAGGGTACAAGTGATAAAAACCCTATTATTTCATTATTTAAACCTTTATTTTAAAAAATGTACTAAACCATCAAATCCGGGTCAATCCGGGTCAACCCGGTCCAACCGCCCGGGTCAACCCGGTCCGACCACCGGTCTGACCCGGTTTTTTATTTTCTTTTTTTAAAAAAATTAATTACCTAAAACCGGCCGAACCGACCGGGTCGGGGCCGGTTCCCGGTCCAACCGGTCCGACCGGCCGGTCCGGTCCGGTTTTTTAAACCCTGGATGGGAGCCGATGTACATGGATAGTTACGAGAGGGATTCCTTTTTCGACCTCGAGGCGTTGGAGTTGGCGTGCAGAGGCGCGAGATCTGCCGTAACTGTGGACAAAATGGTCAAGAGGATGGACTCCATTGAGGCGGATCGTCTCAGTCTGAAATGCAGCTGATTCTGCAGTAACCGTGTGCGTCGCTCGATCACGATCGAGCAATTCGTATGATTTTACACTTTTTGTAGTCCGTATCATGCAAAATTGTGTAAACCGTTCGATTAAGATCGAGCGATTCACACCATTACAACAATGACAACATGTAACACCCATGCTCCCAAACATACTCCCACATCTAAAACTCACAAAGTGTGAGAGTGAGTTATAAGTGGCGGGGATTACTACTTGATAACTTGGACTTAAACATTTTGAGTGGTTGACAATGAGTCCATTTGGGCTTGAATCCAATAAGTTGTCAGGGTCAGTTTTCCTCGACAACAGACCGGGGACTAGGGGTGTAAGAAAATTCTCAAGTTCGATATTCTCTCAGGTTCGGCTCGCTAAAAGTTCGATTCAGATTCGGTTCGGAAATAAACGAACCGAACCTGAACACAAGTTTAGGCTCGATTAAATAAACGAACCGAACCTAAAAATCATAGGTTCGCTCAGGTTCGATTCATTAAAAGCTCGATAAACATACACATATACATATTTACAAATACTTATCTGTAGAAGTGGACTTATTTTGAGATGAGTGGTTTTTATCCCAAGGTAAGTGATTTTTGTCTAGAGATAACTAGATATTTACGGGATAACTAGGTTTTATCTCGGTATAAACTATCTAAAAATAAATAATCACATCGTATTTACAACATCTATCATCTATGGTCTAGTACTTTTCCCTTATTTATCTTCAAATCAATAGAACAAGTACAAACATTACTTATCGAATATCTCTGCATTATTCTTATTCCTTATCCCCATCTGAATAGATACAAAATATATTATAATTATATTTTTTTCAAAGAGACGAATCCTTATTAATCTGATTTTTTCAAAAGATGAAGATGAGTTAGATAAAGAAAAAAACTAAATGAATATTTATTCTAACTGTAAATACACACATATATTTCCATTTCTCTTCTTTTCACTCCCTCTTATTAGAGAATTATTAAGTTCGATATTCACTTAGTTTCGATTCGTTTAAAAGGAGGTTCGATTCGGATTCGGTTCGAAAATAAACGAACCGAACCTGAACACAAGTTTAGGTTCGATTAAATAAACGAACCGAACCTAAAATATATAGGTTCGCTCAGGTTCGGTCCGTTTACACCCCTACCGGGGACTGAGGATCCCATGTAACTGTTTAGTGGCATACGGGACTGAGGATCCCATGATTTGCTACACTGTAAATCAAGGCCATGCCATACGGGACTGAGGATCCCATGTAACTGTTTAGTGGCACTAAATTAAATATCACTTGAACTATACAAACTTGTTAATTTCTTGTGGTTAATTCCCATCCATGCGGCTATTAAATTGGATTCCGTCAAAAATACCTTAAATCTTCCCTTATTGTTTATTGAACTTACAAGGGTGCATTCTTTTATTCCCCCCGGTAAGGTCGAGTAGCTCTCATTGCTTCGTTCTCGATTTCCTTTCCTGAATTGTCCCTGCGTCTCATCCCCTATCCCGACATGGCTTCCAACTCTGGCCTTCCACTTTTCCTTCAGGCTACGAGGCAAGCAAGCGCAACCTTCCAACTAGTATATAGACCTCATCATTTGTTGCAATGGACTTGTCCCCCTCATCCCGGGTAACCAATGGCCCTATCCCACTACTCTCCACTTCTTGTCGCACCGGTGGAGACCGACCTCGGGCTAGAAGCCAATGAGCTCCCCCCTCCCCCCCTTCCCCCGTTTGGTTGGAGAATAGGCCCTGGAATAAGGGGCCAATTCTTCTCCCGACACGATTCCCAGTGGTACGATTATTCCCCATTATTCCATCTTATTTCACTCTTATTCCTATCTTTATCCCACCTTACCTACCTTTATTTCACCTTATTCTCCTTATTCTTATCCTCCAGCCGAACGGAGAATAGACCCTTATTCCCCTTATTCTCCATCCTTATTCCTGCTTATTCTCCTATTCTGTCAAATGATGTCAAAGATGGTCCTTAACATGGGCGACTTCGCGAAGAGGTGCATGGGAGGCGCCCACGACAATGTGCTCCTCTTCTGCAGGTCGAGGACAAGGACGTTGATCAGGAGGATGTAGGAGGAGATGGGATTGATGGTGCTATTGGCCATGAAAGAGCACTGGTGAAGACCATAAGGGACAAGGAGAGGCACGTGGTGTTCATCAGACCCTATCACTTCAACACCCTCTCCTAGAGGCAGAACATCATTCCAACGCCATCACTATGGTGCCTTTGCCACTCCCATCCTTGTTTTTATTTTTTGGTGATATTTTTGAAAAAGCACTTGAGAGATTTAGATCGCCTATTGTCATTACGTTGTCATCCGAATTTCTAAAAACCACACACTCTTAAAATGCAAAACCCCAAGTTTTTTCAGAAAACACCATAAGAAATAAAAAAGGAGTGGGGGCATTAAACCATATTATATATACATATATCTATGAAGGAGCCAACTTAGTTACCTCCCCCTTTATTTTTCTTATTTTTAAGGTATTTTCTGAAAATACCTAGGGAGATTAAGATCACTATATGACACCATTTTCTCATTCAAATTTCATGTAAAACATACATTCTTAACCCATCCATCAAAAATGTCAAATTTTAAAGGTCTCAAAATTGCTAAAATCGACCCCATTTAAATGAGCATGTTAGGAATGCTTGTTTTACACAAAATTTTAATGACATGTTGCCATCTAGTGGACTAAATCTTCCCATGTATTTTCAGAAAATACCTCAAGTAATAAAAAATAAGGGTGGGGGTAGCCAAGTTGGCTCCACCCTTATGTAGGTGTGGGCCTATTTGTGTGTATGCATGTACGTCGTACGTACGTACGTACATACATGCATACACATACGTAGGTATGTAGGTACGCACGTACGTACTTACATACATACGCGTACTCACATATGTAGCTACGTACGTACTTACATACATATGCGTACATATGTAGGTACGTATGAACGTATGAACGTACATGCATAGGTCTACGAAATATGTATATACGTACACATGTATGTACTGACATATATGTACGTACATATACGTACAAGCATTTGTATGTATGTACATACAAATTTGTATGGTTGTATGTATGTACGTAGGTAGGTATACGTATGTAGGTATGTATGTACCTACGTATGTGCGTATATAGGTATGTGTGGGTGGGTGGGTGGGTGCGCGTGCATACGTGCATGCTTTCTTGCACGTACGTATGCATGGGTGTGTGCATGCATGCATGTGCACATATACCCTAGTACATGTTCCTCGACGCCGAGGGCATCCCTGAAGAGTAGGAGATTTCATAACATTTCTGATTGGTTGTCTTGTATTTCTGATAAGTTGTTTAATAGTCGACATGTTGAACATATATATTTTAGAGCGGTCTGGTTTAGACCAATCTTAACCTAATGATTATGAATCATTTCCATTAAATTGAATTAATTTTATCGATGTAAAATATTTAATATCAAATCATGAAAATTTTGAATTATGATTTGAAATTATGCATATGTGGGTGCGCATGCGCATGCGCACGCGAGTGTGTGTGGGTGTGCATGTGCATGTGTGTGTACACATATGTGTGCGTGCATCCCCTCAATCTCAGACAAGGTACTGCATCTCTTTGCCTTGACAACTTTGTAGAAATCTTAAATAAGTGAAGTTTCAAGTAGGCTTCAACCCCTTAAAGGCTATATCTATATAGTAGTCCCTGCAACCACTACATGCTGAGGCATTTTAGGGGACGATCAACAACCATCCCTCATGATAACATAACCGTCGCCTTTGATCATAGAAGACGGTAGAGGAAGCATCCCCAATACTAGTGTCTCACTAGAGGGGACATAAAAAGGGTGTGTCCCTTTTAAGTGACGGAGGGGATGGTTATCCCTTCCGATCGTATTGGAAGACATGGTTAATGAACGTCCCCTCGCATCTTCTGAGGGGACGGACGTGACCATACCCTATGTAAACATCGTAGGGACTTCAGTGCCCGTTTTTGTCTTTCCTAGACTTGGGGAGAACTAGACGGGTTGGTTGTCAACCATCCCCACTTATTATCAGGGACGGTTGCGACCGTCCCCTGCGGACGATGTGGGCTTTCTAGCAGAGTTTTTGAAATCTGAGAAGGAAGGGGCGGTTATGATCGTCCCCTCCAATTCCTGACCCCAAAAAACACTGTAAAAAATCCCACATCATCCGGAGGGGACGGTCGTAAACATCCTCGATAATAATAAGCAGGGACGATTGACGACCGTCCCATCTAGTTCTCCCCAGGTCTTGGGGAGACAAAGATGAGCACAACAATGAGGTGGGTACGGTCCTAACCGTTCCATCTATTTCCCGACCCCAAAAAACTCCGTCAGAAAGCCCACATCATCCGGAGGGACGGTTGCAACCATCTCCGATAATATCAACAGGGGACGGTTGGCAACCATCCCATCTAGTTCCCCCCAAATCTTGGGGCGAGAGAGATGGGCATAGAAGCGTGATGGGGACGGTCATAACCGTCCCCTCCAGTTCCCATCTTCCAAAATGTCTACTAGAAAGCACATATCGTCCGAAGGGGATGATCGAGACCATGTCCTATAATATAAGATGGGATGGTTGACGACCGACCCCTCCTTACTACATAGTTTAAAAAAGTTGCAGCAATAGTTTTGGTGCCCTAATGCTGCAACGAATTCACATCAAAAAATATCACATCTCAACTATACATCAAAGAACTTCATGCATATATTTAAGGATATTCAACAAACATTCCAAACTGCAAATATTAAAATAAAAATAGTCCTTGTTGAGAAAAAAAGTGATCAAGTTAAATCTAAAACTATACAAACATTCCAAACCACAATATACTCATTGCTCATGTTGCCCTCCTCCTCGCTCTCCTCCTTATTATCCTCCTCATCGTCACTATTTCGTGCAGGTGTTATCGGTCAGTTGACCTCACTCTTAAAACAATTATGTAAGCCAAAACGTTTGCCATCTCAGAACGCATCTTGGACATCTCCTCATCTTACACAAGCATTTTTGCCTTCCTTGCAACAATCTCTCTCCATTAGATCTCTCTCCATCTCTCTCCCGTAGACTTCCTTACGATGATGATCGATATCCACTAGCACCAATTCCGTACCACGTAAGGATCGTTGTTCCCCGTTTGCCGCAACATATACGTCCGTTGTGTTCTGGACATATAGCTTGGACAAAGGCCTCATCGATAGATAGACGTAACGTACTCATTCCCCTGTTATCTAGAGAGCTAGTTGTAGTGAGTCTGGTCATTTCTCCTTGCATATTAAGTTTAAAAAAATAATCAAGAAAATAGATTTTAGCCTCGGAATTTTATATAGTAATTTACTTACATGGATTGGAGGGTATGCATCATCGACCCACTGCACTTCTTCTCTCATATCTCTGCTCCTTAACCCAATAAAACCTCTATTTGGGTCATCTCTCGGTCGTTTTCCTTGAACTAAAAAACATGTAAATCACATATTATGTTTATCTATCCTAATTTTTAATATAAATCAAGGTGTTGAAACTTACAAAATCATCCTTCAGCAGATTTATATTCTTCCTACCCATCTTATGGGTAGACCTAAATCCTTTCAGGCGGTTCGCGATATTTTTTTTTGACACCGCCTAGTACTATTCCCAATTAGTACAATTGATGAAAAGATACAAGAACGATTGCTTTATCTACTCATGAATTCCTCACTTGACCAGAAGTCGATTAACTCCCACCATTGCTTTGGTGTAGCAAACAGTGGGACATTCTACACCAGTTGCTCATAGTGGATCTGCAGGTTATACTACTACAAAAAAGAATGGAAAAAATTTTGTAAAGGTTTATTGAATCTTATAAAAAATGTGACTTATTGTTACCTTGACCTTTACACGTCCCTTATAAACACACAACATATTCGCAACATGAGACATAATCTGTCCATCGACCATCGTATTTTGATCTCAAGTAAATGCAGCCTATAAGATCTAAACTTAAATCATAATATACCAACTTTAGGAATACAATATTTTTATAATAAGGTATCTCTAAATCTGATAGAACGGTAGCCTTGGCTCCCTGAGGAAGCTGTCAAAAGTCTACAGTAGTGATGGGAACTCGTGCACAAGCAAGCTGACCAAGGTAGCTCTGTAACTTTGTGGAGTTCTCACCCATGGCATCGTCTCCAACAATACATACACATAATGTCTGCTCAGGAGGGAGGCGAACTAGAAACCTATACTGAGAGGGTCTCCGTCATCTCTAAGAACCACCACTACTAGGATCCAATGAGGCTCCATGTATCTGCGTAGTCGGTTCAGAATTTTCCCGAATACTTCAAGGTCTATGAGCCATACATGCAAATAAAGAGAATATAATTCTAAAATTATATGTAATTAGCACATAGTAAATAAATCATGTTATAATAACCGATTGAAAAAAAAAGATCTTTACCTCATATTGTATTATGATATTGTCGCAAAATCTTCTACTGCCACTGGAATTATCATTATCTATTACAGAAGGCAAAATATCATGTGAAAAATTCTGGTATGCATCTTCATTATCCACTACATCTTGATCTTATTAACATCAACGAAATCCCTATAACAAGTATAATCCATCTACTGATAGAGTTTTCTGCTGCATAAAAGACATACTCTATCTGACTTGCAAGAGCAAATGACTCGTTGGTTCGCAACCAACCTGTTTGCTTCAAGGAGAGAACACCATTTTGTATCCTACTCCTACGCGTCCAACATCAAACCAAATGCATTGAAATAGAACACACCTTGTGTCATGTGTGAAACTGATATCTAATATATCAACTATTTCACCATAATATCCATCCATTCCAGTGAGAGTTCGGCATTCACTATCACATCAGAAAGTTGTATTGCTTTATTCTCATTGACCAACTTTTTGAAATCAAAATCCATTGACGATATAATCAAAATGAGACACAACTTGTGACTATTGACTACGTTGGAGAATATCAAGATCAATACTCCACCGAGCATCGTTTGTTAATTTCAACTTTTGAATGCATTCCTTGAACCAAATTAGAAGGTCAACTTTTTTTTGTACTTGTTAAACTATATTCTTCAAAAAAATTCTCAACTTCATCTAATTGCATCAAAATATAATAATAAATACGATCTTTTTCATCATATGAAATAAATCGACAGATACTTTTAAGAATAGCTCTTCCGTTTTGTTGAAATATCTAGAGTTTGTTAGGATCTTCGATGGATAACTCACCATCATCATTTTGTTCAAATCTAAAAAACTATTTCCGTCATCCGTATACATATCACAAGATGCAATACACTCTTCACATAAATATCCCTCGATAATACAACCTTCAGGTGTAGTTGTTGGAGTATTTGGTTATGCATCTCTTATATGAGAGATGGCCAAGATCCATTTGCCCATCCAGAGTTTAGTCCCACATCTACCGATTTGGAGATGTGGAGACTCAATGGGGGCTATATATAGACTCCAACATCTCTTGTATTCAGATGAGAGAAAAGCAATAGACCATCAGCCCTTTGAGACGTTCTCTCGTGGTTTCATCCCACTCCTTAGGGAGTTGGGTTCCATATTAAATCCCATGTTCTTTATTGTTTGATTTATTTATCTCTGATACGCTTCCGCATTCCTATTTTCTAACATGGTATCAGAGTAGTTCAATTCTCGATGCATTTATGTTAGTTCATTATTTTATTCAAGATTCGATTTGTGTTCTTGAAGATCATTATTCTATTCAAGTTTTGTAAGTTCTAGGGTTTCTTTTGAAATCCTAGTTTCTGGAGTTCTGTTCATAATCATCTTGTTGAAAATTCCTAGGAGTACTTATTCACAGTTCTGAAGATCCAGTGTTGCAAGAACATATGTCTATATCTGTATTCTAGCATTTCTTATTGAAACCCTAATCCTCTTGTATCTAGCAGGAGACGAAGTCCTTGTCTAGGTCGAAGACCACACAACCCTCTCTTAAAGTGATGCAGGCGACAGACTTCCAGGCCGCATACTTCCAAGCGTTGATTGCACCACCATTCAGGTTCCAGATCTTCTCCAGGCACCTCAGTTGGGAGCGCATCAGACCTCCCTGTGCATCCAGGGGCCGCATCCCTAACAACAAGCGGCAACTCGCGAGCCCAGGCGAGCCCCACCGTGGTGGCACCAAGATGGTCTCCTCAATTAGGCGGTGCCCTCGCGCCCCCTGCCAGGTGGCTTCGTGCAGGTGTCCCCCTCCGCGTGTGGAGCACCTCCTTCACTTAGCAGCCATTTCTTCCCTCCTGATCGTAGGCGGTGGTGAGTCGTACCTCTTGCACATGCCTAGACGGTAACTCCCAAGAACCGTCGAACCTCCCAGGCGGCATCCCCTAGCGTGAACTCCACCGCCGAACTTCCCAAACGATGTCCGGCTCGTACGCTCCAACTCCAGGTCCTCAGGCGGCAGCCCTCCTTCACGCTGCCTCTCTCCTTCGATGCACGATTCCCAACACGAGGCCTTGCCCTCAAGCAACAACCCCATTGTGGTTGCGGTCCTTTGTGAAGAGGGTGACCGTATGGGAACCCTAAATAGGGCTACATATTCTGTTCCAAAAAATCCATAAAAAAGAGGCACATACAAGTAACAATCCATAAGGATGTTGGTGAAAAATTATTCTGATTTTTTTTGATGAATGATTTGAAGAACCAAAGAAAACCTTTGATACAACTTATTGGTGTTTTGTACCCCCAGTTTATTGTCTTCTCCCAACTTGGTCGATGTTGATTTTCCAACCAATATGGGAGAAAGGGAGAGTATTGTGTAGAGTCACAGGGCTATTGCTGATTCAGATGCCAGATTCCAGACCAACCATATTTTACAGACTCTACAGATGATCAGATAGTCGGTCTCGACGTCATATGTTTTCCGAGTCTTCAGTTTCAGACACACACATGTATGCGATTTTTTTAGATGTGCACATGTTTTGCCATCTTTTATCGTGGTCCCCATCATTCTTATTTTCGGTTAGAGTTTTCATGAGCCGTAGGGACTCGAGAGTAGAGGAACATTCTTTATGCCATGTTGGCTAGGATTTTCATGTGGTTTCATAGGGACTTTAGAGTAGAGTACCATTCTCTGTGCCAGATGGGAGAGACCCAGTTCTCTGACGAGGAGACTTTTTCAGACTCCATTCTTCAGCGACCGTGGACTCCGATGAGGATTGCACTCCACGACCTTTTAGTTTGTCCCTTTTCAGAGATGGAGAAATTGTCCACATTATTGTGGCAGGCCAGAGTACTTTGACGAGGAGACTCATTTCAGTTGTAGTGACTCTGATAGGCGCAGTACAGAGCACATGCTCTTTGACAAGGAGATTCAGTTGACCCACACTCCAGCCAGTTCGTCCTCCTCACCTGCATGACATGAGAAACAATGTCCTTGACAACAACCGACAGTTGTGCGTGTTGAGTTGATATTGTCTACAGTGTCTTGTATCATGAGTTGAGTTTTCTTTCTATTTGTTCAAGCTGAGCATTGCATGCTCCAGCTTGAGGGGGAGTGTTGGAGTATTTGGTTATGCGTCTCTTATATGAGAGATGGTAAATGGATCTCTCTAGGAACTATTTATCCATCTAGAGTTTAGTCCCACATCTACCAGTTTGGAGATGTGGAGACTTAGTGGGGGATAAATAGACCCCCCAAATCCCTTGTTTTCAGATGAGAGAAAAGCAATAGACTATCAGCCCTCTCAGGCGTTCTCCTGTGGTTTCATCCTGCTCCTTAGGGAGTAGGGTTCCACGTTAAATCCCTTGTTCTTCATTGTTTTATTTATTTATCTCTGATACGCTTCCGCATTCCTATTTTCTAAAATGGTATAAAAGCGGGTTCGATTCTTGAGGAATTTATATTTGTTTATTATTTTATTTGAGATTCTATTTGTGTTCTTGAAGATCGTTATTCTGTTTAAGTTTTGTAACTTCTAGGGTTTCTATTGAAACCCTAATATCTGGAGTTCTGTTCATGATCATGCTTGTTCAAAATTCCTCAGAGCACTTATTCACAGTTATGAAGATTCGGTGTTGCAAGAACAAATGTCTATATATGTATTCTAGGGTTTCTTATTGAAACCCTAATCCTCTCGTATCTAGCAGGCAGCGAAGTCCTTGTCCAGGCCGAAGACCATGCAACCCTCTCTTGAAGTGATGCAGGCGACAGACTTCCAGGCCGCCGAATTCCAGTTGTCGATTGCACCACCAATCAGGTTCCAGATCTTCCCCAGGCACCTCACTTGGGAGCGCATCAGACCTCCCTGTGCATCCAGGGGTGGCATCCCTAGCAACATGCGGCAACTCGCGAGCCCAGGTGAGCCCCACCGCAGTGGCACCAAGATGGTCTCCTCAGTCAGGCGATGCCCTCGCACCCCTACCAGGTGGCGCTCTCAAAAATATCCAAAAAAGGCGCATACAAGTAAAAAGTCGTACACATATTGGCAAAAAGAATTTCAAAAAATGTGAGAAAAAGGGTCGTAAAAAATTTATTACAACGGTTTTAAAAAATGTTTCGAAAAAAAAATTGTTGAATGATTTGTAGAGCCGAAGAAAAATTGTGATACAACTTATTGGTGTTTTTTACCCCAGTTATTGTCTTCTCCCAACTTGATCGATGTTGATTTTCCGACCAATATGGGAGAAACATGGAGTATTATGTAGAGTCATAGGTCTATTGCAGATTCAGATGTCAGATTCTAGACCAGCCATATTTTCCAGACTCTACAGATGATCAGATAGTCAGACTCGACGTCAGATGTTTTCCGAGTCTTCAGTTTCAGACACATACATGTATGTGATCTTTTCAGATGTGCTCATGTTTTTTATCTTTTATCGTGGTCCCCATCATTCTTATTTTCGGCCAGAGTTTTCATGTGAGCCATAGGGACTAAAGAGTAGAGGACCATTCCGTATGCCATGTTGGCTAGGGTTTTCATGTGGTTTCATAGGAACTCCAGAGTAGAGTACCATTCTCTGTGCTAGATGGGGAGACCCAGTTCTCCGACGAGGGGACTGTTTCACACTCCATTCTCCAGCGACCGTGGACTCTGATGAGGATTGCACTCCACGACCTTTTAGTTTGGCACCCTTTTTAGAGATGGAGCAGTTGTCCACATTATTGTGACGGGCCAGAGTACTCCGATCAATAGACTCATTTCAGTTGCGGTGACTCTGACAGGTGCAGTACAGAGCACATGCTCTCCAACGAGGAGATTCAGTTGACTCACACTCCAGCCTGTTCGTCCTCCTCACTTGTATGGCATGAGAAGCAACATCCTCGACAACAGCCAACGGTTGTGCGTGTTGAGTTGATATTTTCTGTAGTGTCTTGTAGCGTGAGTTGAGTTTTCTTTCTATTTGTTCAAGCTAAGCATTGCATGCTCCAGCTTGAGAGGGAGTGTTGGAGTATTTGGTTATGCATCTCTTATATGAGAGATGGGTAAATGGATCTCTCAAGGATCCATATACCCATCTAGAGCTTATTCCCACATCTACCAGTTTGGAGATGTGTAGACTCAGTTGGGGCTATATATAGACTCCCACATCCCTTGTATTTAGATGAGAGAAAAGCAATAGACTATCAGCCCTCTGAGGCGTTCTCCCGTGGTTTCATCCTGCTTCTTAGGGAGTAGGGTTTCACGTTGAATCCCTTGTTCTTCATTGTTTTATTTATTTATCTCTGATACACTTCCGCATTCCTATTTTCTAACAGTAGCTTTATTAAACATCATATTATTTAATTTCCTTAAATATCATCCTATCTGATACATCCATCGATACTAAACATGACCATATATTCGAGCCTCACTAGTAAGATATATAATTAAATGCATCATCATATCGAAAAATATAGGTGGAAATATTTGTTCCAACTTACATAAAGTAATAATAATATCTGTTTCTAATCGATACATTATTTATGGATCCAAGGTCTTCGAGCACAACACCTTAAAAAATTGACTAAGTTCAATCTACATCTGCATTACGTCGACATGTAAAACTCCTCTGATAGCTAATGGAAAATGAACTTGCATCAATACGTGTCAATCGTGACTTTTTAGCGATGATATCTTTCTTTCTACCTCATTTATATATCTACTTATCTACGATGAAAATCCATCAAATACTTTGATGTTATTAAGAAATGTTAATATTCATTCTCATCATTGGATAATGTATAAATCGTTTTAGGAAGCGTAACTTTAGAATTTTCTGCTAATTCTATCGAATGTAACTCTTGGCCGATACCAAACTACATCAAATCTTGTCTTCACAGGATATCCTTCACAGTAGTTAAAAGGTTTAATAATTCCAAGAGTATTTTCATAACATTCTTTTCTATATGCATTACATCTAAATTATGATAGATCTGCTAGGTATGCCAGTAAGGTAGTTCTCGAAAGAGAATACTATGTTTTCGCCATCCGCCGGATAACTTCTTAAACGTCCGACCCAGAGAAAAGTTACCCAACTTTGCTTGTTCTTTCCACACCAAGCTTTCAAATTGTTGAACAAAATTAATTCGACGTCCAAATGGTTATCGTCAAACTTATTATTGTTATCACTATTTTGCTATCTACCGTCAAATTGTTAACTATAACTTTTATTGTTTGGCTAAATATTTATGTATTGTAATGGTATGTTCTTTAATTCACATCATACTTTGGTGCTTATTGGATTCACATTCGATCTCTATTCGATATGGATTCATATTCGACGAATATTCCATCGGAGTTTGTGTGCAATTACGTTAGGATATAGTGTCCCAAATTCATATCCGACTCATATCTATTTTTGCATTCATATTCGGTATCCAGGAAGCGAATATAGATATGAAGATAGCTATATCCGATCAGTATCCAATCCGTTTTCAACCCTATGGACGGGATTCGATTCATAGTGCATCATATCTTGCGCATATCATGTGAGGATAGATGTTGGATATCTCACCCAACAAAAAGGGCAGGCAACACAATATAACAAACAAAAGCAAATAAATGATTCAGCTGATTTTAAGATTGTGAACTAACTGATGATGGAGTCAATGCTAAACACTCTGCAGCCGTATTGAAGCTTAAGAATAAAGCTGGCAAGACCCATAAATGGAGCAAATATCAGTGCTACAAGTAAATACTTTTACTAGAACTCGACCATATGCCTTATCACAAATCCTTCCTCCTCGAGGACAGTGCTTCATTCTGCACAGTACATATCAGAGAGTCCTAGGAAAAAGCAATAATGTGTGGAAAAAATTCTTCGACGAGGACTGAGATTGTAGTCGATGAAATAGGGTGTTGCTTCAGGTGTAGAGAGAAAGGCTGAGGTCGGTGACTTGGCGAGATCGTCACAACTTCATCTTCTCTCTTTCCATCTTTTATCCAGCCTTTGTTCCACTGCTCGCATGTGACGGCTGCACCGTCGAGCAAGATCGCTCCTCTCCTACCTTGTTCATCTGTGCTGGAAAAATGATCTCACCTTCTGGATCCAATGCCTGTTTCTTCCGGCTTCGGATCTGGAATAAGCAAATCCAATGCTGCCATACTTGTAATGTACTATCCGTCGTAAACACGCCAACAGAGGCGACAAATCTTGTTTTCGAGTTCATCGAGACTAGTTTTTGGAAGATGTCCAACAGAAACAAATCTACACTGTTCAAACAGACAGTAGTAAAGACAAACTGAATGAAAGGAGAAAAGATGCGTTAACTTGATTTGCAGGGACATATCAAGCTAACAATGCGTGGAAATAGTTCTTCCCAAGGAAAACTAGCATCATAGTGTGATAAAAATAAAAGCAACTTCAGTGCAACATTTATTTTTGTTGGCAATAAACAACAATCTCATCTAAACATGAAAAGAATATTACAAATGAACAGTGTGAAGCATCCAACAGATCCTAATATTTCCGACCCAATTATACAACAAAACCCCAAGTTTACAATGAGAGGAAGTCGTCTGACTCAGACAAACCATTACAAAGAGACAAATGCACAGCCTAAGAACAGACCTGAAGGCCAATCATCGTGACACTGCAAAGATGAAAAGTACAGATACAACAAAAACCCAAGGACGTTCTTTACAAAATAGGAGACGCTCTTCAATCCATCGAAGCTAACAATTTTTACAGAATTTCTTAAATAATCACTTGACTTACATGTACTGATCCTCCTCATAGCACTTTTGATCCTCTTCATGTTGATGCACAGACCATGAATTTTTCAGCACTCGAGGCTCATAGCTTGAACAACACACTGGAAAAGTGACCGACTTGCAAAGAATGGAATAGCAGATAATGCACTGTCCATGAAAACATTTGGTTTTTTTCAGCCGAAGGGGTTCCCGCCTGCTGGTCGGAACGCGTTAGGAGGTCCAGGCTGGGAAAATCCTGTGGTCATACCCGCTGTTGCACCAAATGTGGACATTTGGATTGGAACACTTCCAGGACCTTGATGGCTTCAAGAGGAAACAAGAAAGTAAAAAGAAGGAAAAAGATGGCCATGAGAATAACACATTGCAACTGGCTGGAAGGTGAAGTTTTGTGTGTACTGTGTGCACACAAAGATGAGTTGGCGAGTACGGTGCGTGGCAGCTACGCAGAAGTTGACTTGCACGTGCATGTGGTGCAAGCATGGGCTGGTTAGAGTGTAATGTAATTGCTAAAACAAACGTTGAACTGCTAGTATAATTTTGTTTTGTTTTTTTTCACATATCAATGAAAGCGAAGACATGATCAGAATTCATCATGCAAAGTTAAAATCCTAGAGTAGACAAGATAGGAAAAAGGCTACTCACCCCATAGGAAAAATGTTGGGTATTTGTTGTGGAATGCCGCTTTGAAATGTTTGTCCTGGGATGTTGCTATGGAATGGCTGTGCTGGAATGTTGCTTTGAAATTGTCCTTGAATGTTGCTATGGAACTGTTGTCCAGGAATGCTTTGAAATTGTTGTCCCATATATCCGCCTTACGGTTCAGAAATAAAGAATGATAAATAGCTTAAAAATATCAAATGACCTCAAAAATATTTTTTTGTCCTTGAAATATATCTGCACCTGGAACAGACGTTAAAGGAGGAGATGACTGGTTTTGAGGAAACTGTTGCTGTGAAAAGGGTGTCGTTCCAAAGCTCACGCTTCTCAAAATATCTGAATTTGGCTGATTCGGGAGTGCTCCTTGCAAGGATGCCAGGGATGGGAACTGCAAAGTGACAGAACCAGGATTTTAGGAGACAACCATACTAACAAAATATAGGAAAAGCATAAGCAACTAAATTGATAAGACATATCAGAGATTATGTTAATAAAATTCGAGGAAACTTGACCGTTCTCATAATTTGCTGGTATTTATGTTTTGAAAATATATCATAATGTACGGCAGGAAGTGCTACTCATCAATCAATATAACCAAAGCTGCTCAAATTGGAAATCATGGAATTGTATTGGACACCGTAAATTTGATCTGATATAGGAAAAAGGGTTTTTTAGAGGCAATGATATTATAAACTAGTCATAGATTGTGTTGCATTGTAGAGGTTGCGATAACCATGACTTTCAATGGGATGGAGTTAATGGGGATAATGAATCCGGAGGATTAGGCTCTTAGATAGAGTAACTATAATTTACCAGATGGCTACAATGTAGAATGGCCGGATGTGACCGACGTGGTCACGCAATCGCCGGAGGCGGTTGCGGCAAGGCCGGGTCTCACGGAGACCTAACCGTTTGGGCGTGAAAGATGGGGGCGGACATGGCAAGGGTTTACGCCCTATAAATGACCTCCCATGGGGAGGGGAATGTATGTATCAAGAACCTCAACCGATCGGGAGCCCCCATCCCTCCTATCTCTCCATCTCTCTCATTCTCTCGAAGCAAAGAAAGGGCGTACCTCGACGACATTCCGAGATACAAGGGATTAAACGGAGTGTGAGGGCAAGTTGTAAGGGGAGGTCAGGACAATACATGCTTGGGGTGGAATTCAACACAAAACACTATCAAATATAACACCTGCACATATCTTAGATTTTGAGCATTTCCTTGTTACTTCAACCATACATGAGTAGACATTTACAAAGCTAACTTGTATTTATAAATTATTAAAATCTGACATTTTAATGTCTTCGTATTGACAGAAATAACCAAGTACTTCACTAATTATTGGACCTTCATAATTTTCAGAATACGTCAAATGAAATAGATTTAAAATCATCCATAAGGTTGAAGTGTTTATAAAAAAAATTCTAAGATATAATAGATATTGATGCATTGCAAGAGGAGAAATTTAGGATTTCACGGACTGATAAATCATCATGAAGAAGGTGAGAGGAGGAACCTGCTAATTCTCAATACCGGTAAATGAGGGGGCATGTGTCACTCAAGAAAGCACAGGTCACACACGAAACTACACCATATTAAAAACTTCATCACATTATGCAATGTGCTTTGATGATAACCAAGTGTGATGCTCCATTTAGTGACAGTGCTGACTTCTTTGAGAGAATGGTTAATATGCTACTTCATCAAGTTACAAAATAACAAAATGGCGAGAAGTAGCACAAGATCACATTAAACCATAAATTTAAATCATGCAATCCCCGAAGCATATGCAGCGCATGCTGATGACCATTAATTTATACAATTCCATTGTATGAGCACCATCAACAGTGTGCACCGAACATATACATGACCATAGGCTTCGGTGAACAGCAAGGGCTGGTCAAGTGATAGTACATACCCAACCAATTAAATAATGATATACAGGTGTATATCATACGAAGTCGTATACCATACGATGTTGAGCATGGGCTCGGAATCTCCAATGCAGTATATTTTGCACTGTTTTTCATAACCCATGCTTGAGACGGGAAATTGATTTCTTCCGGAGATGTTCAAACCCCCTGGGGGTCATTCCTGAATAAGTGGTGAGAAAAGAGTTGAGTTGACAAAAGAGACTAATCATATCAGCAGAAGTTTTGATTGTCTTCAAAAAACATTCAGTTCTAACCAGGAGGAATGGACCAGCGATAAAACCATGGAGTAAAGGAGGTATCCTTCAAAAGATCAGGCATCTAATAATTTGCATCTCAAGTAGTTGGCATTTGTCCCCCTCATTCAACACTTCCAGAAAGAAAAATGAAAAAGAATCCATCATTTTGAACCCTTCAATTCTTGGACCACATCCCTCGCATCCCCAAGTAGATAACTCCCCTTGAAAACTAAAAGCTTATAACACACGACCAAGACGCCATCTGGTCCGGGAGATTTCTCCTCAACAAGTAAAATGCAAAGAAAATCATTGAAAAACAAGCCCAAATAATCACTGATCACTTCAATGAAATTTAGCAACTACTGGTTCCTCCTGGAAGAATCTTGAATTTAATTTCCATGGGGAAGGCCGGTGACAACCTGCAGGAATCCGGCCATTAAAGAGAATCCTATCACCTTTGAGTCCATCTTTACAGTACAAAATATCGTCTAATTAAACATTGAATTGATATAGGAGGTGTCACAAAAAAGAAGAATGTTACTTCTGGTCCTTGTTACCAACTTTAACACACACCCCCACACCCACAAACAATGTTCCACACAAATTCCAGCATAGAAGGGGAACCACTGAAATTTCGTAACCGGTTCAGTCTACAATCTAACCTCACTTTATTTATAACACAGAACATAGTGCAACCTCTCATGCGTGTCCTCTTTCCCCTGCCTTATTTTTCTGGAAAATGCAAACGGTCCTTCAATCATAGTCTCATGCAAAAATGTGAAAATTATTAAATTAGTTTATTTTTTATACTAAACTTGCACATCCATAACTGCCAGTGCCCTTTTTAAAGGCTCCCTCAAAAATGAAATATCAAATTAATAAATCATCATAGATTTTCAAATAATAGCTTCTATAGATAAATGTTCTTTATGGCAGATGGATCGCAATTGCCCACGAGCCACAAGGTGCTATTGCCATGGGCTCGGTCTAACAAATGCCTAACCACCTACCCCTAAACCCAGGTTAACAAGGAGCAATTTCCAGTTCACAGAAGCTGGTTAGACTTTATACAACAGGCCTCATAACTCAAAATGCAAAATGGTATGCCAAAGTTGTTGGAATATACAATAGAGAGAAAATGCAGCAATCACAATATCATAACTTGGCTTTATATGGTTCAAGACAGTCAGAATGACCATGATACTCCCTGGGATAAGTAGCCTGATAGCCATGTTTTCTCATTCATTGATCTCAATGAAACCAGTAGTATAAAGGCCTATGTAGAGGATTGTTGGACAATACACATGATCTCAACTACACACTACTGAATCTTTTGTAAGATTGAATATCTAATTTGATTCAACCCTTCAATATTCTCTATATTTTTGAGTCAAAATATTCTCTACAATTACCTATAGGTCTAACTATATCAATGATATTGTTGAGAGCAGTGTTGCAATAGTCGGCCGACTATCCCGAATAGTCGGTCCGACTATGCGGTGCGGGGGGGTCCCCGACTGAATAGACCTCCATTCGGTCAATAGTCGGCCCGACCGAATAGTCGCCCGACTATTCGGCCGACTGGCCCGACTATTATGCCGACTAGAGTTTGACTTTTGATTTTTTATTTTTTTATTTTCAATTTTCAGTTTTTATGGGCTACATTTTACCACGGTATCATAACAAATGTAAAATTCTATATATCTATTATATTGATTGGTACTTTTATCTTAGATTCATGTTAATTAATGACCATATATGTATAAAAATATAAGGATATATGTATTATAAATAATTTTTATATTAAAAAATACAAAACCGAATAATTCCGAATAGTCGCCCGAATACCGATTATTCTCTATTCAGTGACCCCTCCGACTGAATATCGAATACCATCTTCTGCAACACTGGTTGAGAGCAAGATTTGAAAAAAAAAATGCAGAACGAGGTGTTTTCCCTGAAAGCAAGGCCAGACATAGCTACGAGACGTAAGCATCAAAGGAAAATACCCATAAAAACTACACCAAAGTATATACTAAAGAAATTATAATTATATGACTGACATATAATATATAGTACTATAATATATGAAATTATAAAGATACGAACACGAAAAGAAATATATACAACTCTTTGTCTTTTTTACTAAATTTTCATCCAATCAAAGAGAGGGTTATGGGCTATAATTGTCATTACAATATCAGAGATTACATAGTTATCACTAAAATATTTATAGTACATAAAAATTATGATAATATACTTTGACAAAATTTATGTAATGCGGTTAACATATATTTCATGATAACATCGAGATACCTTGAATTCTATCTTGTTCTACTAGATACATTACATAGCTCATTATGTGCTTGTGACCTCTCCTTAAAAATTAAGTTTATGAGTAATGTTTGCTATGAGATTTGTGGATTCGTATGTTTAAGGGTGTAATGTTACGAGTATTTTGAAATAATTGAACGTGGTTAATGGTAAATAAACACGAAAGAGGTCAAATTTAAGCATTCCTCTTGTATAAATATATCCTAAAGAACTAGACCTTCATAAGCATCTAAAACTACCAATAAGACAAATGATTTTCTTAAGAAAATACTCGAAAATCCTTAAAGCCTCATGGAATGCCTCATCTCATGCTTTTCACACCTCGACCACCTCCACCGAGCGAGGCGTACACCTTGCCAAAGGAGCTTGAGGTGAGCAGTATATGTAATATCGGTATCGGTATCGTGATGATATAATATATTAGACGATATATCGATGCCATATCGCTGGCATCGAACTGATTTTGTGAAGAAAATAGCATTGGAATGGCAAATGTCACCTGTTGATACCGATATATCGTCTCGCGATATGGCTTACTATGGAGGTGAGTGCCTCAAGGCTAAAATGAGTTGTCTCGCCTCACTGCCTTTCACACCTCAAGGCACGTTTTTTTAAACCATGATTGGAAGTACATACACTTTTTTTTACAAATAAATGGTTGAACCCCCATAAAGGAATGCCCTAAATCAATGTATTCACTATAAAACCATATACACACTCAGTTACACAGACAAGGTTTCAGACATGGCCATGGCTTCTTCTATTACATTCTCATGATAGAATCTCACTTTTGATGATCGCCCCATTCCTTACCAACCAAACAGTCCAAAGATGAGCAAGCACTTTCTGCCAGTGCTTGTTCATGTACTCCAGCTCCAACTACTGCCAACATATTTCCTGAATGAATCTTCATTTTCCCCATGTACTCCAGGTAACCCCCGTCGCCGCCCAAGTCTCTCCTGATCCAGGACAGATGTGACATATGAAGAACAAATGGTGAACATCTTCAGTTACTTCACCACATAGAGCACACGCTCCCTCACATCTAGGGAAGATTCTGGCCCTGCATGCTTTTATAAGATTTTCGCCCCTTCTAACAGCCACAGGAAGACCTTAACACAAGTGGGAACCTTGCACTCCCAAATCATATACGCAGTCATGCTCCATGTCACCAAAATCTTACATCGTTGAGGTTGACATAGCCTTGTATGCTTTCTTGATCATAAACAAGCCGCCCCTCCAACACGAGTCCCAAACTTTTGATGGCTCCTCACTCTTGGTCAGCCTACTTGACACACATACATACTCTTCAATTATTTGATCGAAGAGTTTAGACGCAAATAACGGCATCCTAACCCCTTCTGACCACACCTCTGTGACACGAGCTTCCTTGTATGCTACTAGAACGAATAGCCTAGGGTATAGATCGCATAAGACCCCCTCCTCTATTCTATCATCTCTCCATAACAATAACTCATTCTTGTTGCCTAATACCCACCAAAACAAAAATACCACATTCGGTAACACAAAACATACTCCTCTCCAAAATGTGGAAGGTGACACCAATACGTCTATCAATGTGCAGGGACTATATGTGACCGAATTAATAGATTGAATCATCCTGGAGAGTAAATCCGAATCATCTGCTGACAATCTAACCACCCATTTTTCAAATCTCTCCATAACAATAACTCATTCTTGTTGCCCAATACCCACCAAAACAAAAATACCACATTCGGTAACACAAAACATACTCCTCTCCAAAATGTGGAAGGTGACACCAATACGTCTATCAATGTGCAGGGACTATATGTGACCGAATTAATAGATTGAATCATCCTGGAGAGTAAATCCGAATCATCTGCTGACAATCTAGCCACCCATTTTTCAAATCTCTGAGCCATAGTACACTAGTCCACCCTCCTAGATAGCCCGTGACACCATGTCCCACTCCAACGGGGGGATCCCCTTAGCCTCGCAAGGATGCCTGGTGAAAATCAAGATCCTAATTAACTCCTAAAATATCTCAACCAAAACCAACTAATTATAGATCACATGAGATCACTTTATTCAAATAAAATTGACTCAAATTGGATAGCAAAACCTAACCTTTAATTGATAATTTTAATTACATGGACGAAAAACCCATAATTTAAAACCCTAATCAGACAAAATTATATCGATGAGAAAACCCAATTTTGCCCTAATTTCAATTCCATGTTGCATCAATGTCCGGAAGAAACACCCCATCAATGACTCCAACAGTGCATGCGCGCCAATAGGAAGCACTCAAGATGATATGAAGAACATTGAAATTGTTGAGAGAACGGCCTTCACCAACAAACCAACCTTCCCCTTAGAGAGGCACACAACATTCCACATGCCAGCTTATTCTCCAGCTTCTCAATCATCGGCATCCAATCGATTTGTCTAAGTCTACCACATACTAGCCATAACCCAAGGCGAATGATAGGCATGCTATTCCTCAAAGTTCCCAAAGACGACTCACAGGCCGAAACCACATCTAACAATAAACCAAAGGTTACAAAGGCCAACTTGGTCCCATTCCCCTATAATCCAGACATTTCCCTAAATAAATCAACTACCACTCGAATCCCCTAACACTCTGCCCCCCACCCTTCCCAAGAAGAAAATCATGTCAACAGCGTACTGCAAGACTAGGATTGAGAAGTCGCCTCAGAATATCTTTTGAGTAACCCCCTCCTCTGCTACACCATGACCGCTAGTGCATCATCAACAGGTATGAAAAACAGGGACACCAATGGATACCCCTACTTAACTCCCCTATGGGGCTGAAAAAACATCCCTTCTTATTTTCCATTGACCGGAATGGAGCACGAAGATGTAATGCATATCTTCATCCAATCGATCCATAAATTCCGGAAGCCCCTCCGAGCCATAGACGCCTAGATGAATTTCCACTCCATGGAGTCATACGTCATGGACTAGTCCACCTTCACAGAAAACCCGATACCCTCCTTTTCCAATCCGAAACAATCTCAGACGCCATGACCACTCTGTCAAACAACTGATGACCTAGAATAAAAGTCGTCTGGGCTAGCGAGATAATAGAATGGACCTTCGAGGTGTTTAACCAGGACCTTGGTCACAATAAGGGTAGATTACATTTGATAAGCCATCGCCTCAAATTTCAGCGAAATTCGGTCGAATTTCTGTCCAATATCGATATCCAGTCGAAACCAAAATTCGACCGAAATGACCGAAATATGGGGGTCCTAGTACAAAAAATGACCGAAATGACCGAAATTTCGGTCGAAATTCCACTGAAATTCCACCGAAATTCTGTTTTGGTCGATACCGAAATGGTGACCGAAACCGACATTTAAGGCCTTGGATAAGACTATGGCCATTAAATCGTCCACTTGCTATGCAACCTCCTTTTTTAAGAAGGAAGATCAAAGATATGTTAAGCTTCTCCAAGCCATAGTTAATGCTACTGAACTCTGCGATCAATGTCATGACGTCCTCCTCAACCACATCCCAGAAATATGTGAAGCAAATCCCCTTCTATTACACAACAACAACAACAAATCCCCTTCTATTAGCTTCCCGAAAATATGCTACCATCAACTCACCTTGTGCTCAATCTCCCAGGATTTGTCCCTCTCACCTGTAAGTTATGAATGGAGTTATGCCTCCTTATTCCACTCGTTAGACCATGGAAGTATTTAGTATTGGTGTCACTCTCTTTTATCCATTTTACCTTGATCTTTTCCTTCATTGTGATTCCCTCATCTTGTCCCCCCGATGACGACGATGCATAACCTTGCACTATTGCTCCTCATGGCTGAGCACCCAGTCATCTTCGATACCATCCACGCGTGAGATCTTTTTTTTAAAGAAAAAAAGGTCCACTGTATAGGTGCATGCCCAAAAATTCCACCATTAATCACCAAAAATGTACATGCCTATTACATGTTAAACATAAAGCAAAAATTACAAGTTCCAACTCTCAGTCAGCATTCTAGCATGTCACAATATTTCACTGTAAAAATGATCAATGGTGAAACACCACTCCATTCCTCGCTAACTAAAGCGCCCAAATCATTGCCCACATCTCTATCTTTCTTTCTCTGTGTCATTCCAGTCTTCCCAATGGAGTATGGAATCCATACACACCTTTAATACACACTGCATGATTCCCAAATAGACCCAGGCCTCCAAGGAGCTCCCAAATTTAAGGAAGAGGTAATTTACATCCTCCTGACCCCAGGAGCACGCGGAATCAGCAACCGGAATGAACCGCGTGAATCTGTCCCCATTCCCAGTCAACAGTCTTTCCCTCCTAAACAACTACATAAAGACCTTCACATGCGTTAGAACTTTCCACTTCCATATCCTTCTGAAGTCCATCATGCACCCTCCAAGGTCAAAAGTCATTGGGCTTTTTGAAAGCCTTGTAAGCCTTTCCAACAAAAAATGTCCCATTGCACCAACTCTAGCAATCCCGATCCTCAGTGGGCCCATCCACATTGTCTATCTCTTGATTCTCTTCTAGCATCAACAAAAACTTCTCCAATCGCTGATTCGAGAGTTCAGATCTAAACTGAGGAAAGAATGAATGCACATCCTAGACATCCGCCACCGAACACTTCGAATCCACAACCAACGCCATCAGACGCGAGAATCTCATACCTAACACTCCGCCCTCACTTCAATCGTCAACCCAGAACCTAAACCCAGTGCCATCCCCAACGATTGGCCTCAAGAAAGGGTGTATCTCTTGTACCATGCCATAAATTCCTCTCCATGCATGATATCTTGGTTTAAGACCCGATGTGTTGCTCCTCTCGCTTCTGGCGATTCTCAGCTTCAAACTTCTTAAACATAACCCTTAAACATGTGCGCATCATTCTCTCATGCGAGGTCTAGTAGTTAGCAACCAAATCCTTAAACTCCTCAAGCATCCAAGAGCCTTCAAATCCGAAATTCAAACGAGGGCGCACCTCGTCGCTGGAATTTCAACATATGGGCATGTGATCGAAGGAGACGTTAGAAGCATGGAAGGACATATCGATATGGGTATCGATATCGGTACCATGTCGATACCGATATATCAGCGATATATCGATGCCATATCGCCGACATCGGACCGAATCTCGCCTTTTTTGCCTGTCGATACCCGATATCGGACATATCGGTGATATATCGGTGACCTGTTGATACCGATATATCGCCGATATATCGGGATACGGCCTTCCATGGAACTTAGAAGTACTTAAATGAAGGACAAGGGGAAGAGCTCCAAAAGCCCAATGGATGCTAAAAAACAATCCATGCTGGATGTAGAAGAACAACTCCTCAATGTGTACCTGTCGTTCGAGGCATCCATGATCTCCACGACATGTTCCCCCAACAACGACAAAATATCTGCCTAGCGAGGAACCTACCCCCACCCCAATCCCTTATAATTAGGGTGAATCTGAAGCGAATTGAGTTACGTTGAAGTCACCTTCTATGAGCCATGAAAGGCTAAAAAATTCAGATCTCACATTATGCAACTCCTCCCAAATGGCCTCCCTTCAGAGACCATTAGTAGTGTTGCAGACAAAAGAGAAAACGACCTACTGCTAGCCATCTGTTCCAGCACCAATGACACAAATTTGGGGCACAATCTCTCTTATATTAAAGGAAATCGGTATGCCTCCAGCACCGCCATCACCCACCACATCTGTGACCTCATGCAAACAAGGTTCGGAAATCGATCTCCATACATTCGGTTCTAAACCTCCCACCTTTGTTTCCCACATCCACCTGCAATGACCCAATAAGGTTTCCCACGCATTACACCTCAAGGTCGCCTAACCCCTAACATTTCAACTGACAATCTTCATGATCCATTTGGAGGAATACCAAAGGGTAATTTAACCCCAAACATTTTGCAACCCATGCATGAATGTCCATTGAATATGTGAGGCCCTCCAAATTCTGAACATTCTCCCCCGATATCCCCTCCACAGTCTCCCTCATCATTTCATCTTCAATACCCAAGAAGGGGTTAATTCCAACTTATAGTCTATCTCTCGTTCTAACCATCTTCTTGCCTCCAACTGCAATCTCTTTCTTGATAAAGAGTATTTTTTTTATCCAAAAAAGGGGAAACACTCCGGAAGAGATCTAACAAAAAGAGTTACATTGTCAACATAGAACATATTTGATTGAAAAATAACCATGTTGTGCAACATCCAAATCGCCCAAATGACGATAATAGGGCGCAAGAGTTCCTCCATTAACCTGAATTGGTTGGCCACCATCGAGTGCATGAGTAGAAGAGGTGGTTCAGGTCCTTGTTATTGTTCCCACACAAAGAGCACACACTGTCATCCCCCTGCACCAGCGTCGATCTTCTGACCTTGGTTAGAATCCGCTCCCGCTTATGAAGCCACGGGAAAATCTTCAGCTTGAGAGGGACCTCTAATGTCCAGATAGATTGTAGTCACACTCCAAGATGCTTGGATCAAAAGTCACGCCAGAGGATAATGTCGTACATGCCTTCTTCACAGTCAAACAACCATCACTCCATACCCAATGATCGTGGCCCTCAGGCGGACAACAACAGTCTGCAATCATCTCAGACATGTGTAGGAACTCATTAAAATGTTGCTCCGAAAAAGGTGACAAAAAGCACGACATCCAGTGGCCGTCAACCTAGGCCACCCTGACCTGCTGATGAATCCATGATTCATCTACTTTATATGGATATCTTAACAAAATTCTTTTAATAAATCACTAATTAAATTGCCTAAAATTGATTTATTAACATTCACTAATTGTGTTAAAATTAAGGTTAAAATATGTAATTAATTGCATGTATTTTTTACTATGATTGAGCTTATTATACCATGTACAAAAATTAGTTATTTTAACATAATTCTTTCTCTAATATATTATTTGATTAACTAATTAACTTATCATAAAGAATTAAAACTTAGAAAAATCAGAAAATCAAGAGAAAAATACAAAAATCTAACATTGTATATTTTGTACATATTTTAATTTTGTTGTTTTAATTTTCCAATTTTCTAACCTATAAAAGTCCATAAAAAATTAGATTAAATGTATATATTGTATATAAATTAATTCACTAATTAAAATCAAATTAAAAATATAAAAATCACAAAGTGCAAAAAATAATATTTTATTATCTGTAGAGCACCTCCAAAAAACAATTAACCTCTTTTGATTTTGGATCCCCCACGAAAGTTGTAGTTCTCGTCGAGACGAGCAAATGTTAACGATTTTTTGATTTGACGTCATCTGTTATCTCTTTTTATTTTTCGTAATTAATTTTTATTTTATTTAATTAATCCTTAATTTTATTTTTTTTATTATTATTATGTTATTTTAAGTTTAATGTTTATTTATTTTATTTTACTTTTTATTTAATTTTAATTTTATTCTTTTCTTCTTCTCTTCTCTCTTTATTCATTCTCACTTCACTTCTCCAGGTCACGTGCTCTACACGTGACCTCCCCAGCCTCCCAGGCGCGTGCACATCACGTGCCCACCCCTCGTCCCCTTCCTTCTCGCAACGGTCGGTCGACCACCTCCACTCACAGTCGTTGTGTGCACCCTCCTCTGCATAACACCCACCACTTTATCGCTCGCAGTTACGACCTTCTCTGTCGTCTGGCCTCTACCGCGTAACGATCGACCACCTCCTATAGAGCCCTTCCCCCTCACCTCGCTGACGCCCATCCGTTGATAATCGAAATCGACGGAGAGAGATGAAGAGGGGTAGGTGACATCTCCCTTCGTCGGCGACGATCCCCTCTCCGAGGTGTGATCCAAGGCGCTATCGCCGCTCCAGTCACACGAGCGAACGAGCTCCTCGCTCCCTTTGCCGGAGTGGGTCGAGCTATCACCGGAGAAGAGGCATTTTTCCCTCTCTATTTCACATGCGATCCGACACCCTTCTCTTCCTTCGCACATCTTCATTCATCTCCTCCATTCCCATCACTTGAGCACGCCTCGACACCGCCTCGCCGCCACACAGCGCCACCCGCCACCTTCGACACTCGGCCACCTCTCCTTCACCATCGATCTCCTCTGCGCCTCACCGACGTCTTCACCGCCTACAGCTGCTCTTTCTCCGCCCAACACCGCTCCGACCACCGCTAGCCGCCTCCACTCCCAACCACCGTTGGATTGAGGGAAATCCCTTGATCCAACAACTATAAAGCCACCACACTTCCCTCCCTGAGCCTACCTCCACCCCTCAAGGCTTGGGTCAGCCGAACCTCTCTTTGTCGCCACGTGGAGGCTAGGCACTCGAAGCTTCAGCCAAGCCTCAGCCTCGACCCCCGACCTCAGCTCCGCCCACTGAACCTCCTCCACATGTGCCCCGCATGTACGAGAGGGGATGAATTGCAGGGAGGCCCCTGTCCTCCTCCAGAATCTCAAAAGAGTCACCGCAGCCTGAGTCATGTGCCATGCACGTGGCCGCCATGGGCAAATTGCCTAAAGACCCTCCTGAGTTTCAAGATTTGCTGATAAGTCCCTCTAGAGATCTCTTTGAAATAAAAATACATTTTTTTATTGCATTTTAGTCCCTGAAATCTCATTTCAGCATAACATTCTCATTTGAACTCCGATTTTTGCGCATAATATGTCATTTTAAAGATTGTTGAATGATCTATCATTTTATTTATCTTGTGGACATATCAAAGCTAAATTTATATTAAATATTGTTTGAGGTTTAATTTGATCTATGCAAGCTGTATTTTGACTGATTTGTGCTATTTTACATTGAGGAAATTATTGATCTATTCTACAGGGAATAGATTGCAGGGATTCTAATTTGATTAATTGTTTATTGATAAGTGTTTTTAAAATTGAGGATTTAATCTTCGCAGGGACTCTAATAAGAGTATTTTAGCCAAATTCATCCTTATAGGGGCATAATTGAGGAGGCATTAATTTCCCAGACTTTATATGTAATTAAAATCCATTTATTTGAGGAACATGTCTTAAGAAATTTGGAGATCTGATTTATTTGAAAATTATAATTGATCTCTCTTTGTTTGTAGGATTCTTATTTCAATGATTAATCTATAAGCCAACATACTGAAACTAAATCGATAAATAATTCTGGATTTTAATCTCTTTTATATGTGATTACCTTTGAGGATTAATTGATATTTTTTTATTCAAGGATTGAAAATTTATTTAATTACAGATCATGTGCCTCACTATTCCCTCTCTTTATTTTACTTCATTCGCATTGGATCTCTTTCATTTCATTTTTATTTTATTTTTCAACTCAGAGATCAAATATTGCAATTAATTAATTACTTGACTAATTTAAAATCGTGCAACTAAAAATAGTATGTTCTTGCGTTCGACCATGGTATGCTTACCAAGTAAAAATTATTCCACAATATTCAAGATTTGTGGTATTTGACGAATCGTTTTCCGCCTCCTATACTACAATTACCAACCATTAAAGAGGCAAAAAAATAGATCCTCAAATGGTGTCGTTGCCGGGGATCAATGTATTTTTAGGGTTTTAGATTAAATTACTACAATTAATTATTGTGAGTTTAATTTATGGGCCATTTTTTCTATTCTTGTTTTGCGTTTTATTTTTGCATTTTATTTGCATTTCTCTCACATTTTAGATACTAACCACAATATCTCTCTTTGCAGATAGCTCGGAGCAAATCTTGAAAAGATCAAGGATCTGCAAAGAAGACTACTATAATTTTATTTCTATGAGAGATAACTTAGATTAGGTTTAATTTTCTACATCATACACCCTCTCTCTGAACCCTAATTTTTGTAATTATTTGGATTGAATTCTTTGTGGTGTGTCGGATCTGTTTCAACCCCTTCTGTGCGGTTTTCTTTGTGGTGTGTCGGATCTGTTTCAACCCCTTCTGTGCGGTTAGGACTCGACTTGAGTGGCGTTGGAATTAGGTGCACATACGCTAGCTTAGATATTTATCCTTACTTGTGCTCGTAATTTTTATGTCACACATTTTCACTAGCAAGACACACTAGTAGATCGTTCAACTTAGCCAAATTTTAATTCACAATTCTTCTCACTAATAGAACTGTCAGCTTAGGGAGTTTTCATTTGTGCATATCATTTAGTGTAAATTTTAATTCATTGTTTTGCATCCCATATGAAGAACACAAGGAATCACTGTAAGTCTTTTTCTTATCATGCATCATTGATTTAACGCTTGCATTGGCTTTCTCGATCCTCTCTACCTCAGTTTTACAACTTAGGATTTAATGGAATTGTGACTGCTCGTTACGCGTAATATTTTTGTGATCATTTAAGACCTAAGTGATAACCTTAACTTAAAACTGAGACTGCTAGTCAAGGTGATATAAAATCAACCTTGTCAGTGGTGGAGAGAAACACACTCATTGTATCTAGGAAAGAATCGCACACTTAGGGTAGAGCCAAAACAATATATGGCAAAATACTAAAGTGACACCTCAGTTGGGCATACCTCAGTTGACACCTACGGCCAAAAATAATGCCTAACTAATTAGAAAATTGAAATCCTAAAGTGACAAAATCTTGAAGATATCATAACACAAAATAAACCGCTTGGTTACAACTACAACTACCCGGCCATCGGATTGACGATTTGAAGAAAAGGTGCCAATTAATTAATGTTTCATATCATTAAAAACAGGAAACGAAAGTCCTACCGTGGATGCATGAGCAAGAGTTGACTCACTAGACACATCAAATGGATTTGCAGACTGTGATGCATATGAGAAGGATGGCGCTACCTGCTGTAGAAATTACAAACTCAATAAGCACTGTAAGATAATATGTTGCAGGCTAAAGTGCATTCTTAGGATATCATGAGTTTTAAATGGAACAAAATACCGGAGGATATTGCATGGGAAATGGCAGACCAAAGTTAGATCGTGCATGCCAACCCATCATAGATGGATGATTTGTAGGATAAGTGGCAGCAAAAAGATCCTGCATCAACAGTAATATCAAATTTGGCACGTAAAGCAAGATAGGATTTAAGCTAAAACAATATATGGCAATGCAGATACCACTGGCAATTCTTTCCGTCCACTTGGTCTAGCCTCTGCATTGGGTTGCGACGAAACAGCTGCATTTGATTCGATGTTTGGGGCATGGTAACCCTGAGTTGTCTGTCCAGGTAATGCAGCGAGAGAGCCCAAAACATTTGGGGCAACTGAAGGTATTCTCAACTGCAGATGAGCATAGTATGAGAAAAATATCCCATTAAAGTTTGTAATTGGATATCCACACTGCCAATCACAACTATGAAGAAATAATGCACCTGATCAGTCGGGCCTCCAACTAAAGAGGGTGGAACAGTTGGCTGGTTACTAGACTGGGAGGATAAAGGTGGCTCCATTTGATGTACACTAGGCAATTGTCCACCCATAGTCAAGGGAGATGAATCTGTCCCGATAATTGATGTTAAGGGGATATTGCTTGTAGAACTTCCAGAATCTGACAACTGAGAGAGAACAGATTCCAATGAATTCAAGTTTGTGGCAGCCTGTTGAGCATTTGGCACTGTTACTGAATCAAAGGAAGCCCAATTAGCTTCATTAGCCGATGGGCTTGCTTGTGGAGGAACAGATTGTTCTGGTACTGAATCCACAGAAGTTCCAGGATCTGCATCGAAGTCGATTAAACTAACAGTGTTTGCAGGCTTCTGTTCTGTGGGATTTACAGCAGCAATAGAGCCAGCACTACTTGTTGGAGCTGCCTGAAGTAAATTTAAGGCAAATTAGTGGGGAAGCCTAAAAAGTGCCAGTACCAGATGCAGACATTCGTATCGGAAATACTTTATGAAAGTCATTTTAGCATTATAATGGGAATACTTTCTGAAAGTTGTTTTAGAATGCTCATATACAATGCAATGTGGAAAAAATTTCCTCCTTTTTACCAGTGTTTTCTTGGTCCATTCGATGAGAGTTTCACAGCGATGTCACTTTAAGTAAACAAAATTCAAGAGAAAAATAATACGTGCATGATACAAGATAGAGAATAATGGCAGAGATATCAAATTCAATATATAAAATGGCAAGCCTTCTCCCACTATAAGTAGGGTCGGCTACATGGATTCTCGTGCAAATCCATGTTAAAAGATTCGACTATATTTTATGCTAATTGTCGACAACCTAATGCAACCTCCACACGGTGGGATTTGAACCCTGATCTTTCGAGGGGTAAGAACACTGCACTATCACCATACCATTTAAGTGGGTACATCAAATTCAATATATAAAGAGGAAAAAGTTGACAAATCAATATTTTTTGAATCCTGGATGGATAGATTCAAATGAGAAGAAACATCCACACCATCAAGAGTAGCTTTCTCAGATAGGTAGAAAAACATTTGTTTTATATCTTCAAAGCATAAAGTAACATAAAAACTTGTAAAAAAACGCGAGTGGGAATATCTATCTCAGAAATTTGACATGAGGATTTTCATATAGAACAAAAGATATTGCTTGCAATTAGACTGTAGAAAAGAAATAAGTGAATGTTTACTACGGAGCCCCAAGGTCCTTTATATAGACGGGATACTCTAGAGTCGAAAGCAAATTTGCCCTGTTGGACTATAGAGATGTTCTATTATGCTTGCACAGTAAAATGAAAGAAATGTTGTCATAAGATAATGATTACATGTCCATTAATATTATAACACTTCCCCTCAAGCTGGAGCATAGATGTTTATGAGCCTCCGCTTGGACGAGCATGTCTGGAATGATATCCCAACGAGCGCTTTAGTAAATATGTCAGCCTTCTGTTATACTAAACAGATATAAGCAGGGGATATGAAGCATTTATATATCAATGTCTCTAGTAAAACGGCAGTCAACCTTAAGTGCTTCATCCGCTCATGGAATGCAGGATTGTTGCAATGAATAAGGTTGCCCGATTGTCACGCATCAGCCGCATAGGAAGAGGCACCTCTATAGTCAAGTCAATTAGGCCGACTTTTTTTTTGAAGCTCAAAAACGGGGGACGCACTCGATGGTGCTCGCCCCAGATTTATTAATAGAAAACAAAGAAAAAAGAGAGACTTACAGCGGGAAAGCGGATGGAAAAAAGGGGAGAGAAAGAACTCAAACAAGATCGGAAGGTATCACAAATCGATACCCCGACTACAATATGGAACAACTAAGCAACAGACCAGTCACAGACCAAGCGGGAAGCAGATATGAGGACGTTTTCCGAGTAGAATCTCTGGCCAGAAAACAGAGCCTCATTCCTAGCAGTCCAGATGCACCACAACCGAGCGATAGAAGAGAGAATGTCGTTCTTATTCCTTGCCCGAGAACGAACCAAGCAGTCGCAGAAGGAAACGGAGTCCGAAACGTCAAGCCAAGCCAGATCCGCCCAAATGACACGCGTTAAACCACAGCGGAAGAAGAGGTGGTCAATAGACTCAACCTCCAGATTGCACAAACCACAGATAGGCGAAACCGCAGGGAAGAGAGCAGCACACCTGCTTCGAGAAAGGAGACGCCCGCGACGGAAAAGCCATAAGAAGATGCCAATCCGTTCGGGAACCCGGAGGCCCCAAAAGTATTGACAGTCCCGAAGCAACGAAACATCAGCCACCGCCAAGGGCGGAAGAAGGGCCCGGTAAGCATCACGAACAGAGAAGGAGCCATTCTTCCAGCAAAGGTGATCGCGACCCACTAAAGGCGAGGGCGAGACCGCAAGAATCTCCAGAAGAGCCATAAATTCCAATTGTCGTTGTTCGGAAAGGTTGGCCACAAATCTCGGCCCCCAAGCAGCCCCATCCCAGTAAGAAGCAACCCTCACGTCAGGGTCATCCACCAGCGCGAATAAACGAGGAAAGGCATCCTTAAGCGGCCCCCTACCGGTCCAATCATCGCCCCAAAAACGAGTTAGGGAGCCATCTCCCAACTTAATGACAAAAAGCGAACGGTTGCGGACCAAAGCATTACCAATATCGCGAGAGAAGTGAGAGGAGGAGGCCAAAAAGCGGGCATCCAAATCCAGACCCAGACTCCAGTCGAACCCAACAGCCAATCTTAAGAAATTAAGCATCGTATTATCCTCCGGACCGCATAGCCGAGAGACCCATTTAAGAAGAAAAGACTCATTCACGATAGCCAGTCTCCTCACCGCCAACCCCCCCTCCTTCTTAGGCCGAGTCACATCGTCCCAAGCAACCAAGGGAACGCCGCTACGCACAGTCCCCTTCTTGCCCCAAAGAAAGTTTCTCAAACAAGCGTCCAACCGCCGACGTATCCCCTTAGGCATCCTTTTCACAGAAAGGAAATAGATAGGCAAAGAAGAGAGGACTGACTTGAGGAGAACCAGACGACCGCCCCGAGAGAGGATAGCGGCACGCCAGCCAGCCAAACGGGCAGCCATGCGATCCACCAACGGCTGCCAATCCCGTAAGCGCGCCCGGCCCGTAGACAACGGGAGCCCAAGATAATCCAAAGGAAGAGCACCCACGGCACAACGCAAAATCCTCGAGCAAGCTTCAACCTCCGAAGGGGAAAGGGAAAAGGGGACCATAGATGATTTATTATAGTTGATGAGAAGCCCTGATGCCTCGCTATAAAGCTCCAGAGTGGTCGCCATCCCCGCAATATTCGACTCGTCGCCCTCAATGAAGCAAATAGTATCATCTGCGAACTGAATAATCGGCATCGAGAAGGACCCAAAGGAGCAACCACGAGACAGGCCAGCCGCAACCACGTTGTGAACCATAGTGGAGAGCACATCCGCGGCCAGGACGAAGAGCAAGGGGGCAAGGGGGCATCCTTGCCGAATTCCCCGGCGGGGCTGGAAAAAACCCCCGGCCAAGCGGCCGTTAAGTAAGACCGACAGAGAGGCCGAAGAAACACAACGACGTACCCAGGAGATCCATAACAGGGGGAATCCCCGCCTCTTAAGGACAGACCATAAAAACCGCCAATCAAGAGAGTCATAGGCTTTAGAGAAATCGATTTTCCACAGAATCCCCCTAGTGTCGTTCTTGTGCCAAGCATGAATAATTTCGGACGCCACCGCATAGCAGTCACCAATTTGTCTGCCCTTAATAAAAGCCGTCTGGGAGGGCGAGATAAGCGAATCAAGAAGCGGGGCCAATCGGCGAGCCAATACCTTGGCAATGATAAGGTAGATAGCATTTGAAATGGAAATAGGCCTGAAGTCCTCAATACGGGTGGCAGAAGCGGTCTTGGGAATGAGAGCGATAATAGATTTGTTGAGCTTGTTGAAACCGTTGTTGCCGGCGCAAAATTCGCGAGCTACCTCCAGGACATCCTGAGAGAGGACATCCCAAAATTCCTTATAGAAAAATACGGGGAAGCCGTCCGGCCCCGGGGCTGCATCAGAGTTAAGAGACCAAACCGCCTCTTTCAATTCCTCCAGAGAAATCTGACGAGAAAGGAGATTTGCATCCTCCTGAGGGAGCACAGCGGCTCCCCTACCCGACCACCGCCACTGGCGCGACGACCTGCGCCCATACCACGCCTTAAAGTAGGCCGAGACAGCCACACCCAACTCCTGCTCCCCCTGAACCTGAGAGCCATTGATGAGTAACGAAGAGATAGAATTAGATCGCCGGCGACCCGAAGCAACCCTGTGAAAGAACGCGGAATTAGCGTCACCCTCCTTTAACCACCGCAATCGAGATCGTTGGCGCCATTCAATCACACGCTTACGATCCTCCAGCCTGACCCTCTCCAGGGCATTTGCGCGAGCAAGCAACTCGTCCTGATTAAGATCACGTTCGTTCTCAATACGGTCGAACCGCAAAATCTCTTCCTCAGCCTCCACACGGGTGGCAATGCGGGCTGAGCGAGAGGCCCTTTTAAAAGACGCCAGCAGCTTCCTGAGAGATGAAATCTTAAAGTCAAAGCGTCGAGCGACAGTACCAGTGGGGGAGAGCTGAGACCAATGATGTCGAACCATATCACGAAAGCCAGACTCCAGCAGCCAAGACCGCTCAAAGCGGAACATACAATGCGGACGGATCTCCTCCCCATTCGACCAGAAAATGGGGTTGTGATCAGAGAAAGAGCGCGGTCTCGAGGAAACACAACATAATGGAAAACAGCCCATCAAAGAGTTATTCGCCAAAAACCGATCAATCCGCGACCGCGAGGAGCTATTCCGCCAAGTGAATGAAATGTCGTTAGGAACCAACGATTCAAGAGCCAAAGCGTTAATGAAATCCAAAAAATCCGAGGACCCCGGATCGAGGCCACCGCGCCCACGTGGGCGATCCTGAGCATGCAAAGTAACATTAAAATCCCCGCCAATCAGCCAAGGAACGTCACCAAAAGCAGCAACATCCTCCTGCAAGTCTTCCCACAGTTCACGACGGGCAATATGACAGGTAGGGGCATAAACACAAGAGAAAGCCAAACATATATTAGTCCGCCCACACATCAACAACACCGAAATCGAGTGGCGGCCCAACCTACAAGTTGAGAACGAAAAGCGGGACGAGCGCCAGGCCAAAAAGGCACCACCCCGAGCACCCATAGCGTCCAACGCACGGAATTCGTCGAGCTGACCAGCCCCAAAAGAACGCCAAAGAGCATCATCCATCGCCTGTAGCTTCGTCTCCTGTATGAAGGCAACATCACAAGACCATTCAACAAGGCGCGAGCCCAAAATGCGCCTGCGGTCCGCATCACCCAAGCCACAAACGTTCCAAGATACAATCTTCATGAAACAAAAAATAAATCCCCAAAGACGTGAAGCCCCAAAAAACACCATATACGAGTGATGCAATCAAACCCCAGCATGAGGCTGGTCAACCAAGGCATCAAGGCCCGCCGCCTCAGCAACCGCGTCGCGCAATGATTGGCAAGTAGAAACCACAACAGAGCTGGAGAAGAAGGGACGCCTCCGAGAATAGCTTCGGCCATAACGAGACGAGGGAGATAGTCCCACCACCACAGGGGCATCCTGAGAAGGGGATGACTCCTCGCCGTAATCAGAGATAAAGGGATTCAAGTTGGCCGGAATAAGTGGCTGAACCATATCGACCGGGTGGAGGACCACAGCATCCCCGTCAGCCGACGAATGGGAAGCAAAGTCCGAGAAAATAAGCATCGGGCGGGACACCGGCGCCGGAGGAGATAGCGAACCTTCCATGAGACCAGAGAATGGTACCGCACTAATAGGACAAGGGCAAACCACATCAGAGGCGGAAAAAAGATGCTCCGATCCGAGGAGATCCGTGCCCGAGAACGGATCCGATAGGGACTGCTCCGAGGAAGCCTGAAGTGGGGCCCAAATAGAATTAACCATAGGGTCATAAGGGATAAACGATCTGACCTGTGAGGGGACCACTTGCAATAAATCTGCCGGCACAAAGGAGACCTCTGGGGAAAAAGATTCAATGTCCAGAATAACAACATCTGAAGGCAAAGGGATTTCTGGCATCTGAACCGCCACCAAATCTTTGGAATTCCCCCTTGCATGCGGGAAACGAAGAGCCTCCTCACCCACACGTGAGGTATGGTACATGCACGTCGCCGCTTCGGGAATTGCCCCAGGACGAGCCACGTGGCGATAGGGAGATGAACCGGCATTCGCATGCACCGCCGGAGACGCGACGGCACAGCCCCGCCGATCGACCGCCAGAGAGGGCGCATCCGACGTCACCGGCGGGGGAAGGAGAGAGAGCTCCAGGGAAAAAGTCCAGCGGCCCAAGGACAACTTATCAAACCGGGTCTTCCCCGCCAGATCAGCAAAAAACGCTGCCGGAGCTTCCACCAGCACGCGACAATACCGCCAATCAGCACCAGGAGCGAGACCATCATCAAGGATCTGAAGGACTTGGCCCCAGCTGGAGAACGCCTTCGATAGGGCATGAACCGTCCGTGACAAGAAAGGCACCCCCCTCACCACAGCCACCCGGACCTCCGTCGAAAAAACACCACCATCCGAGACCCGCAATCCACGCCACTGAACACCAACGACATCTTGGCAATGAATGAGTCTCTCCCGTTGTTCTGGGGAGAGACCTCGAACACAGCAACGCACCGCATCGAGGGAGAGGAAGTCCCCACCAAAGCCATCACCCAGGAAACCCAACGTAGCATCACGAACAGAGTCCCAGGATGCAGAACGATTCCGGAGCACCCCAACAAGCACCGATAGGGCAGATGGCGGACCCGAACGGGAGGACGAGCCCTCCACCCCCGCCTCCAAGACAATCCCAGCAGGACCAGCCCCCCCCCCGAAGGAAGCGAAAGAACCGCCGGCTTCGGAGAGAGGGAGCCACCCCCCAAGACAGGCTCCGCAGCCCCCTCCCCAACCACCGGAGGAGCCTGGGGGTCAACCCCCTCCACCTCGGAACCAAGCAAGACCGACGCAGCTGAAGAGAGAGGAGGAGCCGAAGAACCCATTACCTGAGCACCGCCAGCAACAACATGCACGGGAGGGGACGAGCCAACAGCCGCCGCCACCTGGGCGAAAGAGCGAGAATCGCGTTCACCAAGCCGGCGAGGATCACAATCCGACACTGGCTGGGCAGCAAACCGCGACCCCGAAGCAGCCAAAGAGGACCAGCAGGATGCCCTCCTATGGCCAAGCTTTCCACAAAGAAAACAGCGCGGCGGAAGAGAACACTCGGACGCAGAATGGCCCCTAGAATCACATCTGAAACAACGCTTACCCTGCTTTGCATGGGTCACCCGGGTCCAGCCGCCATCTCCGACGTCGGCCATTGCACCATGAGACCGCGAGAAAACGCGGCTCTCCCTGGCGAAAGAGAAACCCCGCGCCTTAGGTCTCCACGCCCTCCGCAAGTCAGGAGCCCACCGATCAGCAAAAGGCCCACGAGAAGAATCCACACGTCCCACCCGACGAGACCCTCGAGTCCCATCAGCCGTACGACCCCGACGCTCCCTACGCACATCGCTCTCCCAACGCACCCCTCTTCCCATCCTAGGACCTCAATTAGGCCGACTTGACCTACATCATCTTGGTACTAGCCTAACTCATGGCTATTTACTCCAACTCGACACTTGATATGGTAACTATAGTTTGCTTCTTACTTTTCCATATAACTAGAGAGCCACCAATGAAAACAACAAAACCTATGGAAGACTTTCTATCCTTTGGACAGTCAGCATAGTTCGCATTAAGGCAACCTAACATGGTAGGGGACGTCCCCTTGTTGAAGGGAGATATCGTACATGGTAAGGACTTCATATACCTGAGAGTCATTATGATTGCATCATTGTTGGGCATGTTGTGGATGCTTCATGAACCGACTGACTTTACTCGAGCAAACGGCTCTGGTGATTGTCACATACTTGTTGACTTCCTCTGTGTCGTCGTCATAAAGTTTTATATATGGTCTAGGATCCGTAGGAAGAGTAGCAAGTACGCAAGCTGTCATTCCAATTTCTAAAAGATCGGTCACATACTTTCTTTGACTCACCACAAGCCCTGTTTAATTTCAGGCAAGCTCTGAGCTAAAGAAGTATCGAAGCTTCCCAAGATCCTTCGTGATGAACTGCTTCCCCAAAGAATTCTCATGCTTCATCAATGCCATGTATGTCATCTCCAATAACAATAATATGATTTACAAACATCAGAATGACAACAATATCTCTCGATTTCTTGTTCACAAATAATGAATGGTCAGTAGTTTAGATCTAGTGAAACCATGGTGTTGTATGAGGTCTGAGAGCTTCTGGAACCATGCTCCCAGGCACTGTTCAAGACCATAAATAGCCTTGTACAACCTACATATATTCTGACACTTCCAATAGCAAACCCAGGTGGTTGTTGCATGTATACTTACTCCTACAAGTCTCCATAGAGGAACGTGTTCTTGACATCAAATTGAAAGAAAGGCCAAAATTCGATAACTCGGTAGAGAAAAGGATATGAAGGGTAAAATAATGTGTCACAAAAGAGAACGTGCCTTAATAATCCACGACATATGCATGCATGAACCATTTTGCCACTAATCAGCTTTGTAGTGATCTACGCTACTAGTTGCTCATCGTTTCACTATGAATACCCACTTGCAACCAACCAAGGATGCACAAGTGAGGGCAGTAACTAAGGTCTATGTACCTCTGGATTGCAACAATGCCATCTTCTCTTCCGCAACCAACTGCCACATGCTATCTTGCAATGCCTCTTTACATGTGCATGGGATGGTAGCAACAGACAGTCCCACCACAAACTTTTTGTTGTCTTCCGATAGATGATCAAGAGAGAGGTGACAGAGAGAGGGCATGAGGCACACTTGTCCAATTCTGAAGAGCAATAGGTAGAGTAATATCCTTAGAGGGGTCCTAAGGCATATCCTGTTGAAGTATATTACCTGGTTGAGCTGCATCATCCTGCCGAATGATATCACCCTGCTGAACACAACATGAATCGTGCCATCAGTAGAAACCAATAGTAAGAGAAGGAAGGTAAACCTCAGTATGAAGTATGATGATGTCATCTTGTCTCTGATGATAAAAATACAAAACTGACTCAATGAATGGTACATCATCACTAACATAGTACCTCGTCGAATAGGATGAAAGCAAGAGTCCTAGAATATCCCACATAAATACACTTATCTCGAGCCTCGACCTTGAGTCAAGTTAATGCAGTCAGAAAAAATAGGGTGGAAGAAATTTGGAGAGGAGAAGAACGTGCATGTTGTAGGATTTTGGGAGAAGAAAGCATGGAAATACGTGGGGAGGAGAAGGAGAAAGGGAGAAGAGATATGTAGAAGCTCCAAATTTAGTATAACTCAAAATGACTAACAAAAGTCTGTCATCCCTTTACATAGGAGGGGTGGAATAACAAAATTAGAAATAAAAATCAAATTAAGATCCCAATTGACTCCTAAAATAAATCTATAACTAATTAAAGATCACATGCGATCTCTTTATTTAAATAAATTTGATTAAAATTAGACAACAAACTCTAACCCTAATTAATTAGTGACATGATTTTGACAAACAAAAAAACTATATAAACGGATGAGAAAACCCTAACTTTGTCCTAATTCGGATTCTATGTTGCATCAGTTCTCTCCTGCTTACAAAAACTCATCCCCTGAAGAGTTGCATAATCAAATCGAGGCCTCGAGCATTAGAAGCGACGACTTTGTTTTGGCTTCCTTTAATCCGCGCTAGAAGATATGGGGCATAATGTGAAGACCATGCATTTTCCTCGTGAGTGGGTTGGGTGTACTCATCTTGATATTGGAACAACATATGCAGAAATAACAATGGAGTCCATATCAATGTTGTGATTCTCCCGAGAATATAAAGAGGGCAGACATGACTGCTGAGGGGACCCCACCCCTGAGCGTCGAGCCTGTGAGATAACGAACTTGTGGTTCAGAGTCGAACGCTCAATTTGATCGCAAGGAAAGCAAGACCCATATAATATAGCCCTACCCTACCCCGGTTAGTGAATTCCGACTTTCTTTGTGATTTCTTAAGGGGGCCTCTTCTGCATCTTATTATACTTGAGTTGAGGTGAGTAGTTCTGAGAATATATAGCAAGTTCTGGATTGCGGGGAGGTAAGGGAACTTCTCTCTTCAAAGCAAATGCTCATGTGTGCCCGAAACCACGAAGTATTGGTTTGATACCTTTTCTTTTGTATGTTAAAAACATGGCATGAAAAAACTAGCATCGAGGTGGTCGAGGCATACGCCTCGAGGTGAGGCGATCCTATTTAGCCTCGAGACATGAGCCTCGGTCCAGTCCAATAAGGTGTGCGCCTCAGGTGGTTGAGGCATGGCCTCGAGGCGGAACGACATGAGGCGGTCGAGGCATTTTGTGAGACGTTTTTATTTTTTTTGAAGCATTTTTTATGATTTTAATGGTTTACTTGGTAATTTGAGAAGCTTATAAAAATTTGCTTGTTTAGGATCAAATGAATGATGAAATCTGATGTTTCTTTCGTATCCATAACTACATATTTACTATTAATTGTGTCCAACTATTTCAGCAAACTCTTATTATTTTACTCAATCTTAATGAATAAATTCATAAATATCAAATCCGACTATACTCGAAAACTTAACGAGCTTTGCAATATAGCAAGCAAAATGAAATGGATAGGGTTCACGATTTCTCATGCTACCATATATTATATGTTAGACAAATAACATAAATTTCTTCAACATGTATTTAATCGTAGTTTTAATTACAATAATATGTCAAAGATTTGCTTGGAATGAATAAGATTCACGGTTTCTCATGCTGACATATATTATATATTAGATACATAACATAATTTTCTTCCGCAAATACTTAATCGTACTTTAAATCGTGGAAGGCCGTATCGATATCGATATCGTTTCGATATTGTATCGATACGATATATCGACGATATATCGCCGAAATATCGCCCATATCGATGAGCCTTTGTGAAGAAAATGCCTGGAAATCGGGATATATCGCCATATCGGTGCCCATATCGGTCCCATGTCGATATTGAACGCCGATATATCGCGATATTTCCTTCCATGCTTTAAATTACAACAATTAATTCAAAGAATTATTAAATCATTCATAGCATTAATAGACAATGAAATCCTCTTTGATTGGATAAAATCGTAGAAAGGGATATGATGTTGTTCTATCATCTCTTTTAGTGTTCTTATCTATGTTATTTCATCATATCTTATAGTGTTAAGTACTATAGTGTCAATATAATTACATTGACACATATATAATTATAGTTTTATGCATATTTTCTCTATACATTGAGTCCCACGCCTGAAAATTCAATGTAGCATTCTCAACATGTGTGCCACGGAATTCAGTGAAGCCATGGAAAGAGAATGCTTGAAATGCACGGTGATGGGAAGTATATGATGCATCTTCGCCTTCACATCCTTATATAAGATGCTCTACGATGACCAATCCCAATAGAAGTCCAGTTGGATTAGGATTAGGATTCTTCGTTTCCTGTTTCAGCATTCTTTTTCTAATTCTTTCGTACTGGAGTGTGTTTCCGCAATTTCTCTACCCCTTCAATTAAATATACCCTCTTCACCATGCAAATCCTAACTTTACCCTTTTGGTAAAGTGGTTTTGGATAAATGATACCCATAAAATCTTCAATAATATCCACTTGGGCCTTTTCTTGGGACACACAATTCCCATTAGGAGTAGAAAAATCCAAACACGACCCTAATCCCTATTTCCTTAGGATTCATTTCTCTATTGAGAGAAACCCTCAACAAGTGCTAGGGTTTTCTCCCCTCCCCTACTTAGGCGGCAACGGATATGAACCGAAAGGAGCATGCGATGGCACCAAATGGGGATGAGGTTCCATTGACGGTGGCGACAACTACCTCACATGCAACGAGCATGGTGGTTGCTTCTGTAGTGGCATCGGTTGTGGGTTCGACCAAAGCGAGCGTGGCAACAAACCCCTTGGAGGAGTTTGCAGTGCCAGCGATGCTCCTATTGTGGCTTGCGATAGCGATAACCTAGGAGCTTCCCCAGCGCGTGAGGTAGGCAATAGGGAGGGTTGTAATTGGTTCTACAGGAAAGGTGGCAGTGGCGGTGGTGTTTGCGGGGGGGGGATGGAAGGTGGTACAAGGAGTGATGAGGAGGTGGTATTGGCCCATGGGATAAGGTTGGTGTTTGATGGTGGAATCGGTGATGGGGTTGGAGGGAGTGCAAAGGTGGTGGTAGAGTCAGTGGGGATGGTGGTGTTTGTGAGGACGGAGGCTGCGAGGATGTTAGGGTTGGCAGCGATGGTCAAGGTTGCAGAAAGCGATGGTCGGTACTCGGTCGGCGGGGTCACTGACTAAGGATTAATCGGCAATCGGACGACTAATCGGATTTAGTCGACCATTAGTCGGTTTTGAATTTTTTAATTATTTTAAATATATAAATCATTTTTTTAGATAGATTTGTACATTTTCTATACTTTCATAATGAAATAAAAGAAGTAATTGACTTTAAATATAACATTATTGCATATTAGAAGAAGTTTGCTTATGTATTAACATAGATTTGTATATTTTCTATGTTTACATAATGAAACAAAAGAAGTATTTGACTTTAAATATAACATTATGTATATTAGAATAAGTTCGCTTTAAAAAAAGCAAAAAACACACAAAAAAATTATAAAAGCTTAATGTAAAAGTCGACCGATTAGTCGGCCCGACTAGTCGGGCTGACCGACTAATGGCCGACTAGGCCTAGTCGAGTCGGCTACCCCCCCCCGACTCGACTAGTCGGCCGATTTTTGCAAGCTTGGCGATGGTGGTACATGTGGCTCTGGCGTTTGAGGAGAGGTTGACAGCACTACCAATGGGGTCGGAGAAGAAGTTGGTGGTGGTGGTAGCAACGACGAAGGGGCCTCCTGTCTAGCAACTTCAATCGCAGACTGACCTAGGGATTTAAATTCTTCATCGTGACCCCCAGATTCTTCATCCTGACTGAATGTGTCTTCCTCTGTTAGCATGACCAGCCGCCTTTGGGCTTTGATGCTTGATATGAGACATTGTTTTAACCTCTCCTATCATGAACAAGAGCCGTAGCAGAGCCAGCTCAACTCAGACCTTGTCTGCCGATAATTGACAGGATCGTTGATTGTAGGAACGATTCGATTCATGGAAAGATCATATTGTGAGAACATTATGCAGGTCGTGATATGATACCACTTGATGCAGTTAGAAAAATTAAAGAGGGGGGAAAGAGGAGGAGAGGAGACAGAGAATGTGCATGTTGCGCATGGTTTTGGGAGGAGAAAGTGTGGATATGCATGGGGAAGAGAAGGAGATATGGAGAAGCTCCAAATGTTAATATAACTCAAATTGACTACCATCTCCTTTGTATAGGAAGGGTCGAATTATAAAATTAGAAATTAAAATCAAATAAGGATCCTAATTGACTCTTGAAACATGAGTAGAGATCACATGCAATTTCTTTAATTAAATAAATTGATTCAAATTGGATTGCAACCACTAACCCTATTTTTATGACACAAATTAGACGAACAAAAAAACCTAATTTAACAAAAACCCTATGGAGTAAAATTGAATAAACGGGGAAAATCCTGATTTTACCCTAATTTAGATTCTATGATGTATAACAAGTGATGATCATAAACCACACAATCAAATACACTAAAATGGCAAAGCCTTCTCCCACTATAAGTAGGGTTGGCTACATGGATTCTTGCTCAAATTCATGTTGAATTATTCGCCTATATTTTACGATGGTTGTCGACGACCTAACACAACCTCCACACAGGGGGATTTGAACCCTGGTCTTTTGAGTGGTGGGCAAACTGCACTACCACCAGACCATTAAGCAGGGTAAGCCATATCGTGATATATCAGCAATATATCGACGATACATCAGTATCGACAGGTAATCGATATACCACGATATGGCTGATATTTGCGCTTCTAAGGCCGTTTCCTTCACAAAATCGAGCCAATTTGGGCGATATGGTGTCGATATATCATCGATATATCGTATCGACAGGTAGCCGATACCGATACCGATATTACCTACCTTGCATTTAAGTGGGTACAACCAAAAACACTAGGAGCTAGAAAAAAATGTCCTTATCGGCGAACACAATCGAAAAAGTAACATGTTCCTGTAAAACCAAAGATACAATGCGATTAATCAGATATCATGCAGTAAAAACGATGTCTCCCTAGTAAGAGTGAAGAGCGTGACTATATACTCCTCTGACTACTAACAACTCTGCCCCTCCCCTACCACCCCCACCTCCTCCACCCTACCTCCTACGCCCCCCCTTTGCTGCCCCCACTTCCTCCGACCTGAACCATCAAGCCACCTCCCCAATTCTCTGCCCCGAGCCCTCCAACCCCTTCCTCTACCGCCTCCACTTCCTCCGCCCTCGACCCCTCCGCCTCAAGCCATCTAGCTCCCCCCTCTGTAGCTATGGCTTTCCCCCAACCTCGATCGAAATCCCCAAACTACCCACTTAGTTCCAACGGTCAACAAAACCAAGTCGTTATCCAAGAGCTTGAGACCACATACACATAGGTACCCTTCTTCGCTCATCGCTGGAACAAAGAATGAAGCTTCCCTCCAATCCTCAGTGGCTACTCACACTTCAATTTGCAACGATGGGAAGATAAGACCCCACGTGGATTCTACATCTATATATATTGTATTACCGTTTCCAATTGTGAGAAGAGCTACAGGGGTGTTCACAAGAAATGCACCCACTTTAAAAACCTTTTGGCTTTTGTGTTTAGACTTTCTCCATGAATTCAAGTTCTTCATAAGGTGATCTCTAACCCAACTCGTATATTGGTTGTAAGAATGATCACAAGTGGTCCAAGTTCGGTTTTTACTTAATATGTGATAGTGGGAAGCTAGGAACTATTGAAAATTGAGTGGCTTCTGAGAGGAATTCGATGGAGGTGGCAGGGTATAGAGCGAAAAGCCACCGTGGGAGCGTAAAGAGGAGTAAGTCGGCATGGAGGATGCTGAGTGGTAACAATGTATTTGGGAGATCAAGGAGGGAGGAGGATGAGGAGGAGGCTCTTAAGTGGGCCGCACTTGAGAAGCTCCCCACTTATGATCGCCTGAGGAAAGGGATAATGGCTGGGGCATGCGGGGAGATCCAAGAGGTTGATATACCAGATCAAGGAATCAGGAGAGGAGGAATTTGCTTAAGAAATTGGTGAGGACCGCTGAGGAGGATAGTGAGAAGTTCCTCCTCATGATCAAGAAATCGTGCGGGCATGAAGGGTGGTGGTCGAATAGGGTTGGGCATGGATGAAGGCAGAGGAGGCCGAGGTGGATGAGTAGGGGCTAGCGAGCTCCAGACGGAGGAGGTGACGGCGATAGAGAAGGGAGTTGGAGGGATGGCGAAGGGGGAAGAGATCGAAGGAGGTGGGGAACGATAAAGGAGGAGGTCAGGGGCGAAGGGCTAAGCAGAGGAGGAGTTGGGGTAAGGGGTGAGGGTGGAGGTTGCGTTGGTCCTATTTTGACAATTATGCCCCTCTGAACTACATCATGGTTTGAATAAACCATCGTTCAGTTGAACTCATTGATAACCAAACTACCAGAACGGCATAAGTGATAACATAGCAAGAAAATAGGGGCACAATTGATATTCCAAAAAAGGAAGGGTATAACTGATATTGCATAAGTTAAGGAGGGCACAAGTGATAAAAATCCTAAAGTTTTTCATAATTATCCTCAACCATAGAGTTATCCTTCATAAAGAAAAGACATGACAAACAAGAAAATTTATTAACTAAACAAGATAAAAATGATATCCATGATGATCTTGAACATGACGAGGCTGCAAATGTTAAAATTAACACTAAAAGCTAGACTGGGAGAGATATGAGGTTGGACTCTGCATATCTTCTGGATAGGTAAATGACCAAAATGGATTTATCATAAGTCCAGTAGAGATGGAAGATCTACATGTATAGAGAGAGAGGAGCAATAACATCATACCTTCTTCCAAAATCTTATTACCACGCACTCTACTATTCTATGTCTCGCTTCACTACAAGCTAAGCAAAGCATCACGAAGGCCTCAAATGTCGGATTTCGATTTCGTTTCGATAAATCTGGAAAAGGAATTTTGGTAGAATTTCGGTAAAATGGCCGGAAAATGGGGAAATGACTTGAAAACTCATTTTTTCACATTTAAGATTTCTAATGTTGTTTAATCAATAAAAGAGATGGAAATACAAGTTTTTTTACTTATAATAAGATGTTATAATGATCAATGCCTAAAATAACAATTTCGGTCACAATAAACTTAAATTTTGGCATTCAATTTTTCTGTCAATTCTTAAAAAAAACAATAATACTTTTATTATAGAGAATGCGTAGATAATTTTAAAATTGAAATATTAAATGTCATAATACAAGTTTACAATTTCACATGATACATCAATCACATAATATGTCTGCACTTACAAATACTAACCATTAAGTTACTAGTATTACATTCTTATTTGGGTGGGAATGAGATTCAACCGAACCATGAATTCCTTGGTGGATCCATATACTCTTTCTGATTCCTTCCTTGGTGGAAAGGATGGAGATAGAGCTTAGTTGAATGGATTCATTCTGGTTAAATGCATTTAGCTGCTAAATAATTAGTAATAATTTGTGCCTAGATTATGACATCGGGTTAGATGATAAAGTACTCCATGCTAATATAAATTTCTATGCTGATTAGATAGCCTCCAGGATAGTAGTAGACAGAATAATTCTTTCCTTGCAAATGTCCCTTGTAACACTCTCAATACCTGTATGGTCTTTTATTCAACATGCATGGCATTTGCACCAATGGTCAAGAGACAATGAGAATATCGTTGGTTTGTTAACATGTTGGTCATGAGATGCATAACAAACTGATAATTTTTTAATGCAAAGATAAGAGGATGGCCTAGGCAAAGATAACAAGATGGTTATATAAAGATTCTGAACTCTGAAGATTTTGAAGTTAGCATTCAAAGATGAAAAAAACATATTTGGCATCTCCAACTATTTTAAAAAAAGATGGTAAAAAAACCACATTGCTTGGAATTGGGAAACTTGGTTCTCCAAGAGTTAAGTTGGATTGTGAACTTGTGACTTGTGAGATGGAACGAGAACATATACATTATATGTATAGGGTTTAAAGAAGACCTCTAATGGACTTATTTTATTATAATGGTGGTTGGAATAGTGGCCTGTATTGTAATGGTGATTGAAACAGTGACCTATAAATTTCATTTAGTGGCCAAATAGTACCCTATGAATATAAATTAATGGCCTCGGCATGACATATAGTGACCTAGAATAATTTCAGTCGAAATGGACCGAAATGAATCAAAATTTCGGTCATTTCCATCGAAATCCGAGAGATCTGTGAACAATTTCGATCGAAATGGATCGAAATGACCGAATTTCAGCCGAAATCCTGGAAAGAGATACTATATATGGTTTCAATATTGGTACCGCCACGAAATCGAATTTCGACCGAATTTCGGTCGAAATTCGCCGAAATTTAAGGCTATGAGCATCACCCCTATGTAGTCCTTAACAAGGTGTTCATCTCAAAGAAGCACCAACTATGTTGCTCTACCTTGTGGCATCGCCTCTTGTACACCCTATGAGACTGCCACCCTTCATCACTAACCTCAATGCCTTCAAGAATTCTAGATGAACCATGTACCGCCTCTGGCTTTCACGGTAATGTATTCTAACTTTTAATTAATGAAACATTAGCGCGGTGACTCCCACAAATGGGAGATCACCCTCTTTTACATCAAGAAAAAGAATTCTAGATGAAAAGACCATGTAGGGCATGCAGTGTTGCGGAAAATAGGTAAATAAATTATTGATATAAGAATGGATCAAATTGATAGAACTAGGGAGGAAGTTAAAGTTGGACTTGCAACTATGAAGTGGGAAGGGTCGCTACAGTAGGATGGCTCCACGATATTCTTTTACAAAGAGTTTGAAGGAGTGGGGATTCTAAATTCCTTTAGGAAAACTACAAGTTCGAGAGGCTGAACAGATATTACCTACCATATATAGCCAAAGAAGAACTTGTGGACTGGTTGTATGACTACAAGTCAATTACGCTCACCAACTTTGTGTACTTGATTGTCATGAAATGACTTCATTATGAGGATGCTTAGAGCCATGAGTGGCCAATTCAACCCTATCTAGTACACTTTCATCATAGTTAGATTCTTGTTAGAAAGTTTTGTGATAGCTAGCGGGATAGTTTCTAATTATGAGTAAAAGGGTATGAAGGATTTCACGTAGAAGGTAAAATTTACAAAATTCTGCATATTATGGTTGTTTTGGATGAAGAAGGTGATCATGTCTTTATTAGTTTTTGGTGCATGAGAGGCAAGAAAATGAGCGCGCAACCAAGGTTTGAAAAAATGAAATACGAAACAAGGTGGTTTCCTTGTAATCGAGGCAAGGCGAGGCGTAGCTCGAGGCAGTCAAGGCATAAGCCTCTATTTTCTTCAAAAAAATGTAATCTAGCTAAAATATTCTACAATATTTAAGAATTACATCGTATACAAATTTCCATATTTTAAAATAATTAAATGATTTTTAGCATAGTTCTTCAATGTAAAAAAATGAATAAAGGATTGTATACATTGTCCTAGGGAGCTTTTTATATGACCTTAAACTCTCTCATGTAAAAATATCGACTGCTTTTCTCGACTTCTTCAAAATATGCTTGCATGGTCAACGTTGCAGATGGATGGAATCCATAAAGTTTATTTTTCAACAATCGGCTCTTCCATTACTATCTTTTATATCATATATTTGATACTTATAAGAAGCTAATAACTTGAAATTCAAATCTTCTTTTTACAAACGGCTTTCATTTGTTGGTTCAATTAGAAATTCTTCTAAAACTTTTGCACATTTATGCAGCATAAAAAAATTGAGTGTTTGTTATATTACAATTTTCTTCATCCCCTCTAATTCTCATCAAAATACCATGAGTACCTTCTTTCTCACCATCGTCTAGCTAAATTGTGCTAAAATGATGCAAATAATGTATTTATTATTGCACGTTTGTGAAACATTAGAAATGAAAACGTCTCCAATATTCTGTCTGAGCATATCAAGCGGCCTCTTCATTGACTACAACAATATCCCCAATTGCAAATCATATGATCTTTTAAAACAAAAAAAACAATAGGGAAAAAGGTAATGGCAAGATTTTAAGAGAAAGAGGACTTCAAAGTGTTAAAAATTATACACCCAAGGCTTACGCCCACTGCCCCAGGAACCGCCTCGACCATTCGAGGCGCACGCCTCGTCAAAACCAGCTGAGGTGTCTGCCTCAAGGCTAAAAAAACCTCGCCTCGCCTTGCCTTGATCGCCTCGAGGCTTAACTTTTCACATCATGTGTGTAGCATAGCAGGGTGGGGGGGGGGGGTCAGATAAGGCTACCCTTAGAACATTCACTCATTCTGATGACAAGGATGTTTTGGCATAAGGAACATGTAAGGTATACGAGGGAGGTTTACTCTCCAATTTCACCGGAATTTCCACCAAATCAAGTCATGTACATTTATTATAGTAGGCAAACAACATGATCTGCTTAATTTATGGGTATAAGCAAAAGGAACGACATATGAAGATGATGGTGGAGATATTTGGGGAGACATTTGGCTTGAAGTGAATTATTGGAAGTCTACTTTTGTGGCCTTCGAACATAAAGGAGGTGAAGGATGCAACACATGGGTAGGCATTGCATAGAGAAAGTGCACTTTTCATTGATGTATTTTGATTTGCACTTGGTAAGCCCTTCTAATAGGATATAGTTGATTGTGGATTGATAATAGAAAGGCTAGAAAAAGGCTGAGGAGATGGAGGTCAAAGCTACTATCATGGGGGCATTCAGACATAAATTGGTCAAACTTATAGGTCAATCCCTAGTACTATATGCCAATCTTCAAGATGCCTTTGAAGGTGAAACAACTTATTACAGAGTATTGATAAAGTTTATGTGAAAGGAGGTTAAAGAGAAGGGACGAGGAACTTTCCTAGTTAAGTAAGGAGAGATTTTCATACCTAAGGGGGGGATAGGTATTAAGAGGTTGCATTCTTTCAACAAATTTCATGTTGGTGACATGAATTATGAAGCTATTAAGAACGAGGATGGTCTTTTGGGCAAGGTTTTGGAGGAATATTATGGCAAGTACCTTTCCTATGAGAAGGTGGTGATGCCACAAGCGTCGTAGGCCTTGAATGGTGGTGGATGTTGTAATCGCAACGCAATTGCTCTTTAGAGACAACTTAGGAGTGGGGATAATTTCATATTTTGGTTAGATGATTGATCTAGGAAAGTGGTGCTTCCGAATAGGTTTTTGAGGCTTGGAGTACTTTTGGCTATCTATCTAGGCATGTCGAAAAAATGTTTGAGCTTGTTAGTCGCATCTACCAAGGTCGATATCATTGGTCACTAATGTTCTAGCCCTTGATTGAAAAGGACCCTCTTAGATGGGGTCAATTTTATCATTTTTTTTAATCAACTTTGTTTGACATTGACTTCCTTGGCCTTATCTAAAGTCACATGCTTCATTGAATACTGCTAGATTACTCTCATGGCTTCGCCCTCACTGCAATACATGTTCTCTTCCATCTTGGATGGTGGAGGCCTTTATCTAGAAGACGAAAAGTTATATTATCATAAATGCTGTAGAGATCGTGTACTTATCTACTCTATATATGCGCCTTAAGATTATACATAAGGGAATGAGTGCTTAGTCTAGAGGCTCAATGAGCCTTTGTCACACGTATTATGGCCAAAAAAGTGAGACTTTTCTTTGCATCATAGTCTACTACCTCCCCCTCATTCCTATCCCGTCAATTCCATGACCTAGCACTAGCAGAAGATAGGCAAGAGGTGGTGGCACCTTGTTAGATGAAGTGTCGCTCCATGGTCTTGTATGTCGATATCTTAGAGAAGATTAATAAGTTCGCAATGATTACGATGTTGGTTAGGGTGATCCTAGTAGGGCAGGTGCCACATGGCACATGCTTGGGATTGTGAGAGGAATCAAGTGAGCACATATCGATGTATATGATCAAATTTCACATTAGTCTATCGTTTGGTCTAATAAAAAAACACATTAGATGGAAAGATTGCATGTGTAGCTAGTGAAGGAGCCATGCTCCCAAGGCACTCAAGAGTAGTTGTGATGCGGAGCTGGATAGTGGATATCCAATTTGTGTGGTGGTGAGGAGGATGTAAACTACGTGTTAGAGCATGCCCGCGGTGGGGATAGATTTAGGGGTTGAGTGGGATGATATGAGTGGATCAGACATTTCCCAAACGGGCTTCTGCCACAGGTGGTGATCTTATATCTAGAAGACATCACAACTGGGGTGAATTGTTTGCCTTCCAACGATACTAAGGTGTATAATGACGCAACAGTTTGTCGAAGATATATAGTCCTACACCCAAAAAATTGAAGAAACTATGTTGTGGCCAACATGACCTTAAAGAGAGAAAAGTATGTCTAATATGGCCAAACAACTTATAACGAGTAGCAGTATTAAAAAAGGAAACATTCAAGCCGTGAACACTAAAAAATTCCTGAATTAGAAGGTGATATAACAAGTTCCATGCCACTTCTCTTTTTCTTAAAAGTATTCCTCATATCAATTTCCTCCCATATCAGATATGCAAGTGCTAGACCTTTTCTTCCCAACCCCTTCTTAAAATCCAGCATCTCTTCCTTAGACCATCCACTACATAGGATCCTGGCTTCCCTCTGTTGGGAAAAATAAGTGATCTATTATTCAAGGGAACCCTAGCTCTCTTATATAGGGAGAGACCTCAAGGGTAAAATACATAGTACTCCAGAGAAAAATAAAAATGACGAGCAGGTACATAGCATATAATAATATCTATCTCTACACTCCCCTCAAGGTGGAGCATAGATGTCTATCATGCTCAGCTTGGAAGAACATCTCTGAAAAGGTCCTCTGAGCAACGGCTTGATGAGTACGTCAGCAGTCTGATCCCCTGAGCTCACGTGAGTTGTAGATATCAGTCCTCTCTGGATCAAGTCTCTAGTGTAGTGGCAGTCAACTTCAATATGCTTTGTTCTTTCATGAAAAGCTGGATTGTTGGCAATAAACAAGGATGCCTGATTGTCACACTGAAGCTGCATGGGTAGAGGTACGGCTACATGTAGATCCTCTAGTACAGATCGAACCCACATCAACTCCGTGCTTGCTTGCGCCATGGCCCTATATTCGGACTCAGCACTAGACCTTGCCACAACAGTTTGTTTCTTACTTTTCCAAGAAACCAGAGAGCTCCCAACAAAAACTGCAAATCCCTGAGGTTGATTTTCGATCCTTAGGGCATCCTCCATAATCGGCATCTGCACATGCTGAGATAGACAAATCTGTGCCCTTTCGAAACAGCAACCCTGAACCTGGAGAAGACTTCAGATACCTCAGTATCATGTATATGGCATCCATATGAACTTGTCTTGGCTGCTCCATAAATTGACTCACCCTGCTTACTGCAAAGGCAATATCGGGTCGAGTTATGGTAATATAAAGGAGCTTACCCACCATTTCTCTATATCTCCTCTTGTTCACTTCAGTAGTGTCATCATCATACAGCTTCATGCTTGGATCCATGGGAATACTTGATGGTTTGCATCCAGCCATGCTTGTTTCAGTCAAGAAATCTGTAATGTACTTCCTTTGGGTCATCACCAGACCCTGTGCATTCCTGGCAAATTCCAACCCCAGAAAGTATCTTAGGGTTCCAAGATCCTCCGTGACGAACTGACGGCCTAGGAATGCCTTCGCCCTTTCTATGCCCTGAATATCATCTCCTGTAACCAGAATATCATCAACATAGATCATGATAACAACCGTACCTGCCGATGACTTCTGAACAAACAACGAGTGGTCTGCATTCGACCTCTTGAATCCATGTCGTTCAATCAGATTGGAAAGCTTCTGGAACCACGCTCTTGAACTCTATTTGAGGCCATAAATTGCCTTGTGAAGTCTACACACCATATGCTTCTCCCCCTCAGCAGTAAACCCTGGTGGCTGCTGCATGTAGACTTCCTCCTGCAGATCTCCATACAAGAAGGCATTCTTGACATCCAGTTGAGATATACTCCAGTCACGTACCACAACAACTGATAAGAGAATGCGAAGAGTAGAATGACGAGCCACTGGAGAAAATGTATCCATATAGTCCACGCCATAGGTTTGTGTAAAATCTCGCGCGACCAGCCGTGCTTTGCACCGATCTAGACTGCCATCAGCGTGGTATATAACTGTGAATACCGACTTACAGCTCACAATAGATGCATCGGGAGGAGCAATAACCAAGGTCCATGTGCCACGAGATTGTAATGCACGCATCTCATCTTCCATAGCCATTCTCCAACAATCAATCTTCATAGCTTCCTGGTAGGTCCGTGGTATGTCCACGGAAGACAAAGCTGCAGCAAATCTCTGAAAGTCGCCTGTGAGGCGATGAAAAGACACGTGTGAAGCAAAGGGATAAGATGCACGCGTCCGCTTCTGCTTCCGGATAGCAATAGGAATATCAAGATCATCTTCCGTTGTACTGGATGGTGTAGTCTCCTCCTGCAATGAAGAATCATGCACATGTACCATATCTGACCCGTCAGTAGTAATGCCATCTGAACATACCTGAGGCGTGATGGATGTCTGACGTGTAGCCTGAGCATGACATGACCGACGTGTATAGAATTTTGGTAAAGGTGGAATAGGAGGTCATGGAAGTGGTGGAGGTGGAGGTGGTGGTGGTGAAGTTGACGTAGAGACAGGAACAGGAGTGGACTCAGGTGAACTCCAAGTAGGAGGTGGAGGGACATAGACATCATCGTTGGTAGTAGATGGTACCAGTTTGTCACCTGCAGGGGAAAAATACATAATAGACTCAAAGAACGTGACATCAGCACTAACAAAGTATTTCTTGTTTATGGGATCATAACACCGATAGCCCTTCTGAGTCCGAGAGTAACCGACAAAGACACACTTGACAGCTCTAGGAGAGAGTTTGTCAAGTCCAGGAGTCAGAAGATGAACAAATGCCACAGTACCAAAGACACGAGGAGTAAGTGAGAATAATTCCTTGTCAGGAAAAATGATAGAGAGAGGAATTTTCTCACCACGAACAGAAGATGGCATACGATTGACCAGGTAGCAAGCGGTAAGAACGGCATCCCCCAGAAAGAAATAGGAGCACAACTCTGAATCAGTAGGGTTCGAGTAATGTCAAGAAGGTGGCGATGCTTTCTTTCTGCCACACCATTCTGCTGAGATGTGTAAGCACAAGTGGTTTGGTGAATAATGCCCTTTGACGAAAGATCCTGAGAGAGGGACCGTGTGCAGAATTCTAGAGCATTATCTGTACGAACATATTTGACAGTAGAAGAAAACACATTTTGCACTTCATTAATCAAATTCTTAATCACATCGCATGCTCCAGATTTATTCTTTAAAAGGAAGACCCAAGATACACGAGAAAATCATCCACTGCCACTAGATAAAATCTGTGTCCCTGATGATCGGGTACACGACTTGGACCCCATATATCTATGTGAAACAACTCGAACGGGGAGCTACTGCTCCGACTCCGATGACTAGGAAAGCTCGACCGATGATGCTTTTCCAACTGAGATGCTTCACAGCGAAAGGAAGAACTGGGAGAGATCTGAGGCAGAAGATGTCGCATTTTCTGGAGCGGGAGATGACCAAAACGGAGATGCCAAATGTACGGAGAAACTGGTCCGACAGAATGAGAAGAGACGCCAACATAAGAATTCCGGACCAGCCGATATAGACCATTCTGCTCAGAGCCATAGCCAATCACCCTGCCTGTTAGTATGTCCTGAAAAATAAGAGAAGACGGGTCAAATATAGCACGACAGTGCAAATCCTTCGTAATCTGACTAATAGACAACAGATTCATAGAGAACTCAGGAGCATGTAGGACATTCTGTAGATGCATAGTAGAAGATAGGAAGGCCTCCCCCTGTCCAACAAGGGGGAATGAGTACCATCTGCGATATGTGCTGAGCGGCCATGGGGAATGTCCCTGAAGGACTCAAGTCTCTCTCGATCTCGGCAGAGATATGATGTGTGACACCAGAATCTATAATCCAATCAGAGATATCATGAGCAAGGTTCGAAAAAACGAAAGGCGGAACGAGGTGTTTTCCCTGGAAGCGAGGCGAGGCGTAGCCTCGAGGCGGTCGAGGCGTAAGCCTCAGTTTTGTATAGAAAATAATTATAAAATATATAATAAATGACAAACATATAGTATATAACAATGTAATATATGATGATATTATGAAGATAAGAACATGAAAAAGGATATGTCATTGACTCAATGCCATAAACCTTTCTAAATTTCTACCCAATCAAAAGGAAATCATTGGTTATAACTATCACTAAAAATTTATCTAAAATGGATTGGCTATAGTTGTCATTATAAATATCCAAGTTGCTGATATGAATCATATGATTTGAATCCTAACTATATGTTCTACTACACCCAGATGAAGAACGGTTTTTATATGTTTAAGGATGTAATAGTAAGTGTTCACTAAAATAATTTGGCATGTTAATGGTAAATATGAATATGAAAGAGGTCAAATTTAAGCATATGAATCTAAAAGAGGTCAAATTTAAGCATTCGTCTTACATAAATTAATAGTTAGACATAATTAATAGTAAATATGAAGCAGTTTGTTGAAATAGTTACACATAATTAATAGTAAATATGGAGTTATGGGTACGAAAGAAACATCAGATTTAGGCATTTAACGTGTATAATCATTATCCTAAACAAGTATATATTTATAAACTTCTCAAACCACCATGTAAACTATTAAAATCATAAAAAAAATCTTCAAAAAAATTAAAACGCCTCGGAAAACGCCTCGACCGCCTCGAGACGGAACGCCTCGAGGCTATGCCTCAGCCATTCGAGGCGCATGCCTCACTGGACAAGGCCGAGGCGCACGCCTCGAGGCTAAAAAGGCCCGCCTCGCCTCGAGGCGTACGCCTCGACCGCCTCGAGGCGCGCCTTTTAATACCATGATCATGAGAAGATGTAAATGCAGTAGCACTACCTGAGGTACTAGCAGCAGCAGAGGAACTGGCAGATGCTGTAGCAGCAACATCTGAAGGTCCACCAGAAGAATCACCAGATGATTGTGGCATAATATGACGTAGACGTGCCACAAGTTCCTCGAAACGATTGTCTACAGTAGATGCCAATTAGAGCTGAGAATGCTCTGCTACATGTGCCGATGCTGGGAACCCATACTTAGAGTAGCATGTCTCCTCCGAGTGGCCTGTGCGGTGACAGTATGAGCACGGTTGACGAAAGCGACCTCCCCTACCCTGAGGTCCACGTCCATGACCCGAAGACTGACCACCTCTCCCAAGCGATACTGTCATCGCCGATGGGGTGGAGTAGATGAGCTGGAAGAAACTGAGATACGACTGAGCCTCCTGTAAACATCCTTCATTGGAGGAATAACTGCATCGGCCAAAATCTGAGAGCGGGCGGCCTCATACTCAGGATCTAGGGCTGCAAGTAGAACACCCACCATGGTGGCATTCCGAAATGTCTTCTGTTGTTCATGAGTCGTTGTGAGTGCACTGAGTGGAATGGTACTGTATAACTTATCAAACATCCCTCTCAGAGATGTGTACAAGGAGTGAAGAGGTCTGTCGTTCTGCTTCATCGTGAATATATCATGCTGAAGCTGTAACATCTTGGTCTCATTTCGCACTTGAGAATACGTAGCAACTAAAATATCCCACATTGCCTTGGCAGTGGGCTGATGGAAGACATCATTGGCAATCTCCATCGATAGTGTACCTGACAACCAGACCTTGGCATACGAATCATCAGCCTCCCACGAGGCATATATCCCTGTCTTCTCTGTTGGCTCATCCTCGGTAAGAATGTGCTTCTTACCGTTCGACTTCATGAGACTCATGAACTGCATCGCCCAGAGCTCATAATTCGGCCCGTCCATCTTTACAATTGGCGCAGGACCTTTGAATGTGCCTATGGAGGGTATATCAACCTTCGATTCTGACATATCGTCGCTAGAGAAGAACTAGGGTTTGTAGACAAAGTGACAGATGTCTACACAAACTGCATAGGATTCGAATGTGTATGTAGACGTTACGCACCCAAATCCATATATCTTGAGGAAGAGGCGGCTGCGCTCAAGGCGTCAGGAGGAGCCGCCCTCGCGGTGCCGCTAGAGCAAAAGGCCGACGACGGGGCCGGCTGGCGACGGGGCTAGGACACACCGGGGCTAAGGGCCGGCGGAATCAGGGTCGGCTGGGCTGGGGGCCGGCGGCGCTGGTGCCGGCGGGAACTGGGGCCGGCGGCGCTGGTGCCGGCGGGAACTGGGCCCGGCGACGGAGACCTTGGACCGGCGGAGAACTGGGGCTGGCGGAGAGAAGGGAGGCGGTCTGGGGGGTTGGGCCCGAGAGGATGCCGAGAGGAGCGGCGGAGAGGGGCCCAAGGAGGTTGTGGAGGCGGCGGAGAGAGACGAAGAGAGGGGGGGGTGGAGAGAGGGGGGGAGCCCTAGGGCTTGGGATCTGATACCATGTTGGGAAAAATAAGTGATCTATTATTCAAGGGAACCCTAGGCTCTCTTTTATAGGGAGAGACCTCAAGGGTAAAATACATAGTAGTCCAGAGAAAAATAAAAATGACGAACATGTACATAGCATATAATAATATCTATCTCTACACCCTCCTTATATAGTGACCTCACCACATTTCTCTTCTTTCATTGTATTATTTGATTATCAAGTACCACATTTACCTTTGTACCCCATTTACCTTTTTCTCATATGCATCGCCTCCACATCAGAAAAGGAAGTATTATCATCCACATTGAACTACACGATAATCTCCTCATTCTTCTTAAGGGAGCCCCTCCATTCTTTCACCATCTTAGCAATTCATTATCCAACTCTTCATTCTTCTCAAGGGAGCCCCCTCCATTCTTTCACCTTCTTAGCAATTCATTATCCAACTCTTCGAAAGGACTATTGGTTGTTCTTCGGGTCTTGTGGGGGTGAAAGGAATATGGTGGTCTTTAGAGGAAAGAAGTATTATGTAGACAATGTGGAGGACAACATCAATGCATTGCATGCATCATGAGTGCCTAGACATAAAAGCCGGAGTTGGAAGAGGTGGTGACCGTGGTGGTATCTTTTCTAATTGTCTGCTTTGAATTTCATCCAACATTGGATGCTCATCCTTTGTCTATGAAAAAAAAACATATACAAAAATACACTAGCAAACAAGAATGGCAATTTAGCAAAATAATACTGCTAGAAGAAAACTTAATGAGAGGTCAGACAGCAGCTTATCAAAGTTAGGCACAGCAATTTTTTAAAATATGTATTTTCAACTAGACAAATCAAAAGAACACACTTTCCCAAATATATAGATAGTTAAAACAACTAATGAAAAGATAAATTCAGTATTTCTGGTTGGACAAATTAAGGCATTTTGTCTTTGTATTGGATGACATGTCAGGGAAACCTATCCTTCGTATGTCCTGCCGATTATTGATGCACAGAAATGAATACATATACTTCAAAATTGAAGTTAACATAACTCTATAAAAATAGTTGAAAACTTTTGGTCGCTTGTATATCTGCAAATCTTGTAAAAACAAAGCTAGTGTTATACTACAAAATTACAACCATAACAATAACCAAGCTTTTTCTAGTCAGCTTCATGGATCCTTTGCTTCAAAATAGATCGAATTCACGCCATACCCCAGCTTAGATCCAACAAAATCATTTGCTTCACAATAGCCTCCTTCAAGCACTTCTTTTTTAAGGGTATTTTACTATTCAAAGAATTGTCAATGATTTAAAAAGAGATGTGTTGCACAATAGTATTATGTAACCTGATGATATGTACCTAAAACAAGAGTAAGTATTTTCCAAAACGAAACCAGAACTAAAAAGGATAAACAACTAGAAGGAAATAATATCTTGTCCATGATTTGTCTGCCTAATTAAACGGAAGAACTTAACTTTCGAAAAAGTTCAAAAAAATCCTTTAAATTCCACTTCGTGTGAATTCTTTGCCAACAGAAAGTTCCATAATGACACAAAAGTGATATAGACTTCACCCGAGCCATGCACTTGGTTGCTGTTTACACTTTTCTCAGAGGATAAAAATAGAAGACACACTTCCCTCATTTTGCATAAGCATCATCACCAGGATTATTCTAAGCCTAGTAAATTAGTTTCAGCTCTTTTTATTTCCCTCAAATCTCTTACCAAAAAAGGCATGGCTACTTAAACCGCAGCTTGTAGATAGTTGCATCATGAGATTGAGGTAATCTTGCACTACAATAAGGAGGAAAAAGGAAAATATAGGTCCAATGTCCTAGCAATCTATCAAGCATGAGAATCTGGAACAAACAAACCTGTGCTGTAGGAGGACCTTCAATCACTCGCGCGACACTTGACTTCGGTGGTCCACCCACCTGCACTCCGTTTGACTTTGAAGCTTCACCCACCTGAAGAGCTGGAGCATCATCTCCCAAAATCTCTCTGACAGGACGAACCGCAGGAGTACTCCCACTTTTTTGGTGGCTAGGTGAGCTTCCCTCTGGTTTTTGTGCTCCATCTGATAACCTACGATCTTCAAATCTCCTATTCTGATTGACATTATTACCAATCTTATCATCTCGGTGCCTGTCATCTACAACTTCAAAATAGCTTGGACTTCTTCTATAATCACCTTGGTCGTAACCAGGGCTTCTTCTTTCATCATAATTGTAACGGAAGTTTCTGTCATCGTTTCTTCCACCAATACCAGACCGATCATTATAAGGTGGGCTTCGTGAACCAATATCAGGTTTTCTCTGTTCATAATCTTCTCTGTCACCCTGAATGATGAAATTAAATATTAGATAAGATGCACATGAACTGAACTAATGATAGCTTTACATACATAAAAAATGTATTTAATGAAAGTAAAGGGGTATTTTAAACTCGTGTGTGGAAACACGTAAAATCAGTTGAGCAATATCTTCTGAGATATATATAACCATGACCGTAAATCCTAAACATAGAGATTTTAAATAGATCGATAAAACTCAGATCAATTACTTTCATAATTAAGTATAACTCTTATTTTGAAAAGATATTGAGAATATATCATAGATTGAGCCAAACAATTCACAAAAACATACTCTATTCTAAAAGGACCTAGAACATTCATGGTGTAGATTAATATCTACATCTGATCCACTTTAGCTGACAAGAACATTTACCACGCTTTGTCTAGGTTGCTTAGAAAAGAGTTGTCGACTTCGAAGAGAAAGGAATGCACATTGATGTGTCTCACCGCTTAACTGAACAAACCACACAACCCCCTTCCTCTGCTCCCTCCACGTGAACTTTCTTCGCAACCCGTCAATTGGACTTTCCACATTTGCCAACAGTATGAGGACAAACATGTAGAACGGAGGGATAGCTGACACCACTGATCCCAACAAAACCAGTATCCCTTACTAATCAACATCTCAAGTCTGCAGATCGGGAGGCCGGGCTCACGAGGGGCAACCCTAACCATGTTAACAGCAACAGACCTGCCCAGTGTTCAATGTTCAGTACCCTCCCACATTCTTTGGACTCATAAAACTCCATTTGGAACAAAACAAAAGTTCATTTCCAATCATTGACCCTTGATCTCAAAGCTTCCTCTAACACTTCTGCCACCACCTTGACCTGCCAAGCTTGCAACACTGAACCCCATAAAAAGCATTATGTGTCATCCCCATACTAGAATAATAGCACCTAATAACCCTTGAGCAATGGTCACCCATTGACACCACCAAAAAAAACCATTGTTGCAGCACTTGATATTTGTCGCAACGATGAAAAACAAAGGTAGCAGTGGGCGCCTCTATCTACACCCCATCCCGGCTGCACCCACCCCCTATTGGTCAATCATTTGGCAAAATAAAGAAGACGAAGATGTGATCCAGTACTTCATCAAAGCCACCCACAGGTCTAGAAGCCTCACTTGCTCAATGGGCTTCGCATAAAAAAGTCAATAGTACTTGTTGGAATATATGTGGTGTGTGTCACTTATGAGGTAGATGGGTAAAGGGATCCCTCTAGGATCCGTTTTACCACATCCAGCGTTTAGTCCCACATCTACTAATGGTGGGACTTGGAGTGTCTGTGGAGGCTATATAAGAAGCCCCAGACCTCCAATATCAGATGAGAAAGTTCAATAGAACAATCAGCCCTTTGAGGCGTTCTCCCGTGATTTCATCCCGCTCCTTAGGGAGTAGGGTTCCACGTAAAATCACGGTGTTCCTTATTGATTTTATCCTCTATCTCCGATTTTCGCTTCCGCATTTTATTTTTCTAACATGGTATTAGAGTGGGTCGTTCTTGGTTGATTCTGAAGATTTATTCTTGAAGATTTTTTTATTGCTCAAGATCGGTCAAGTTCGAGTTTCAGTTTTTAGAGTTTCTTGAAAGCCTAAGTTTTTGCCATCATAGATTTTTGAAAGATCAATTCATGCAGAATTATTGATCGATCAAGTTCATGGTTCAATTTTTGGATGGGTTCTATGAAAATCTTTTCTACATGATCGTCAATATTCTAGATTCAATGTTCAGTTTCAGGGTTCAATCCCTGGAACCCTAATTCTGCAAGGCTATGTCGATTCCCATGTCGCAGTTCGTCTCCTCCAGCATGAGCGACAAGGGTTCTCTTACCGGAACCTTAAATCTTCCTGCATATAGTGCATGCCCCTCTTCATATCAAGTCCTCTCTCTCTAGTATCGGCTCCAGGCACATTCAGTCATCCATCTCTGAACAGGGGTGTCAAACCTTACAGTGGAAAATCTTGAAGGAGGCGATATTAGGTTTCCATCACTAGAACCCTCAATCACCAGCCATGTACACGATCAGGCGGCGACCCACCAATCGCCAAGCCTTCTTCGATCAGGCGACGACCCACCAATCGCCAACCCCTCTATGCTCGAGCCCCTTGTACACGATCATCTTCTTCGATCAGGCACCAACCCCTCTACAAACGAGGACACACCTCTATGTGCACATCCAGGCATCCGATTACCTCTGCAGCGCACATCCTCCTTGAGGTTCTCGCAGGCGGTGCTCCTCCCAGGTGCTGGTGATGGCATCTCTCTCTGGCGTCACCGTCGCCCACTCCAGTGCCGCCATATCCAGCACATGCGATGACGAACCCTAAATTACCCTTCTTAATTCAACCGAATTAACGATTAAATTTAATATGTTCGTTGCAGTCGGGCAAAATCGGATTCATCAAAAACCCGCTTGAATTAATGTCTCAATTAATTTCGAGTGGCAATTTTTATTTTACTTGGACAAGCCCAAGGTCGAACCCAGGGACACGAGCCTCTTAAGCACTTATTTAGACTCTTATAACTTAAAACAAGTGATGAATTAAATATACATAGGTCAAGAATGCATGATGACACGACATAATGCATGAATAAACATGAAAAATATATTTTTTATTTGACTTTTTACGTGCAACCAGATGCAAAGAAATGCAATGTGAATATGCCCTGATTATACAAAATAGTTGAGCAATTAGACAGTAGTCGAATTCAGATTCGAATCATTAAGCAAGTTTCATTAATGTAATTAGACAAGGCATGAAAAGTTGAACATAAGAGACACTTTGCTATCAAAATAATTCATCAAAATTCACAGTGTCAAAACAGAAATCTAAGCATGCCATTAAGAAGATAAGGAAACTATTTTCAAAAGAGACCAAAATCAACTCAAACGGAGATAAGATGCTCAAGATATTCACGAAAGAAAGCAGGGGCATAAATGAAAAAAATGAAGATAACTAGCAAACAGGTCTTGGAGGGACTAAATTGCAGATAAAATAAATGAGGGGCCTTCCATGTAAATTACCCACATGCGCGGGGGTATTTTGCAATTATTAAAATCCGAAGGGGGTCGAGTGCAAAATACCCCAGGCACGCGTGGATGGCACGTGCTCTGAGGACCTGGTTGTAATATGGAGAAGTCGACGGGGCCTCCATGCAAAATACCCTAGCGTGCATGGGACTTGCACGTGGGCGCTAGGCTCAGTGGAGATGCAAGCTCGGAACAGGCTCGAGCATGTGGCACGGGCCACGCGTCAACTGGAGAGGATCTGGCCTTGGCTATGGTAGGCCGAGCCTGGAGGTATGTACTGGAGGTTCGAAGAGGCTGGCATGGCTTCGTATGAACCACCCGATTGTGAAGATCGGATGGTTGCTGCTGCTTGCGGAGGGTATGATGTGGTCGAGTGTGGGTCGTTGGATGAACATCGGGGAGGTGCATCCAACGACACCTGTAGCTTCTGAATCGCCTTCCTCCGCCGTGGCGGTGGCGGTGGGTTCTGACTTCCGGTGAGGCCTTCCGTGCTCAGCCTCGCTTGCTCAGGCTCGGTGGAGCTTCCCAGAACATCCTGGAAGGTTGTCGAGGTAGCTGGAGCCCATGGGGTAATGCCGGTCGACCTGGAAGAGGCCAACCATGTCTGGACGTAGGAGACGGAGCTGCGCAAGCCCCTCTTCGACGATATTCCGGCTATTGAAGTGTGAAGTACATGCAAGGTTAATATCGTAGCCGAAGCGTGCAGTGTACATTGTGGGTGCGAGGAGGAATGAGATGGAGGGTCGTAATGGGGCGGAGAATGCGGCGGACGGTCGTCTTCCCCGATGAGCTCGAAGGAGGGGGGTCGGAGTGGATTGAGGTCGCGAGGAGGAGAATGAGTGATCGGAATGGGGCACGTGGGTGATGGATGTGCGAAGGAGCCGAAGAGAAGATGACTGAAGGAGAATGATGCGCAGAAGAACAAGGATGCGTGATTGGTTGAGGGTGGTGGAGAAGGTAGAGATGAGGTTGGCTGGGTGGAAGGCCGTTGTACTTTCGAGGGGGGGTAGTTTGGTCCTGCTGAAGGCAGTCCTCTCTTCCATCCCCATCTTTTTTCTTTCCAACCGCAAGATGCCTAAGGGGATCCGGGCGAAGCTGGAGAAGCGGATGCGCACCTTTTTGTGGGAAGCCATGTGAATGGACGTGGAGGGATCCATCTGGTGGGGTGGGAAGATATCACGCACAGAAAGAACCATGGGGGTCTGGGGGTGAAGTCGCTCGAGCAGATGAATGAAGCGCTTTTGCTTAAGTGGGCTAGCAGGGTATGGGGGCCGGGGGATGATCTCGTTTGCATGGTGGTTCGTAAGATCTATGACGTGAGGGGGCATCGCCTTCACATCCCGGCAATCTCGCCGCCATGACCCCCTTATGGCGGGGCGTAGTGAAGACCTTCGTAAAGAACATGGCCCTCTTTAGGCCGGTCCTTGGGGGGGAGGCCTTCTCTTTTTGGGCGGATGATTGGTCGGGGGTGGGGGCTCTTTGCTCTCGTTTCCCCCGTTTGTATGCCCTGGCGGAGGAGAAGCTTTGCTCGGTGGCGGAGCGCTGGGCTAATGGAATATGGTGCCCAACCTTCTCCGCTAATCTCTCCGATCAGAGATTTGAAGAATTCTTGGCCCTGCTTGACGTCGTGAGGGAGGTGGGACCTCCTTGCGGGGGAAGGGATCATTGGTGCTGGAGGGAGGGGCCGTTCTCGGTTAGAAGAGCCTATGGGGCCATCTCCAGGCCGCCGCCGGCTAACTCGGAGCTGCTGATCAGGGACTGTGCAACTATTTGGGCTCTCAGGCTTCCTGAGAGAATTGGGTTCTTCCTGTGGTTACTCAGGAGGAAGAGGCTGATGACGCGAGATTGGTGCGCCAGGCTCCTTGGCGTCATTTCGGACAGGTGCCTAATCTGGAATGATGCGATTGAATCTGTGGAGCATCTCTTTTTCTCTTGCCCCTTGGTCTCTCAAATTTGGCAGGAGGTTGCCTTAGCTTGGTGCCGCATCGACGACTCTCAGGCCTTCTGGAACTCGATCCACGCAAATATGACTAGACCAAGGAGGAAGCGACTTTATCCCATGGCTATCCTATGGGCGGTCTGGCGAGGAAGGAATGACTTGCTGTTCTCGGGTCAAAGATTTTATAAGGAGAATGTGGGGGTGTTTGCCAAATGCATGGTAGAGGAGTGGGTGTTGTTGTGATCTTGTGAGGTCGGTGCGTGTTGTATTTTCTTCCTTGTTTTTACTTTTTCTGTTATGAAATAAATTTTCATGGGGCGGACACCTTCGAGTGTTTCCCCCTACCTTTCAGACTTCAAAAAAAAATGATGCGCAGAAGAAGCTAACAAAAAAAAGAAATCAAAAGAAAATGCAAATGGAGATCGGAGATGCTTACCTGAGCGATGGCGGAGGAAGTGCCTGTGCTCGAGCTCCTGGGAGGGGCCCTGGTCATTGCTGGACCTCCACGGCAACTGTAGGCAGTTAGGCGGTGGCAGAGCACCGCGGTCCTGGCCTACAATGGCTAGGGGTCATCACCGGAGGCACACAATCGTCTTCGCTCCTCGATCGGTCCCCCCCTGTCACGGGGAGGAGAGGGGTTGGGCGAGGCCCCACGTAAAGGTGGACATCGGTGGAGTGGGGCGAAGGCGGCGTATTTAACGAGTGGGAGATGGCAGTTCCAGTGATGGGGTATGTGATTCGCGTGGAGATTATGGAGCGAGGGGGAGGTCATCGTGGGGCTAGTGATGACCTGTGAGGAAGACTGAAGATCAGGGTAGGTCGTGGGGTGCTCGGATCGTGGTGAAGATGGCTGAAGAAGGGGTGGAAAAAGAAAGGGTGTGAGGTGTGCGCGAGGTGGGCGACGTGGTCGAAGAGGTGACCGGAGGTAGGAGATGGTTTCGTGGCCGTTGGATCTCGCGATCCAACAGCTACGAGAGGGGCGCTAACGAGAGGTGTGGATTGGATCTAGGAGGCGAGATCAAAGGGAGCAATGGGTGCCACGCGTCGTGCGCAAGGAGGCGGAAGTAGACGGCAGCGATAAGATTAGAGGCATGATCAAAGGGCTGAGGAAGGGGCGTTTACATGCGGTAAGGATGAAGGCGCCGGAGATGATCGAGTGGCGTAGGGGAAGACACGTGGCGCTTTGAGGAGCGGGCGCTAAAGGACGGAGGAGATGGAATCTAGAGCTGGATCAGATGGATAGGAACATCGCGGAGTGGACGGTGAAGATAAGAGCTCCAGACGCGATCTGACGGCGGAAAGAGGAGGGCGTGTGGCACGTGAAGAGACGGGTCGCGTGGCGCAACTAGAAGGCGCCACGTGGCCCAATCCTATTATTCAGAGAAGAAAAGTGAAATAAGAGGGAGAAGGAGGCCGATTCTGAAAAAACTCAAAACATGAAAGTTGTAGATCTCGATGAGCTCTACAAGTTTCATGTTGACCAAAAACAGAGATGAGGTTAAATATAGGGAGAAATCTTTTTGTGAGCGTTTTTTAAAGGCTTAAAAACACTACGATTTTTAAGCTTGTTATTTTTTTGTATTTTTAATTTATGCAAGGGGTCAGATAATTACAAGGATTAATTTGGTTTTTATTGACATTAATTTAAGAAAGGGGGTTAATAACCGCGAATTACGATAATGAAACTAGGTTTCATCAGGCGACAACCACATCTCCAGGAAGAGCAGCTCCCCTTCACGCCTCCAAGCGGAGGCCTCGCCTTCGCGCCTCCTGGCGAGGTGCGCAGCTCCAAAACCCTCGCGCAAGGGCACCATTAGGGGTGGCGCAAGAGCTCCATGCATCAAGCCCCACCTCGCAGAGCTCCATGGCGGAGCCCCCTCCTCCAGACAGAGTTCAATCAGCCGACGGTATGATCATGTCGGCTCCCCGATCTACAGGCGGCATTCCCCACTCGGGGGCGACTTCGTGCTTGGAAGGGTTCCCAAACCCTAAATAGAAGCCCAACCTTTATTTTTAGGCCTGCGATTTGGGGCGAAATGTTTAAAAAAATGTTGCAAGTTGTTGTCGTGTATTAAAAAAAGGGAGTCATGAGATGTTTGGGCCCAAAGTTGGGTCGTGTGTAAAAAAAGAAAGAGATATCGTGTTGGAGCTGTAATATCTTCGACTCGTTCTTCACCTGAGAGTATGTCCATGTGAGAATGTCCCATATTGTCTTTGTCGTGGGTTGACTAAGGATATCGTTGTCTATCTCCACAGAAACGATACCAGATAGCTACACCTTGGCATATGCATCATCAGCCTCCCATGAAGCGTTGATCCCAGTCTTGTCCACCAGCTCATCCTACGTCTGAATATGCTTATTGCCATGGCACTGTATTAGATTCATGAATTGCATTTCCCACAACTCGTAGTTGGTACCGTGACTACCGTCCATCTTGACTAATAGGTGCGGGACCCTTGAAAGCACCCGTAGATGGTGTATCAACACTGCTTTCTGACATCGTGAACAATCACTGGGACCTTAGACCAATCGTGTTGCATCTGAATGCAAATAAAACGAGATAGTTGTGATCTTAGACTCATACCACAACCATCTTCAGATGGATTGTGGTCTGATTTTGATAAAAGCAGGGTAAATCAGACCCTTAATCTATGAAACCAGACCAACAACGATGGAATCAAGGCTTCACGATATATCTATGGGATCACCGGACGACACAACGGGCATCCGGGAAGTCAAGGTCCCCATTGGGCGCCGCCGCCAGCCACTTGGTTGCTAGGCGGTGGCGCTGCCTCACGTTGAAAGCAGCAAGAGGTTGATGCACGCTCCATGCAGCGGAGTTGGGCACCTTATGCGGGCGGTGCTGGGTGCCACTGAAGGTCTCGAGCAGGCGACGGCATCGGTTGCCTTGCGCGGGCGATGTTGGATGTCGATGGGGGCATCGCACGTTGGCGGTGCGTGGATAGCTAGAGGGTAGGGATTAGGATTTTTTGGCTAAAGGCTCCAGTCTAGAATCAGCGCTCTGATACCATGTGAAGAAAGAATACTTGTGTTTATTCATATAGCATGTTGGGAAAAAAGAATGAAGTTGTTTATTCCTTGGAACCCTAGGCTCTCTTATATAGAGGAGAAATCTATGGGTAAATTACTTAAGAGAACGGAATGAAAAGAAAAACAAGGAAACAGTACAGAATTAAGAAATATTTCTACACACCCCCTTTAGATAGAGCATAGATGTCAATCATGCTCAGCTTGGATGAACATTTCTGGAACGGTCATCTGAGCAACGGCTTGGTGAAGATATCAGCAGTCTGATCTTCCGAACTGACATGAGTGGTGGAAATCAAGTCCTTCAAGATCATATCTCTTATATAATGACAGTCTACTTCAATGTGCTTCATTTGTTCATGAAATGCAAGATTGTTTGCAATAAACAGGGCAGCTTGGTTGTCACATTGTAACTGCATAGGAAGAGGTACATCTATAAGCAAAACTGCCAGCACTGCACGAACCCACATCATTTCTGTGTTTGCTTGCACCATAGCCCTATATTCAGATTCGGCACTTGACCTAGCAACAACAGTTTGTTTCTTACTCTTCCAGGACAAAAGAAAGTTGCCAATGGAACACAGCAAAGCTCGAAGTTGACTTCCTATCTTTAGGACACCCTGCATAATCTGTGTCTACACATGCAGAAGAAACAGAGAGACTTTATCCTTTTCTGAATAGCAATCATGTACCTGGAGAAGACTTTAGGTACCTTAATATCATATATATAGCGTCCATGTGTACCTGTCTGGGTTGCTCCATAAACTGACTCAACCGACTTACTGCAAAAGAGATGTCAAGTCTAGTGATAGTCATACAGGAGTTTTCCCACCAACCCTCTGTATCTCCTCTTGTCCAAGGAAGACCGTATCGATATCAATATCGTTTCGATCCATCTGGAAATGGATATGTCAGGATATATCGCCGATATATGATGATATCGGTGGAAATGTCAGAAATGGCTCAAAAAAGCCATTTTTTGTTGTTTTTTCAGAAATTAAGATCATCCAAGATATTAAAATGACAAATAACCTGCAAATACGCACTTATGTCACACATATCAGTCATTTATAGCACATATATCGCACATATCGGTCATATCGAACATATCGTTGTTAATGTTTATTCCTGGCCTATAGATATTGGAAATGGATTCGATTCAAGTTCTTATAACATTAAATAACTTACAAATAAACACTTAGATGACACATATAGATCATTTATGAAGACTATGATCCTTATATTGCACATATCGGTCATATCGAACATATCGCTGGTATTGTTAGTTGTTGTTGACCTATATATATTGAAAATGGAGTTCATCCAAGTTCTTAGATCACTAAATAACTTACAAATACTCTTAGATCACACATATCGGTCATTTTATGAAGCTTATATCACATATATCGATCATTTCAAACATATCAATATTAATGTTAATTCTTGACTTATTGGTATTTTTTTGAAGATTTGACTTACAGATATTGGAAATGGATTTCATTCAAGTCTTACAACATGAAATAACTTGCAAATATAGTCCAAGTTGAAGAACCATTGTATGCACCCTCCTGTCGCACCATACCCTACCAGTACGGGGGTCTCGCTGCCCGGTCAGCGAGCCTGGGGGGTCTCGCTGCCCAGGTTGGCCCCCCTTGAGGGGGTGCGGGGGGCAGCGCCCCCGACCCGAAATAATATATATATATAAACCATTGTGTGTTTTAATACTAGGTGTAGCTAGATATGTGTTCTAATACTGAGTGTAGCTAGATAAGTAGTGGAATCAATCCTGCATGAATAATAGCATTGACATATAGAGATATCGGCGAAATATAGGCGATATCGATCGATATCCTAGATTTTTTGTACTAAATCCAGTCATTTTTTACCAATATGAGTCGATATGGCGATATATCGCTGATATCCCTGTAAAAGGAAATACTGGTTGATTTTGATACCTCTACCCTATCGAAACCGATATGTTGGCGATATATCATCGATATATCATCAACACGGCATTCCATGCTCTTGTCAACCTCACATGTATAATCATCATATAATCTCATGCTAGGATCCATAGGAGCGGTAGAGGGTCGAAACCCACTCATGCATGTCTCGACTAGTATATCTGTAACATACTTCCTTTGGGTCATCACAAAACCCTGAGCATTCCTAGCAAACTCTAACCCTAAGAAGTACCTTAGGATGCCAAGACTTTGGTGACAAACTGCCAACCCAAGAATTCCTTTGTCTTCTTTATCCCTTGCACATCATCTCTTGTAACAAGTATATCATAAACATATACCATGATAACAGTTGTACCTTTGGGTGTTCTATGTACAAACAATGAATGATCTGCATTTGACCTTTTAAACCCCTGCTTTCAATCAGATCTGAGAACTTCTGAAACTATACCCTGGGACTCTGCAAAAGACCATATATGACCTTGTGAAGTCTACAAACCTGCTGACACTCCCGTCAGCAGCAAACCCCAGAGGTTGCTGCATGTAGACTTCCTCATGAAGATCACCATACAGAAAAGCATTTTTAACATCGAGCTGATATAAAGGCCAATCATGAACGACGGTAACAGAAAGTAGAACACGTAGAGTGGAGTGGCGAGCAACGGGAGAGAGTATACAGATAATCGACGCCACAAGTCTGTGTAAATCCTCGTGCTAATAGCCTTGCCTTGTAATGATCAAAGCTCCCATTTGCATGGTTATTTGATAGTAAACACCTATTTGCAGCTGACAACAGATGCTCCAGTAGGAACATTTACCAAACTCCATGTACCTCATGACTGTAAAGCAACCATCTCCTTCTCCATGGCTAGACACCAACGATTGTCCTTCATAGCTTCCTAATAATTCTGTGGTATGTCCACGGCAGCTAGAGCAATAGCAAACCTTCGAAATTCCATGTAAGGCGGTCAAACATAACGTGAGAGGCAAGGGGGTATGAGGCACAGCTACACTTCGCCTTGCAAAGCGCAATAAGAACATCCAGATCATTGGGAACTTCTTCAATCTGTAAATTATCATGCGTAGGATCCTTTCTAGAAGCCTCGTCGGACCCATTTTTAGAGATAATATATTCAGAACATACCTTAGTCGTGCTGGATGACAGGCGTTGACCGCGAGAAGGAGGACGACGTGTATAGAAGCATGGTAAGGGTGGAACGACAACAACTGGAGATGGGAGAAGTGGTGAAGGCGGTAATGATGGTGAGTGCGGAGAAGAAGTAGGAGGTGACGATTGAGGTGTGGTAGGAGATGGTGGAGGTGGTGGTATGTCTGGCGTGGGTGGAGGTGGAGGCATATAAATTTCATCATCTGACTTAGAAGAAATCAACATGTTGCCTGTAAGCGGAAAATACATTACTGATTCAAAGAATGTAACATATGCGCCAACATAATATTTTCTGTTAATAGGATCATAGCATGTATACCCCTTCTGCGTCCTAGAGTATCCAACAAAAGCACACTTGACAGCTCTAGGAGAGAGCTTGTCAAGACCTAAGGACAACTGGTGAACAAACGCCACTGAACCAAAGACACATGGAATAAGCGAGAATAACTCTTTTTTTTGAAGTCTAACGACTCGGGGGAGACACGGCGTGGTGCTTGCCCCAAAAACTTTATTATAAAAAGACGAAAAAGGAAAAGGTAATTACAAGTGGAGAGACAAAGATAAAGGAAACCGGATCCATAAGATCCCACCCAGAGAAGGAAGCGTCAATTACAACATCGACCAGTCGCACGTTAGACGGGCCGCGTGAGCCAACACGTTCTCCTTGTAAAATCTTTGTCCCCTAAAAAATGTTGCGTTGCGCCCCAGCCAAATCGCCCAAATGCAAGCAAAAAGACCCAAGAAATCTCTGCGCTCCCTGTCCTTGTTCGACCGGATGGACTCCCAGAAAAAGGACCAAGTCAGAAGTATTGATCCAAGACATCCTAGCCTCCTCCCAAATGCCAGAAGTGATAGGACAAGTGAAGAAGAGGTGATTTAAGGACACCACGTCACTGCCACAGAGAGCACAATCCATCGAGGCCAAGCCACCATATAGTCGAGCGCAACGATCCCGCGTTAAAATCCTCTTCCTACGAAAGAGCCAAAGGAAGATAGCGACCCTCTCCGGGAGCTTCAGATTCCAAAGGAAGGTGCAATCGCGGTTAAAGGGATCCGATTGTAAGTGCAGATGATTGGAAATCACCATGAAAGCCTTCCGCGTCGAGAAGACGCCCTCCTGCCAAGCCCAGTGGTCTCTTCCCCCCGCGGGTCTGGGCGAATTTTTAATAGAATCCAGAAGAGTGAGAAGCTCGTCGAACCTTTGGTCAGAGAGGCAGCCAAGAAGAATCGGAAACCAGCCATCCCCCGACCAACATGAAGCCACAGAAGCGCGCCCATCGGCCGCCAAGGCAAACAAACGCGGGAAGGAAACCCCCAATGGGGCTCCCCCAGCCCAACTGTCCGACCATAACTTGAAAGACCTGCCATCCCCGAGAACAGGAATAAAGAGATGTGAATAGCGATGGCCCATTGACATCACCCCGCGCCAGAAGGGGGTACGAGAGCGGAGATCACCAATCTCCCCCAGCAACACCCCATCTAAACCAAGAATCTCGCGCAACAGGGAAGAGCGGAAATTATCAGAGACACCCCATAACATGTTGACCCATTTTAAAAGTAGAGCGTCATTGACCAAGTCGAGACGACGGATGCCAAGACCCCCTTCACATTTCCTCCTCGTCATCTCCTCCCAATCCACGAGATGTGGACCACGCGAAGAAGGTCCCTTTCTCCCCCAAAGAAAATTCCGCATCAACTTCTCAATACGTTTCTGCACCCCCACCGGCAGCTGCCAATTGGAGAGATAGTAGACGGGGATAAACGAAAGAACAGATTTGATGAGCACAAGGCGGCCACCCCTCGAGAGCAGGGCCGAACTCCAACCGGAGAGCCGTTGCTCCACCTTCGCAATAATCTTGTACCAGTCACGAATTCTAGCCCTCCCCACCCCCAGGGGCATGCCCAGGTAGTCAATCGGAAGAGAAGAAGGGGGGGAGCCCAGGGCCAGCCCACAATCAGAGGCCGTCTCTAAATCCAAACCAAAGGGGATCACCTTGGACTTGTTTTGATTGATGTGCAAACCCGATAGCTCGCTGAATATATCCAAAGTCGCAGCCATGCCCCTGACCTCCTCACGCCATAGAATAACTCTATATCTGGAAACGCCATCGCGAGAATAACTCTTTATCTGGAAACGCCATAGAAAAAGGAATTTTCTCACCTAAAACAGACGAAGGCATGTGATTCACGAGATAGCATGACGTAAGAACTGCATCACCCTAGAATGAATGTGGGGAATGACTCTAAATAAGAAGCGTACGAGTGATATCAAGTAAATGACGATGCTTTCTCTCAGCCACGCCATTCTGCTGAGAGGTATAGGCACAAGAAGTCTGGTGAATAATACCACGAGAATCAAAAAATTGCAAGAGCACACGAGTACGAAATTCTAATGCATTATCAGCCCTCACAATTTTAACAAAAGAAGAAAAAATATTATGTGTTTCATTTATAAATCATGTGATGATATTCCCAGCCTCAAATTTATTTTTCAACTGAAAGGCCCATGACAGATGCGAAAAATCATCAACTACAACTAAATAAAACGTGTGTCCTTGATGATCATAGACACGACCTGGACTCCAAATATCAACATGAAACAACTCAAAAAGAGAGTTACTACTCTGACTACTGGGAAAGACCAAGTGATGGTGCTTTCCCAACTGACACGCCTCATATTCAAAGGAGGAACGAGGTGAAATCTGAGGAAGAACTTGACGCGGTTTTTAAGGAAAAGATGACCAAAGCACAGATGTCACATGAAAGGTGAAACAAATTCTGTAGAATGGGAAGAAAGGCCAGCACATGAGTTTCGGACAAGGCGGAAGAGACCTCCCTGCTCACGGCCACAACCAATCACCCTGCTCGTAAGGATGTCCTGAAAAATTATAGATTGGGTCAAAAATAGCTCTACAATGCAAGTCCTTCGTAATTTAACTAATGGACAATAGATTCATAGAAAAATCCGGAGCATGCAACACATTATGTGATGCAGCATGACAACGACTTTGTGCACATTTATTTAATTTATGTTAATTAGCATTTGTTTTATTTTATTTATTCCCCATGTCAAAGGCTCATTATAAAAGGCCTCTTTTAATTTTTTCCTTTGATTTCTTCTTTCACTTATTTTAGGGATTTGTTGCTTCTTTTGAGGGGGAGTAGCCTCTATAAAAGGCTCCCTTTGTATTAGTTTTTTTTAAGTTGAATTGAGAACAATTTCTTTTCCTATCCCTAATTCCCTCTCTCTCTCTCTCTTCCCCTCTCTCGGCCCCACGCCCTTTCCCTCTCCCCGACCCCTTCTTTCCCCGAACCCTATCTCCTCCCGCCGCCTTTCCCTCTCTCTCCCCGATTCTCGTTCCCCTTCTCCTCTCATCGCAGGCTGCCGCCCCCCTCTCCTCCTCTTCCTCTCCTCCCGACCCCGCGCCCTCTCCTCTCCTCTTCCCGCATCCAACCTCTTCCCCCTCCCCGCCGCACACCTCTCCAGCGCCAGCGCCGCCAACTCGCCCAGCGCCGCATCGCCAGCGCGCCTCTCCCCTCCGGTCCTCTCCTCGCCGCCACAGGTCCCTCCCCGCGCCGCCTCACCGCCACAACCCCCCCCCTCTCCCGCGCGCCGCCTCGCGCATCCCTCCTCCCCTCCAGGTTCTTCTCCGCACCGCCTAGGGCCCCATCCCAGCGCCGCCTCGCTACAGCAACCTCTCCCCGCAACCTACCACAGACGTGTTTCACCCACGCGTGTCTTCAGCCCGGAACTCCCAACCAGCCGCTGCCATTCCCGCATCGGAGGCTTTGTGCCTTCCCGTGAAGCCCTTCAAGCTCACCAACCCAACTGTGGACATCCGCCGACAGTGCAGCCTACGGTGGGGCCTCCAGGACCGCCTGTAGCCCTCCAAGTGCCGTGAACAAAGCCGACCAGATCTGAAGCGGGCCTACCATTCCTTGCCGGTTGTGGTATGAGCGACACTTCCACCATTTAAATTCCTCTACATTATATTAGTTGTGGCCTGTGATATTGTTGATTTGGTTTGGTGAATCGTTGAGACCCCTAGTAGTTGCAATATTGTGATAATTTTTCTAATACTCTTAACTCATCTATTTGCCCTAACTTTTGTGGATCGAAATCGGTGCTAAAACGCAAATAACTTGACCATTATTGTTGCTGATTTTGGCTTGTCGTGCATCATTTATTTCGTTCGTCGTTGGTTTCGTCGTTGGTTTCAATAGTTCCATTGCTTGAATCGTCATTTAGGTTATTGCCCCCCTTAGGTTGCATCAATTTGGTATCAGAGCCTCACGATTCTGCATTTCGTCTACATCCCTTGCATATAAAAAAAAAACCACAAAACAAAACCACAAAAAAAAATCCCAAACAAAGACAGCAGAACCCTAGGATATCCATGGCCGACAAACCTAGTGGCTCTAAACCCCCCTACACCACACACCCTGAATTAACCTTAGAAGCTTTGTTTGCCCAATTACAACACATGAACAATCAACTGAGTACCCAAATCGCCGGACTAGATCGTAAAATCACCAATGCCCATGAACAAATTGCCACATTGAATAGTCGCGTGCTAGGACCTGACATTAGTGATGAGAACCCCAACAAAGGTCGACGCACTGGCCGGAAATCACGCTCCCGGAACAGCACTTCCCGTGACTTTAGCTCTTCTACTTCTGATGGATATGGTAGCGAGTATCATTCACAGGAGAGTGAAGAAGAAGGACCCAGAGAATACACCCCTTTCATCCCCAAGACCCCAGATCCATACGCCTTTGGCTATACTCCACAAACTAATGGTGAACATCAATTCCAACCACGAAATGGACCCAAGTCCGACGATGGATGGGATCGAGGTATCCGTCTCGATGTCCCAGAATTTGACGGAGGACGAGATCCCGACGTTTTTTTGGACTGGCTCCAAGCCGTCGAACACTTCTTTGTGTGGAAGTCCATGCCTAGTGAACGTAAGGTTCAATTCGTCACTATAAAATTAAAGGGACATGCGCTGCTATGGTGGGACGTTTGCAGTCTGAATGCAAACGAAAGGGGAAAAGTAAAATCCGCAGTTGGAGCAAAATGAAAGCTAAACTGAAGACCAAATTCGTGCCTGAAGATTACAAACGCGATCTGTACGCGCGACTGCAATCATGGAGACAAGGCACCATGAGCGTGAAGGAATACACCGAAGGGTTCCAATCCCTAGTCCACCGCAACCGTTTGCAGGAGACTCCTATTCAGGAAGTCACCCGCTACATGCAAGGCCTCCGCCAAGTCATCCAGGACGAACTCTACCTCCACAACTGTCGTGATGTCGACGAAGCCTACAAGCAGGCTGAACGGGCTGAGATCAAGCTTGCTAAAGCCCAAACGAGGAAGATGCCCTTTTCTGCGAGCTCCGCTCCCCGTACCAGTACCACGATGACATACTCCAAGCCGATGGGTTCCTCATCAGTCATTGCGGGTAAAACCCAAGCCAAACCATCAACTCCTACCGTCGCCCGACCACCCACTGGAAATCCCGGCCAAGGCATCTTGGGAAGCCGACCTATTATAGGACCTGATACTTGCTTCCGATGCTATCAAAAGGGCCATCGAGCCGCAGAGTGCCCAAACCCCAAGGCTAGACCTGTCCATCAATGCACCACCGACGACCCTGAATACCCCGACCCTGACCAACAAGAATCCCCTGAAGAGGATCCGACTGCGTTGATCGTTGACACCATGGGAGCCGATGACTAACCTCTAGGAGTGGATGGAGACGACTCTGGTCCGTTCCTGGTAATTGAACACGAGAACTTTATCGCTCCCGACAGCGTGCCTACAAACATTCTGCTCACCCCCGCTGTCCACGATGCTGATAGCTGGCTGCGACGCAGCATCTTCCGAACCACCTGCACCTCAGGAGGACGACGCTGTTCGCTGATCATTGACGGAGGAAGTGTTGAGAACTTCGTTTCACAAGAGATGGTCGACAAGTTGGGTCTGCCAACTCAACCACTCGAGAAACCGTACAGTGTGGCATGGTTTCGTGGTGGTACTCAACTCCCGATCCACCGTCAAAGCCTCGTTAACTTCTCCATTGGTCCTTCATATAAGGACGAGGTGTGGTGTCATGTAGCCCCTATGGATGTCTGTCACATACTTCTAGGGAGACCGTGGCAATTTGACTGGGACACTGAACACCGAGGAAAACTGAACACTTACACCTTCCTCATAGACAAGGTGCGCGTAACCCTCAGACCACAACGTGAAGCCCTTAGCCCTCGCCAAGTAGCTACACTCCGAGCTGCGACTGCCCAAACTGGTAATAAAACGACACCATCAAAAACGGTGACCACGGGCCCTGTGTTGTTGATGGAAGCCCAAACATTCCAACGTGAAATACAAGAGAGCTCCACCATCTATGCTTTAATGGGACGTGAAGTGGACAATCAAGAGACAACTCCGCCTGAAGTCCCGCCTGAGATAAAACCCATCATCCAAGAGTTCGCTGACATCATGCCTGAAGAGTTGCCTGAAGGACTACCCCCGTTGCGAGACATTCAACATCACATTGATCTAGTCCCTGGAGCCAGCCTACCTCACTTACCCCAATACCGAATGAGCCCAAGCGAGCATGAAGAGATGAACCGACAGGTTACTGATCTGCTGCGACGTGGGTATGTTCGAGAGAGTATGAGCCCCGTGGCGGTTCCTGCTCTGCTTACCCCGAAGAAAGACGGCACATGGAGAATGTGCGTGGACAGTCGAGCTATCAACAAGATAACGATCAAATATCGTTTTCCCATTCCACGCCTTGATGATATGCTTGATATGTTATCAGGTGCCAAATTGTTCTCCAAGATGGATCTCCGCAGTGGATACCACCAGATTCGCCTGCGACCTGGAGATGAATGGAAGACAGCTTTCAAAACCAAAGAGGGCATGTATGAATGGACGGTCATGCCCTTCGGCTTGTCTAATGCCCCAAGCACCTTCATGCGAACAATGAACCATGTTTTGCGACCCTTTATTGGCAAGTTTGTGGTCGTGTACTTCGATGATATCCTAATCTACAGTTTGACCAAAGAAGACCACCTATCTCACTTGCGACAAGTCCTGGAAACTTTGAGAGACCAAAGACTGTATGTCCACCTCAAGAAATGCTCCTTCATGTCTGACACTGTCCTCTTCCTAGGATACATTGTCACTGCGGAGGGACTTAAGGTTGACCCCTCAAAGATTCAGGCCATTCAGAGCTGGCCCGTACCAAAAACCCTCACTGAAATTCGTAGCTTTCTAGGGTTAGCTTCTTTCTACCGACGTTTCATTCGGAATTTCAGCACTTGTGCGGCACCGTTGGTAGAATGCACGCGGAAAGGCGCACCCGCCTGGACTCGTGAAGCAGAAACGAGCTTTCAAAATCTGAAACATCAATTGACGCATGCTCCTGTTTTGGCACTCCCCGACTTCACCAAGATTTTCGTGGTCGATTGTGGCGCCTCACATGTCGGGATTGGCGCTGTCCTAAGCCAAGAAGGACGACCTGTCGCCTTCTACAGCGAGAAATTGAACGATGCCAGATCACGGTACTCCACTTATGACATTGAATTTTATGTCGTGGTCCAAGCTCTCAAGCATTGGAGACATTACCTGATCCTACTGACCCTGACTTCGGTCAAATTCATGCCGACTGTGTTGGTACTGGGCAGGACCCAACAGCCACTTTTGTTCTCCATGAGGGTTTCCTATTCAAAGGCCACCAACTGTGCATTCCTGCCACGTCCCTTCGTGAGAGCTTAATTTCAGAACTACACAACGGAGGTTTAGCTGGACACTTTGGAAGGGACAAAACCTTGACCCTTCTCCAAGAGCGCTTTTATTGGCCGCAGTTGCGAAAGGATGTAACAAAATTCGTACAGAAATGTCAAACATGTCAAAGATTTAAAGGCCACCGACAGAACACTGGACTGTACACACCTCTGCCCATTCCTCTGCGACCCTGGGAGGATATCACCATGGATTTTGTGCTAGGGATACCCCTCACTGTGCGAAAGGTTGATTCTATTTTTGTGGTTGTGGATCGATTTTCTAAAATGGCACATTTCATTGCATGTAGGAAAACCTCAGATGCATCTCATGTCGCTGATTTGTTTTTTCGAGATGTCGTCCGTTTGCATGGTGTCCCTCGTTCTTTTACCTCGGATCGTGACACTCGGTTTTTGAGTCACTTTTGGCGCACGCTTTGGTCCCGTCTTGGTACTCGTCTGCAATATAGCACCGCTTATCATCCACAAACAGATGGGCAAACGGAAGTAGTTAACAGATCATTAGGAAATTTGTTGCGATGTCTTGCAGGGGACTCTCCGTCCAAATGGGATCTAATTCTTCCCCAAGCTGAATTCGCATATAACAGTTCCACCAATAGGTCCACCGGAAAATCCCCTTTTGAGAGTGTGTACGGCTTTCCACTTACTCAATTTCTTGACCTAAAACCCACAACCGTGCAAGGGAGAAGTAGTGCAGCTGCTGTGGATCTGGTCGAACACCTAACCCACATCCATACTGAAATCCGAGCCAAACTCCAATCCATGACCCAGAAATACCAGACCCAAGCCAACCTACACCGAAGAGAGAGCGAGTTCAGAGTTGGAGAGTTAGTGATGGTCCACCTGAAAAAAGAGAGATTTCCTTTGAGAGTCCACCAAAAATTGAGCGGACGAAAGATTGGTCCATTCCGAGTCCTCAAGAAGATTAGGCCCAATGCTTATTTACTCGACCTGCCGCCAGACGTCCAGACATCGTCAGTCTTCAACGTATCAGATCTCTTCTTATTCCATGAAGATGAACAGACGGATGCCACTACTCCAGCAGTTCCCGATGATGATATGCGTCACCCGCCAGCCGCAACCGATGCAGATCAGATTGAAGATATTGCAGACATCCGAGATATGACGACTAGACATGGTCTCTTCAGACGATATCTAGTCAAATGGAAGGGACGGCCTTTTACCGATTGCTCCTGGATTGATGAGGATGAACTCCAACAACTCCGCCCCGATATACTTCAGAACTTCCATGATGCCATCTCGACGGAGCGAGATTCTTTTCAGCAGGGGGGAGTTGATGCAGCATGACAACGACTTTGTGCACATTTATTTAATTTATGTTAATTAGCATTTGTTTTATTTTATTTATTCCCCATGTCAAAGGCTCATTATAAAAGGCCTCTTTTAATTTTTTTTCCTTTGATTTCTTCTTTCCCTTATTTTAGGGATTTGTTGCTTCTTTTGAGGGGGAGTAGCCTCTATAAAAGGCTCCCTTTGTATTAGTTTTTTTTAAGTTGAATTGAGAACAATTTCTTTTCCTATCCCTAATTCCCTCTCTCTCTCTCTTCCCCTCTCTCGGCCCCACGCCCTTTCCCTCTCCCCGACCCCTTCTTTCCCCGAACCCTATCTCCTCCCGCCGCCTTTCCCTCTCTCTCCCCGATTCTCGTTCCCCTTCTCCTCTCATCGCAGGCTGCCGCCCCCCTCTCCTCCTCTTCCTCTCCTCCCGACCCCGCGCCCTCTCCTCTCCTCTTCCCCTCCCCGCCGCACACCTCTCCAGCGCCAGCGCCGCCAACTCGCCCAACGCCGCATCGCCAGCGCGCCTCTCCCCTCCGGTCCTCTCCTCGCCGCCACAGGTCCCTCCCCGCGCCGCCTCACCGCCACAACCCCCCCCCCTCTCCCGCGCGCCGCCTCGCGCATCCCTCCTCCCCTCCAGGTTCTTCTCCGCACCGCCTAGGGCCCCATCCCAGCGCCGCCTCGCTACAGCAACCTCTCCCCGCAACCTACCACAGACGTGTTTCACCCACGCGTGTCTTCAGCCCGGAACTCCCAACCAGCCGCTGCCATTCCCGCATCGGAGGCTTTGTGCCTTCCCGTGAAGCCCTTCAAGCTCACCAACCCAACTGTGGACATCCGCCGACAGTGCAGCCTACGGTGGGGCCTCCAGGACCGCATGTAGCCCTCCAAGTGCCGTGAACAAAGCCGATCAGATCTGAAGCGGGCCTACCATTCCTTGCCGGTTGTGGTATGAGCGACACTTCCACCATTTAAATTCCTCTGCATTATATTAGTTGTGGCATGTGATATTATTGATTTGGTTTGGTGAATCGTTGAGACCCCTAGTAGTTGCAATATTGTGATAATTTTTCTAATACTCTTAACTCATCTATTTGCCCTAACTTTTGTGGATCGAAATCGGTGCTAAAACGCAAATAACTTGACCATTATTGTTGCTGATTTTGGCTTGTCGTGCATCATTTATTTCGTTCGTCGTTGGTTTCAATAGTTCCATTACTTGAATCGTCATTTAGGTTATTGCCCCCCTTAGGTTGCATCATTATGTAGTCGCATCGATGGTGTCAAGTTACACTCCCCCAGTCCAGTGATTGGGGAGTGAGTCCCATCAGCAATGACTACAGTCCTCCCTGGAGTGATCTGTCTGTAAGCTGAAAGCTGATCTCTATCCCCACACAAATGATGTGTAGCTTCGGAGTCCATAATCCAATCTGTAATATCAGGCCCATGACAAGATGTAAAAGCAAAAATGCTACCTGAGGTATTGGCACTGGCAGATGCAGCAATATCTGGAGCAGATGAGGAGGCAGTGGAACCTCCTAAGGGCATAATGTCCCTCAATCGAGAAACTAGATCATCATATCTTTGATCTGAAGGAGCAACAGTAGATGAGTCAACTTGCTCCACGACACGAGCTAACGCAGGAAAACCATGCTTAGAGTAGCATGTATTCTCTGTATGAGCTTGACGATGAGAGTAAGTGCAGGGTTGACAAATACGACCTCCTCTACCTCGAGGTCCACGTCCACGGAAAAAAGAAGTGCCTCCTCTACCTTGGGAGGCTGCCATTACCGAAGAAGACTGCCTAGTAGTAGTGGAAGGGATAGTAATCATGCTAAGTCTGTGGAAGGCTTCCTCCATGGGAGGGATAGTAGTATCTGCGAGGATCTGGGAGCGAGCAACATCATATTCAGGATTGAGGGCTACAAGGAATACACTGACCATGATAGCATTCCTATATGTCTTCTGTTGCTCTGGAGTAGCCGTGAGAGGCATGAAGCTGTGGAGCTTCTCAACATGGAAGGTTGTATCCTGATATATCGGCGATATATCGCCGATATATCGATATCGATATGGGACCGATATCGAAATCGATATATCGATATATCTGATTTCAGGCATTTTCTTCAGAAAAATTCCTAGATATAGCGATATATCGCCGATATATCGATATCGACATGATATCGAAACGATACCGATATCGATATGTCCTTCCATGCTTCTCGAACATCCCACTCAAGGGTGTATACAACGAATGAAGAGGTCGTCTGATGCGGATCGATTCCGGCGTCGACGTTGATGATAAAATAATTTTTTTGGTGGATTTTTGGTAGAAGAAAGAGAAGGGTTGAGAAGAAGAAATTGGAGGGGTTGAGGAGAAGACTCGTCGGTAACGAGGGGTTGGAGGAGGAGAACCGCGGAGATCGCGTGGAGGGAGATGGAGAGAGAGGGATAAAAGAGATCAACTCAATTTTAATTCATAACTGACTTCCTAGAACAATGGGCTACCCTCTCTTTATATAGGAGAGAGGGTTTACAAAAATAGTAAATAAATCAAATTAACAACTAATTTAATCCTAATTGACCTCTAATTACCTTAATTGGACTCTAAATTATTTAATTGACCCAAACTACATTTAAACTTTACGAAATAAACGTTGAGATCACAGGCGATCTCAATTATTTAATTAGACCAATACGACCGCTAAAAACGTAAATAAAATTGATTACTATTTAATTAAATGAATGTGACCCTATAATTTGGGGTCACGCTGCATCGACTCTCCACCGCTTTAAAAATTCGGCTCCTGACGAATTGCGTGAACTGCTGGCTTGGAGGATGATTCCGTGCATTCCGTTGTCTTCTGGAAGAATTGATGCGGAGCGAACGGCGGAATCCAGGTGCGGGCGAGGAGGGTGTGGCCGTTGTGGTTGAAGAACATGTGCGGTGCGTACGGCGGCGGCGTCTCTACTGTTGACCCCTTCCCATGATGCTCAAAAAATTGGTGTGGCATGGAGAAGGTGGTCCTTGGAGAAGCCATAATAAAGCAATGGCACAAGGAGAGGAGAAGGGGAGATGTGTCTAAAAAGTAGAGCCATGGGGTCCTTATATAGGAAAAAACCAATGCCCTAGTCCTATTTGGATAAGGAGGATACCCATGGTTCTGATTTTCAGCCCCTCTCTTTAAAAATTTTCGCCACCAGGGGTAGGGATGCAATTTTCGTACCCCTTCAATGGAACCCATATTGAGAGAGTGGCTTTTATCTTTTCCCTTTAAATAAAAACTCAAGTCAGGGGGGGGCTCTTTGTAAATGTTCCAAATCATTCTCCCATCCCACAATTTGTGGGATTGCCATCCCGTAAGTCTCGCAACCCCGGTTAGGGTTCCCTTCTTCAACGCAGCCGCGGGAGGAGGGTGCGTGCGTGGAGGCGCTGTCGGCGCGAGGGCGGTTGGCGGGCGCACTGGGCGGCGCGCGGGGTTGGCGAGAGGCAGCCGGGCTTCGTGGGTCGGCGGTGGCGAGAGGTGGGGGTCGCGGTGGCGAAAGAAGGGCTCCGAGGGGCGGCGGTGTTGCGAGAATGGGGCGAGAGAAGGCATCTCAGGAGGGCGGCGGCGGTGTGGCGCAACCGGGAAGGGGGGATGCGGGGCTGCGCGCGAGTGGTGGAGGAGGAGGGGGAGTTGGGGTGCTGGGGATGAGGCCTGGTGGGCTGAGTGTGGGGAGGGAGGCGATGGGGATGCGGGCGCGGGGAAGCGGGGCGCCGGAGTTGATGGGGCTGGGGCTGCGGGGTAGGGGCGATGGCGGCGAGGTCTGGTGGGCGGAGGGCGCACGGGGCTGGGGTGGGATTGAAGCCGGGAGGAGGCTGCGCAGGCGCGAGGGGGTGGGTGTTGGCGGGCGTTGGAGCCGCAGGTGCTGCGAGGGGTGGCGCGGTTTGCTCCCGGGGTGGCTGGGGCGTCGCTGGGGTGGTTGGAGGAGGTAGCGGGGTCGCTTCCGGCGACGGATTTGGTGTTGGGACGTGCTGGACAGCCACTGTTTCGTCGTCTTTTCCTTCTAACACGGTCTGGACAGCAGTGGATTCTTCGTGGACAGCGAGCACATCATCGTTGTTGACGTTTTTTCCATCCACAACGATCTGAACAGTGCACAGATCATCGTCGACGACAAGATTTTGTTCATCGTCAACTTGTACCATAAAAATATCAACATTGTACCATGAGTCTATCCATTGTTGAACCTTGATGCTTTTCCGGAGGCGCTTCTTGTATTTTTGATGACGCGAATGCGCATGTGATCCTCGTGATAGGGTGGCTTGATCGAGCTTCATCCTCCAATATGCGACAGGACCGTCGAATCGTGAGAACGATTCGATATCCATGCTCTGATACCAATTGATGCGGATCGATTCCGGCGTCGACGTTGATGATAAAATAATTTTTTTGGTGGATTTTTGGTAGAAGAAAGAGAAGGGTTGAGAAGAAGAAATTGGAGGGGTTGAGGAGAAGACTCGTCGGTAACGAGGGGTTGGAGGAGGAGAACCGCGGAGATCGCGTGGAGGGAGATGGAGAGAGAGGGATAAAAGAGATCAACTCAATTTTAATTCATAACTGACTTCCTACAACAATGGGCTACCCTCTCTTTATATAGGAGAGAGGGTTTACAAAAATAGTAAATAAATCAAATTAACAACTAATTTAATCCTAATTGACCTCTAATTACCTTAATTGGACTCTAAATTATTTAATTGACCCAAACTACATTTAAACTTTACGAAATAAACGTTGAGATCACAGGCGATCTCAATTATTTAATTAGACCAATACGACCGCTAAAAACGTAAATAAAATTGATTACTATTTAATTAAATGAATGTGACCCTATAATTTGGGGTCACGCTGCATCATCGTCAGTTCTGCTTGATAGTGAATATATCATGTTGAAGCTGTAGGATCTTCGTCTCATTCCTCATCTGAGAATAAGCGGCTGCGAGTATATCCTACATCACCTTGGTGGTGGGCAGATGTAGCACATAATTGGCGATCTCTATCATCAATGTACCAGAAAGCCAAACCTTGGCATACGCATCATCCGCCTCCCACGATGCGTTAACTCCAGTTTCTCAATTGTCTCTTCCTCGGTAAGAATATGCTTCTTACCCGTAGACTTCATAAATCTCATGAACTGCATAGCCCAGAGCTCATAGTTCATTCCGTCCATCTTGACAATCGACACTGGACCTTTAAAAGCGCCTATAACGGGAACGTCGACTTTGCCTTCTGACATAGAGCCGAATGAAAAAAACTAGGGTTTGTAGATCAAAAGACAAATGTCTACACAACTATACGAGGATTTGAATGCATATGTAGACTTATGCACTCAAGTCCATCAACATCAACGAAAGTCGATGCAAGGATGAAGGGCTAGGGGGCGGCGACAGGTAGCCGGCGGCGGCGGTGAGTTATCGCGATGGAGGAGAGAGAGAGGCCTGGCATCGGCGGCAGCGCCCGAGGACTAGAGTCGGGCAGCGGCGGCGGCCCGAGAGAGAGTGATCGGCACCGGCGGCGGCGCTTGAAGGAGGAGAGGGTGGCGGGTGTGGTTAGGGTTAGGGTTAGGTTCGAGAGCTCTGGCCCAAGGACTGCTGCTTTGATACCATGTTGGGAAAAAGAACAAAGTTGTTTATTCCTTGGAACCCTAGGTTTTCTTATATAGAGGAGAGACATATGGGTAAATTACATAGAAGAACATAATGAAAAGAAAAATAAGGAAACAGTACAGAAATAAGAAATATTTCTACAGGGAGAAAGGGGGAGTATTATGTAAAGTTCTATAGGCTAAATTGTCATATTCTCCCGATTCTCCAGCTTTCATATTCCAGTTTAAATTCAAATTCTCCAATCCAGATGCATGGCCAGAATTCAGACTCTATAGTTCTTCAGATGTTCAGACTCAATGATTGATTTTAAGTCTTCAATTTGATGTGCATATGTTTGACATCATTATTTAAGTGGTCCCATCTTTGTTTTTGGTCTCAGAGTTTTCATGTGATCCATAGGGACTCCAGAATAGAGATCCCATTCCCTATGTCATGTGGCCTACGGTTTTCATGTGGTTTCATAGGGATTCCAAAGTAGAGATTCCATTCTCTCAACCAGTACAGGAGAGACCAATTCTCCGATGAGGAGACGTTTCAGACTCCATTCTCCAACGACCGCGGACTCCGACGACGACGTCTCCACGGTTTTTTTTCTGGTTCGGCTCTTTAGAGAGATGGAGCAGTTGTCCACATGATTCACATTCTTCTACATGTGGCGGGCCAAAGTTCTCCAGACGGAGACTCATTTCCAGTTGCAGTGTCTTTGACACGCACAGTACAGAGCACATGCTCTCCGACAAGGAGATTCAGTTTAACTCACACTCCAGCTCATTTGTTCCTCCCCACCTGCACGGCATGAGAAGCAACGTCCTCGACAGCAGCCAACAGTTGTGTTCGCGTTAAGTTGATATTGTCTATAGTGTCTTGTATTGTGAGTTTGAGTAATTTCTTCCTGTTTGTCCAAGCTGAGTATTGCATGCTCCAGCTTGGGGGAGAGTGTTGGAGTGTATGTGTTGTGCATCACCTATGTGGTAGATGGGTAAATAGATCCATCAAGGATCCATTTACCACATCCAGTGTTTAGTCACGCATCTACCAGTGGTAGGACTTGGAGGGTCTGTGGAGGTTATATAAGAAGCTCCAGACCTCCTGTATCAGATGAGAAAATTCAATAGAACAATCAACCCTTTGAGGCATTCTCCCGTGGTTTCATCCCGGTCCTCATGGAGTAGGATTCCACGTAAAATCCCGATGTTCCTTATTGATTTTATCCTTTATCTCTTTGATATTTGCTTCCATATTTCATTTTTCTAACAGTACCATAAGTCGTTGCAAACTCCATCTTCCACATGATCCCATTCACTCATCTTTGTGGCTACTAAGTAGACGATGTTATGCAAGACCATCAATCAGTATCTTTCATCCAATTAGAAGCTTCTCATTTCTGCAACAAGAAGAGGAAAAATTTTGGACTCCTAAGCCTCGACTTCCCAAAATGGAACTCGACCAACATCTACATGGCGGTCGGTCCCACACACCCTTAAAAATCCTCGTAGAAGAACACGGAAAAGTCATTGAGACTCGATGACCCTTGCTCTTCATGGTCCTCAAGCTTACTTTAACCTCTCCAATGACCGGTCCTAACAAACTCCCGTGATTCTCTAACGACAACTAACTCCCCATGCCACCACCCTACGACATGCCCCATCCCCTTCTTTTCACCATAAAACCCTTGAAATGACACACTAAAGCTCACCAACCTCATGTTGCCCCCTAATGTCCTATTCATCATCCAACAACCTCTCGATGGTGTTCTTCTTGAGCATCTCAAATGTTGCTAGCTAGAAGAATCTAATGTTAGCATCTCCTTCAACTGTCGAATATTCCCAAGAAAAAAATCTAAGTTTACTAAATATAACCTAGAGAAGGCAGGCACATATTCCTTCTTCTAAAATGTCTTCATGTTCGAAAGCTAATCGGTGTGGTGTCTCAGTACCGCCTTAGACAATCAAAGCGTAAGCCTCACCAAAGCAGTCCAAGGTTATGGCCCCGAGGCTATATTCCCGCAAAACTACCTCAATTCGTAAACTTCAATGCCTCAAAAGAAAGGTTTTTTAAAACCTGAGATGGAGCAAGGGTCACCATTGACAATATAAAAGGCCTCCGTAAACTTCAACAATGACAAAAATCTATCGATCTTTCACCTCATCATCCAATTCCTCCATGTGAACTTGCAACCTTCACCTGCGTAGAAATTATTTTGGACATAAGAACAAACTAGTTCTCTGTGATGGAACAAAATATCTATCATCTTTCCTTAAATAAATTCTTCTTTTGGTTTCCAAATGAATGTTCCTTTGTAGCTTTGAGTGGTATAAATTTTTTGAATCCAGTGCTAGCAAGCATAATCTCGCCCAGACCAACATTTTGTTTCAGACCTTTTAACCAATCAATATGACCACGTAGAGCAACTTTTGCTAAAACTTGAGCAGTAAGTCGAGCATTGATGAATCCATCATCGTTGGGACCATGGTTTTCAAAATCGCACCTCGAGGCATCGAGGCATTTTCCTATAAAAATTGCCTCAAAGCAATAGTCTCAATAAGCCTACCTGAGGCGTAAGCTTCAAGGCGTTGAGGTGATACCAAGATGCCCAAGGAGGTGAGACAGTATCGAGGTGTTGCCTCAATTTTGTTATGTATTTTGGGGGGGGGGATTAAATCAAACTATTTTATGTTATACTTTTACAGTGACATTAGTGGCTTGAATAACAATAATTGATAAAATTTTGAGACATTGAAATAACCAAGGCTTTAAAAAATAAGAGTTATCGATTTTCCATTATTGATGCAAGGCATAAGCCTCAAGGCGGTAGAGGTGTAAGCATCAATTTCAGGAGAAAATATACTCAATTTAAAGAGAAAATATATGTAAAAACTATTATTAAATATAATGATATTTTCATAAAATCCTAAACTTCAAATAATCACAAAATATATTAGCATACATCCTAAAATTGAACATTTCCATATTTAATAGATGTACACAATATATCATATTAATCATATAACATGGTTTCAATTTGTAGTTATGTAATATTAATATTGTAAACATGTGAATTTCTAATATTCTTAGAAAAATATACAGTTTCTTGAATATATACCACACTCATTGTAGTGATACAAGTAATTGAATATCATTTGTTGATATAAAATCTTTTCATACTTATTAGAAACAATCATTGTACACTTGCATGATTTCTTCGATGCAATGATGATCGTAAATATTAAAAAAATGGTGAAGCCTTCTCCCATTTTAAGTAGGGTCGACTACATGAATTCTTGCTCAAATCCATGTTGAAAGATCTAAATATTTTTTACGCTGATTGTCAATTACCTAACGCAACCCCCTCAAGGAGGGATTTAAACCATGGTCTTTTGGGCGGTAGGCATATTGCACTACCATCGGACCATCATAGTGGGTCTAATGATGATTGGAATATAAATGTATAATATATATTTATGAAATAATATCTTCCGAGACTAATATATAATGATACTATAATACATTTTTTAGTTTTATAACTAATATATACAGGAAATATGACTAACATATATGTGTACATATACGTTTCGTTCAATATATGAGGTTTGTTACTAGAGATGTGACAAATAATATTATATATTGTGATTTGTATATTTACGAAAACTAATATATGCTTTATAGATTTAATATATTGTAAAAGTATAGCTTTATATAGTTTTATTACTCATTTGCCCAAAAATGCATAGCAGACCAAGGTAACGCCTCGGTACCACCTCACTGCCTCAAACGCCTCAGTATCGCCTCGGGCATTGCCTCAAATTTCAGCGAAATTTGGTCGAATTTCTGACGAATATCGATATCCTTTCGAAATCGAAATTCGACCTAAATGGCCGAAATGGCCGAAATATGAGGGCCCTGGTACAAAAAATGTCCGAAATTTCGGTCGAATTTCGACCGAAATTCCGTTTCAATCGGTCACCGAAATGGTGACCGAAACCGACATTTAGGGCATTGGCCTCGGGTATGTGATGGAACAAAATATTGATCATCTTTTTTTAAATATATTCTTCTTTTGGTTTCCAAATAAATGTCCCTTTGTTGTTTTGAGTGGTATAATTTTTTGGAATCTAGTGTTAGCAAGCATAATACCACCCAGACCAACATTTCTTTTAGACTTTTCAACCAATCATTCAACCAATCAATATGACCACGTAGAGCAACTTTTGCTAAAACTTGAGCAGTAAGTCAAGCATTGATGAATCCATCATCATTGGGACCATGGTTTTCAATATCCCGCCTCGAGACATCAAGGCATTTTCCTATAAAAATTGCCTCAAAGCAATAGCCTCAGTAAGCCTACCTGAGGCGTAAGCTTCAAGGCATTGAGGTGATACCGAGGTGCCCGAGGAGGTGAGAGACTATCGAGGTGTTGTCTTAATTCCGCTATGTATTTTTTGGGGAAAAATTAAATCAAACTATTTTATGTTATACTTTTAAAGTGACATTAATGGCTTGAATAACACAACTTGATTTTTGAGACATTGGAATAACCAAGGCTTTGAAAAACAAGAGATAGATCGATTTTCCATTATTGATGCAAGGCATTAGCCTCAAGGCGGTTGAGGCGTAAGCCTCAATTTAAGGAGAAAATATACTCAATTTAAGGAGAAAATATATATAAAAGCTATTATTAAATATAATGATATTTTCATAAAATCTTAAACTTCAAATAATCACAAAATATATTACCATACATCCTAAAATTGAATATTTTCATATGTATACCATATTAATCATATATTACGATTTCAATTTGTGATTATGCAATATTAATATTGTAAACATGTGAATTTATAATATTCTTAGAAAAATATACAATTTCTTGAATATATACTGTTAGAGTTATTATATTTACATTTATTTTTATAACCCTTCGGGTTCCGTAACCCCTCGTGACCCTTCGGGTTCCGTAATCCTCTTTGACCCTTTGAGTTCCGAAGCCTCCTGTGACCCTTCGGGTTCTGTAACCCTTGTACTCTCTAGGGTTTTCTCTCTATATAAGAGACCCCAGCTCTATGGAATAAGCATATCATTTTAGTTCCTCTTCTCAACATGGTATCAGAGCGACGATCCTAGACGAAAGCCTAATACCCTAAATCCGTCGCCACCACCAGCCCTCTCTCTGCCGACAAGGAGAGAGGGTTGGACCTCCTACATCTCTCGTGATTTCCATGGTCTCGCGCAAGGCAGTCCAAGTCCCCAGTAGCACCAGCTGTCACCTCCAGCGGTACCTCCTGCATCGTCGGCACCGCTTGGAGCCCCCCCCTCCAACAGCCCCAGTTTCACCACAACTTGTTTCTCCCAACTTTTTGTTTCTCCCAACTTGATGTTCCATATTCTTTATTCTATCAAGTGTAGGAGAAAGGAGGAGTCATAGATGATTCTTCAGGACGTCTGCTGCTCTACCACGACTGACAGACCGACACTCCAGACTCCTACTCAGATCATCCGTCTTCACCGAGCATCGACTTCTTCGTCAGGGCGTATACTTCTTTTACGATCCGACTACTACTCCGCGTTGGACTTCTTCTACAGCGATTAATCTCCAGGCACGACAGAGATATGTTCTGGTGACCTGCAGGCACGACAGAGATACGTTCAGATGACCTGATACCGCAGCGACTCTACAGGCATGGCAGAGATACGTTCCGATGACCTGAAAGTCGCAGACCCGTCCTCGAGCGAGGTCTTCTACCAGCAGCGGACATATGTTCTTATGTTGCATCGTGTGAAGATGTGGTGCATACTTTTTTTTTGTTACAAGTTGTAGCTTTCTCAGCTCCAGCTTGAGGAGTGTTAGAGTTATTATATTTACATTTATGTTTGTAACCCTTCGGGTTCTGTAACCCCTCGTGACCCTTCGGGTTCCGTAACCCTCCTTGACCCTTTGAGTTCTGAAACCCCTTGTAACCCTTCGGGTTCTGTAACCCTTGTACTCTCTAGGGTTTTCTCTCTATATAAGAGACCCCGGCTCTGTGGAATAAACATCTCATTTGTTCCTCTTCTCAACATATACCATACTCATTGTAGTAATACAAGTAATTGAATATCATTTGTTGATATACAATCTTTTCATACTTATTAGAAACAATCATTGTGCACTTGCATGATTTCTTCGATGCAATGATGATTGTAATATTAAAAAAATGGTGGAAGCATTCTCCCATTTTGAGTAGGGTCGGCTACATGAATTCTCGCTCAAATCCATGTTGAAAGATCTGATTATTTTTTACATTGATTGTCAGCTACCTAACACAACCCCCTCAAGGAGGGATTCAAACCCTGGTCTTTTGGGTGGTAGGCACATTACACTACCATCGGACCATCGTAGTGGGTCTAATGATGATTGGAATATAAATGTATAATATATATTTATGAAATAATATCTTCTGAGACTAATATATAATGATACTATAATACATTTTTCAGTTTTATCACTCATGTATATAGGATGACTAACATATATATGTACATATAGGTTTAGTTCAATATATGAGGTTTGTTACTAAAGATGTGGCAAATAATATTATATAATGTGATTGTGACTTGTTTATATTTACGACTAACATATACTTTATAGCTTTAATGGAAGGCCCGATAAGTGTTGGAAGGAAACTATACGAAGAGATCTTAGTTTTTTGGATCTAAGCCCGAGAATGACCCGAGATAGATCTGAATAGAGGCAAAAAATCCACGTAGCCGACCCTACTTAAAGTGGGAAAATACCAAGGCCCTAAATGTCGGTTTCGGTCACCATTTTGGTATCGACCAAAACAGAATTTCGATGGAATTTCGGTGGAATTTCGACCGAAATTTCGGTCATTTCGGACATTTTTTGTACTAGGACCCCCATATTTCGGTCATTTCGGTCGAATTTTGATTTCGACTGGATATTGATATTCGACAGAAATTCGATCGAATTTCGCTGAAATTTGAGGCCATGGAAAATACTTTGTTGTTGTTGTATATGCTTTATAGCTTTAATATATGGTAAAAGTATAGATTTATATAGTTTTATTACGTACTTGCCCCAAAAATGGATAGCAGACCCAGGCAATGCCTCGATACTGCCTTACTGTCTCAAGCGCCTCAGTATCGCCTTAGCTATGTGAGGCTTATGCCTCAGATATCCAGTTTGGGGTTATAGCCTTGAGGTGGTTTTCATAGAAAACTACCTCGAGGCATATGCCTTGGTGCCTCGAGTCACGTTTTTTAAAGCCGTGGGAATAACCAACCAACCCTTAACAAATTAGTTCATCAACGCATAATCACTGCATCAAAAAAATCATGTATATGTATATTAATTGTTTTTTAGTTAGTATGAACATTTTATATCAACTAATGATCTTTATATTGCTTGTATCATATAACGAATATAAAATATATTCAAGAGATTGTATGCTTTTGTAAGAATGTAACGATTTTACACAATCACAAATTTGTAAGTATTCATAAAGTAAAATAAATGTAAATGGTTGATATGGTATATTGTGTGCATGTGTAATGTGGGAACTAGACAAATTTAGGAGTTATGATGATATAGTTTGTGGATATTTGAAGTTTAGGAGTTTATGACAATTTAGTTATATTTATAATAGTTTTATATGTATTTTTTCTATAAATTGAGGCTGCAGTCATCCAAGGAAAGTGTCATGTTGAAACCTCCTCCAATTAAAAGAGGAGCCCCTCAAGCGACAACCACCACCTGCATGAGGTTTTCCCATATCTCATCTCACTTGGTACCATCAGTTGGATCGAGCACCCTCATAGCACAATAAATCAGTCCATCAACCTCATTAGTTTTATCTATATAATCCATTCCAACGCATCCTCATTACACAAAGCTGGTGATTGTCTGACAGTTTCATCGATGCCTTTATCAGGTGTGGAGAAAAGTTGGGATTCATGGGGTATGGGTTTCTTATATAGCTTGAAACCCTAGAGACATGTTGGAGATAATTACATAAGAGACCCCGAAGGATTATCGGACTCAATAAAATAGAAGAGCAGATAATTAAATAGCTCCAACACTCCCCCTCAAGCATGGCCTCAAATTTCAACGAAATTCGGTCGAATTTCTGTCGAATATCGATATCCTGTCGAAATCGAAATTTGACCGAAATGGCCGTAATGACCGAAATATGGGGGCCTTAGTACAAAAAATGACCGAAATGACCAAAATTTCGGTTGAATTTCGACCGAAATTCCATCGAAATACCGTTTCGGTCAATCACTGAAATGGTGACCGAAACCGACATTTAAGGCCTTGCCCTCAAGTTGGAACATATCTATCGATCATGCCTAACTTGGAAGTCAACCACAATATGTGTTTGTTTAGCAGGGTCTTTATAAATATATCTGCAAGTTGAAGGTCAGTGGAGATATATGGAATAATGACCTTCCCTCCTTGTACTGCATCTTGAATAAAATGGCGATCAACTTCAATTTGCTTAGTCCGCTCATGAAATACATGATTAGTGGCAATATATGTAGCAGACTTGTTGTCGCAGTACAAAGGAACACGAGTAGTAGCAGAAAGTCTGAGATCCTGAAGAAAGGAAATTAACCAGGCAATCTTACAAGTGACTTGAGCCATCACATGGTATCCAGCCTCTGCACTCGATCTGGAAGCAACGGTAGGCTTCTTGATTCGTCATGTAACAAGGTCCCCCCCTCCCCCAACAAACATGGCATAACTTGTGGTAGATTGTTTTTTCATCCAGTCGGTGGTAGATAGTATGCGCTCAGGAGAACTAGCATAATCAGCATCTGCATATGCGGTGATGTTAGTGTGGTCGTCAGCCCCATAAAAGAGGCCTTTTCTTCTGGAGATTCGTTTAGGTATCAAAGGATCAAGAGAACATCATGCTAATGATAGTAGTAAGGCTTCTCCATGTGATGGTTGGTTCTTCTAATGACATCTGATATATCTAGCCTAGTGATACTAAGGTAGAGCAGTTTTCTCATTAGGCTTCTATATCGTGTAGTATCCTCAAACCCAAGATCAATAGATGTAGCATGTTTTTGTAACTCCGTGGGGATGCCATATAGTTTGCATCCAAGTAAGCCAACCTTTGTTAGAATGTCAAAGAATACTTCCGTTGTGATAGGTACAGTTATTTTGCGGTACATATCACCTCAATGTCAAGCAAGTATTTGAGTTGACCAAGGTCCTTGGTGACAAACACCGTCTGGAGGAAGGCCTTAGTCTCTAGAATGCATGCTTCATCATCACCAGTGATCACCATGTCATCAACATATAAGCCAATATCACTATGATGGATATCAGCCAAATGAACTGATTTCAAAGGTAAGCATGCCAAACCAAGCTCGTGGACTCCGCTTCATGCCATAAATAGCCTTACGGAGTTGGCATACATGCTCCCCATCGACAAAGTAACCTAGTGGATGCACCATGTAGGCATCCTCATTGAGGTCACCATGGAGAAAAGCATTCTTCGCATCAAACTGGAGTACAGACCAATTCATATTAGCAACAAAAAAAAGAATAGTGCAGATTGATCTCATTCAAGCCGCCAGAGAAAATGTCTCAAAGTGGTCCACATCATAGGTTTGAGTAAATCCCTTTACCACAAGTGTGGTCATTAATCTGTCGATGGAGCCATCATGCGACTCTTTCACCATAAATACCCATATGCATGCAACTAGCTTGACACCACGAGGACACGGCACAAGGTCCAACGTGCCCCTGGAAGCAAGCGCAGTCATCTCCTCATCCATGGTATTTTTCCAACCATGGTCATGAAGTGCACTGTAAAAATCAAGAGTAGTAACCACCATAAGAGCATTTGTAAACTACATGTCACAACTAATAGAGTATCAATGGAAGCAAATGTGACAATGGATGTATATTGCTTCCTTTTTGGTCTCTACAGTGCTATAGTAAATTATAGGGAGCATCCGAAGCAGCAGCAGTGGGTACACTTGAAGGCACATCATCCTGCAATAGGGAATATGTAGTACATAGTGAGAATGAATAGCGTATTTCCATTTGAAGACAATTGGAGGAGGCAGAAGCTCCAAGGGTATGTCACTGACAGACTGAGTAAAGTGCTTGTTCTGTCCAAAGAATGTAACACCAATAGAAACATAGCAGCGTTGACTAGTAGCACCTAAAACCCTTTTGGGTCCAAGAACAACCAAATGTTAGATTGCACGCGGAGACAATTTATATGTAGTCTGAAAATTATAAACAAAGGTTGTGCAACCAAAAATTCTCAATGGAAGAGGAAGGGTTTCTCATTGTTTTATAAAAGCGAAAAATTAGTTACCCCATTGAGAACTAAAGAGGACACCCTATTAATGAGGTAGGTGTCAATAAGAATATCATCCCCTAGTAGATTATGGGAATCTTCATGTAAGTAAGCAGGGTACAGAAAATGTCCAAAAGGAGGCATAGTTTCCTTTTCGCTGCCCATTCTGCTACGAGGTATACGGACAGGAGGTCTGGTGAAGAGTTCCTTGAGTAGCAAAAAATGAAACCAAATCCTATCGAGTGAATTCAAGAGAAATGTCAGTCATGAAAGTCTGAATACGAGTAGAGAAATATGTCTCAATAAGCAGAGAGGATTTTAAATAGACCCAAGAAGATATATTGTTATCATCCATGAAGACATCAAAATATATGTGACCAGATGTAGTACGGATGGGAGAGGATCCCCAAATACCACAATGGACTAAAGAGAAGGTAATGATCGATGTGGTTCAGTACAACGTAGAAAAGAAGCATGATAATGTCTGTCAAACTGACAGGATTCGCACTCAAAAGGTTTTAGTGATGACAATACGAGAAGCACCTGAGAAAGATCTTTAGCAAATGGGTGACTGAACCGCAAATGCCATAGGAATGGGTCAGCAGAAATAGAGACATCACTCGTAAAGGTCGAATCGGTAGGATATTAAGGTAGTAAAGGTCGTTCTTCTCTAGTCCCCCATCAAAAATCTCTATCGTCAAAATGTCCTAAAAATTGCAATAGAACTCATAAAAATCACTCCACAATATAATTCAACGCATAGCTTATGAACTGATAATAGGCTTAGAGGAAAATCGGGTAAATGCTAGAGAGCCTGAGTTTGAAGGAAAACCCATAGTCCCAATGGTAGTAACAGGAGAATGAGCACCATTGGCTAACCGAATCGTCTTCACAGTGGACGAAGGTTGAGAAGAGGTCAGAAGACTGCATTTTCTAGTCAAGTGAGTAGACGCACCAGAGTAAAAAATTCATGTTAGTGCATTAACAGAAGCAGAGTGAGCTATATTACCTTAGGTAGTAATCAAGTGCGTAGAAGTTGGAGAAGGAATCTCACCGTGAGTAGATCGTTTGCAACACTTGCATCAGGCAAGAGTAGTACGTGGTAGAGAGTTGGATTGTATGTCCAGAGTTACGCCCACAACCACGGCTAGAATCACGACCACAACTATAACCCAAGTCACAACTTCAGCTTCTACAAAAGTTGTGGCAGCTGACAAACACCTTGAAAGCCTGAGACCAGAGCACGAAGCTATATTTTCCCTTGAGTTTGATAGAAGTCCCTTGAATCATCGTAGAAAATTTGAGCTTAATCTCGGTATAAGTTGTGGCCATCATGGTCAGATACATAGTTCAAGATGTAGTTGCAAGTGTTTAAGCACACATTAGGGCACGATGCCCTTGTTTTATAGCATAGGTCTCACGCACAAGTAGGTGAGTGTGTGGCATGTCTAAGGTCGCCGCAAGGATCGTCGATAGGATGCCACAGATCAGATTACGCACGATGCCCCTGTTTAGGATGTCACAGATAGCATTAGCACCAACAAGGGACAATCTGAAAGTCGTTGTACCTAATTTACGTTTTCAGCACATCAAATATGCCATTTGTGATCAAGGGAGGTCATTAACAACGGAGAGATCAGACCTATAGCCCTACTACAACCCTAGATCTGAATGGGACAGCAGGAATTAGGAGGTGTTAGATGGCGGTGCAATCAGGATTATAGCAGTTGGACAGCAGCAATCAGGAGGTGCATCAATCGGATTAATCGAGATCACAGGAGGTACTGGATGGCGGCGCAATCAGGATTGCAGCAATCCGATCATGATCGCAGTGTTGGTAGTGATCTTGATCGTTGCATGTAGCCCGGCTGCAACGAGAGAGGGTATCGCGAGAGTCCTAGGCAATGATCAACCTAGGCAGCAAAAGGCATGGGCACGTTGCTGGCGAAAAAGGGGCCCATGCGAGGCCTCTGTAGGCTCGCGTGAGACCTGCACAAGAGGTGCAGAGCGTCGCACAACGGATGGGTTGGTGGTGGCGATGGGTTTTAGGTTTCAGGCTCCAATCTAAGACCGTTGCTCTGATACCATGTGGAGAAAAGTTGAGAAAGAATGGAGAAAAGTTGAGAAAAGTTGGAATGTTTTATTTATGCGGTATGGGGTTTCTTATATAGCATAAAACCCTAGAGCTCTTTTAGAGTCAATTGTAAAAGAGGCCCTTAAGGGTTACAAGACTCAATAAAATAAAAGAGAGGATAATTAAATAGCTTCCACATCAGGAAACTCACTAATGCCTATCCCCATTAATTTACATCCCATGACCATACCTCATAGAAATCCAGTAAGTCCCCTACAAAAAAAACTAAATTTGCACCCTACAACAAATAGCTCCCTAACTCCTCATCTTCCCTTTACACTCAAGTCTTTGACATTATGTGTCAGTATCCACATTAATCGAGCATAATCAACACTGCCTCTCATGTGATCGATGGAGGTCCCCCCTACCACCATCGGCATGCTTTGAGAGCCCATCATCACTTCTACCTCCATAATCACCCCCGAAAAACTCCACCCCCACCTCGACTTCCACCATAGGAAGTACCTGCCTTGCTCCCTTATGTACCACTGCTAAATACCCCATCCCATAGCCTGGAATTGAACCCCAGCAGCTCATCATTTGTCATCCACCTCTTAAAATCCAATCACTCATCTAGCATCCACTTGTAGCACGCACACCAGCCCTTACAAACGACAACTTATAACAAAACCTTAACATCATATTCCCTATTTGTTGAGCTCTCCTCCCTCCAAGCAACCTTCCGCAAGTGACTCCAACTTCTCCTCCCCTACCAATACCCTTACCCTTCTAACCTCTTGCCCTAAACCCCAGCTCCTCACATCCCAAGTACCATCCAAATCATCACAACCCCCCCCCCTCCCAGCCACTAATGTAATCCTAGAGTGTCATTCAAGCAAGAATCCATCAAGCAGGTCCCAAGCAACCCAACCCAACCTTCGAGCATCCGACGACATCTGATGTTCTTTGAGCATCTGCGACAATCTACAAAGCCAGGTCAAGGACCTTCCCACTAACAAACTTTCACTAAGCAAAATATCCCCCACCCATCGGACATCCTCTAAACGAACACCAACCCACGTTGGCATTTCCAGACTCATAGGCAACCCACCACCGCTCAAGTGTCTACTTAGAGCTTGGACTCTAGCAACCCACCACCGCTCCAGTGTCTACCTTAGAGCTAGGAAATGGGAAGATCAAACCAATGCACAACATGATTACTCAACATGCAAACCCACCGCCCAAATGCCCAGGATGTGTTCAAACCGTATAACTGACATGCACAACCCACCTCTATAAGAAGCACAACCACCTAATCACTGCCTAGAGCCTCATCTACCTCCATGTTCGAGTCACGATCAAAAAGCTTACACCACCTTTCCAGCTAAACTTTTTACCAACCCCCTTGAGATTCAATCCCACCACATTTTATCTTTCCCTCTCCCTCAAAACTTTCATGAAAAAAGGCAATGCATGCATCCCACCAACCGACCCCCACGACAATTAACGAAATAGGCAAGGTTGCTCTCACTCCTCCATCCTTACCTACAAGCCTACTAGGTCCCTCACAGTTGTTCCCCTAACCTCAGGAGACCCAACCTGATCAACGCTCGCCAATCGCCATGCACACATCCTCCTTTGTTCATCATCAATCTTGGTCACCAAGCACCCACCATCGAGACCACCTCACCCCTTAACGAAATTCCATGTAGCTAGTGATGCATAAACATGGTCCCCATCCTCAACTAAACCCCTGCTCTCCCCAACTCGAATCGTCGTAAAGAAGATGCCACTGCACCTCCTTGTGATCGCCTTCCCGACCTACGCCTACACCGCCAACCATACCAATGGCAATGCATCCTCGGCAAAACTGGAGGCACCACCTTCACCTCTCTCCAAAATATAGGCCCAAAAGGACATCAAAGCGACCCATGATGGTCACCTCCAACCAATCGGTCGCTACATCCTCGTTGATAGCCCGCAGGTGTCTCCACCTCAATAGACCTTCCCCCAAGGGAGTAGAAAGGTTTGCCACATACTACCTCCCACTCCGCCATAGTGGCTCTCCTGAGTGGTAGAAATGTTGACGGAGTAAAATCGAAATACTGCTATAGGGTTTTCGACAGCTCCGACAGACCTTTCCAGAATTCCTCTAAAATGAGAGCTCCCCCATCGCCATGCATGTCTTCAACCTAACAATCCACTTGTGGCCCCACCATCAATCGTTGTTATCCTTCCCAGATCACCTTCCCTCCATAGAATGTTATGCCTTGGACTCGAGCCTTGATGGTGGCTAACACCCTAACAAAGGAGGCACTGTACAATGTCCTAACAGACTCCAGTGTTCGAGCCCCCTACACCTAAAGCAACCCACGTTGCAAGGGGACACCTCCTCGTTACATCTAACCACTTCCTTCGGTCACCGAGCTCCCCTCACCCACCATTTTTACCCATCAAATCCTCTCTCTTGGGAGCTTCTTAAAATCTCTCAAAAAGGAAAGGTTTAGGGTTTTTTTGAAGAAAAATGGGGAACATGCTAAGGTATCTATCCCAAATGGATTAAAAATAATGAGCAAAATCAAGTAACAAAAGCCAAGACTCAAGTAGAGTCTTAGCTGAAAGAATCACGTTTTCCACATAAAAACACATTGAAAATGTCATGAGGGTCTTTGGCTTGGGGGCATGGTAGGTTTCATGTCTAGCGGGGGGAGGAAGGGCATGAGATATTGGTTTATAACAGAGGGCATTAACATTTGCAACGTCGGGAACATCAGTTTCTTAGTAAGTCCCTTGAAATCAGCACCTCAAATGACGATTATTTCCAACTCACCAGTCGTCGCACCCTTCAAATATTATAAAAATAGTTGTGATGAAACCAGCGATAAATCAATCGCCATCCACTCCCCATTTTATACCCGCCTCGACAATCCTCCCCTTCCTACTTGTATATTATGCCCCTATCCCCCTTACTACTCAAGGGTTTATTCAACCATTTGCTCTTAATCTCCACATCCCTAAGATCGGTGAGACGTAGTCTCATTGTATTTGCTCGGATCCCTACTCGCACATCGGTTCTCAAAGTTGGATCATTGTAACTTTAAAAAATCAATATTATTAGACTAGGAATGTTAATATTCGTAAATATTAGTGATGATGTTAAGAATAGTCGGGCATTGGCATTTGGGATGTGGGTTGCATAGTGATCCCAGAAATAGCATTTGAAACATCTGTTTTAGGGGACGTAATGACAAACCAACATCATAGACGCAACCAATGGTCCCTTTGCTAATAACCAGAATCATATGCCCCTCGTATAAAATCCACCATGCACCCCAAGACAAATCCCCCGGTGTCATGGGTATATTTGTGTGTATAAGGGATTCTAGAGGTTTGCTAAAGGTATGTGATGGTTATGTACTCTTTTGTGTTTGTTTTCTAATAAATTCTACATGGCATACCACAACGGATGACCGTCATTTGGATTTTCTAAAAAATGAGATATGCTCCAAGTGCACATCATGGCAATCAAGCGTTCATGACTATTTTAACGAGAGTCTGGCCATTTATATTTTATTGGGTTTAGTCGAAGCATGAGCTACATTTCTATATAATGAGATTACGTTGATGTCATAGGTGTTTTGATTGGCACATTGTTCCCAATGTGAGAGATGATTTTTAAAATAGGTAAGATATAAACTTTAGAAAAGGAAGTGCTCGATCACAAAACAATTTACACGGATTAAGTATTATGATTTTTGTGATACGAAGAATGCTAGATATGATCAAATTGTACCACTTCATGATACTATGTCAAATCTAACAACGCACCTTCGCCCTTGGAGGCTTGTCAACAGGTTTATCTCCTGTGTATTTCCGGTCAACATAAACATGCTTAATGAATGTTCTGAGTTTATCTACGTTGCTACAAAATCAAAGAGATACCATTAATCAGAATATACAAAAAAAGTAGCCACTGGTAAGAATTTGCAAATACATCATAAACATATGCAAAAAATTTGTCCATGGGCACGAACCCTGATCATTAAACAAAATATGCAAATAAAATTTACAAAATACCCTTGACATAATTCCTAAACATTAATCATGGGCATACTTCATAGAGATTAACCACGAGTATAGTTCAAACAAATAGATCACATGCATATTTCCTAGAAGTCAAACGTATATATACAACTAGAGTTTGCAAAGATAAAATAAATGCAGATATGTCCTCCCAGGCATGATTAGTAAACATAAATATCTGGCTTTGTTCTTTAACATCGCAAAAAAAACCAAAAAAAGGAGGAGCGGTTGGAGGGGTGGAAGGCTGTCACTCTATCCAAGGGCGGAAAGCTTACCTTGCTCAAGCACGTCCTTTCTGCCATTCCGATATTCTTCTTCTCGACCCAACTCATGCCTGTGGGGGTAAGAAGGAAGGTCGAGGCCTTGATGAGATCGTTCTTTTGGTCTAATGGGAGGCAGGAGAAGAAGGGGTTACACTTGGTGGCTTGTAAGGATCTTGTCGTACTTGTTGAAGAGGGTGGTCTGGGAATCAGGGATGTGGATTGTATGAACAGAGAATTGCTTGCCAAATGGGTGGTGCGCATCTGGGGATCTTCGGACTTGCTTGTGTTGCGGCTGCTGCGGAAGATTTATGGGGTCACAAGCGAGCTGGTGGCGGCAAGAAGGCGTCATGAGTCTTCGTTGTGGAGCGGGATCCGTGCAGTGCTTCCGGACATGAGGCCTTTCCTTCGGCCAAGGTTGGGGAATGGTCTTCTTTTCATATTTTGGCACGATGACTGGACGGGGGAGGGGGCGATGGCGATCCGCTTTCCTAGGTTGTTGGCGCTGGCTATTGACAAAGGGGCGCGGGTGGCGGAGGTTGTGGACTCGGGGGCATGGGCACCGAGGTTCCTTGCGGTTCTCTCGGAACAGAGGTTGCAGGAGTATTTGCGGCTGCTTGCGGAGATACCCTCGGTCGAGGAGATGTCGGCGGAGCCTGATCTTTTTGAGTGGACAGAAGGTAAGTTCTCAGTAAGGATGGCTTACCGAAAATTGCGTGGTGATGGGGGGGAACGAGACGAAGATCTATGTGCGGATTTGAAGATGATTTGAGCGGCAAAGATCCCTACTAGGGTAAAGGTGTTCCTATGGTGCCTGAGGAGAGACCGTCTGTGCGACAAAGTGAGGAGGGGTAGATTGCTGGGCGTGGCGGATATCAGTTGTGACAGATGCGAGGATGGAGTGGAAGATGCGAACCACATCTTCTTCGGATGCACGACTACGGCAAACGTGTGGGACTCTTTAGGGTTGCAATGGGTGCAATCATCCTGTGCGAATCTTTTTTGGAGATCTATTCGTGCGGTGGGAGTCGGATCCTCGGTGATGTCTCCAGGACCTTTGCAGTACTATGGGCTATTTGGCTTGGTAGGAATGATGCCACTTTCAAGGGCCAGCGGTTTTACTATGAAAATGTTGTGGCGCACTGTAACGCACTGTACAATTTCTGGGTCTCCAATTGATGTAATTTCTTGCAAATCAATGAAGTTTTTGGTGTGGTGACTCCCATCTTGGGAGGGCTCCCCCTAGTTCTTACTCAAAAAAAAACCAAAAAAATATACCAAGTTTCAGCATTGGGCATAGACATAAATTAGACTTTGCAGGATATGCCAACTTTCAGCCTGAGTTAGCTGATGTAAGATGAGTATATTGCAACGAGGATGATAAGAGAACCCTAAAACCTCATGAATAGTAAGTTATTGTACTCTATCAACATGGTATCAGAGCGATGATCCTAGACAAAAATTCTAATACCCCACCCATTCCCTACCCCCCACCCGCCAGCCTCCACGTCTCTCCACGTGCGTCTCCAGCGCTGCCACAGCACCACTGCAGCAGTCGTGTGTCGCCACAATGCCACCGAAGCAGCCCCGTGTTGCTACAGCGCCGCTGCAAAAGCCCTAACGCTATAGCAGCGGCCCAACTGTGCTGCAGCAGTGGCCCTAGCGCCGCTGCAGCGCATCCCCGCGCTACCCCTCACATCACCGCGGGCCTCCGTGCGCCGTATACGGCCCTCATGGACGATTCATCTCCTCTCCGTCGCAAAAATCCAGCCTGAAATAGTCTATTTTGACCAGATATTGTGATATCAGACCTCTAAATCACATTTTCCGGCCTTAGCATGGATGGTTGTATGACAAGGATGGTTGTATGAGTCTACACGTACAACCAATCCTCTATATGATAGTGTAGACTTGCTCAAATCGATCTTTCTCCCCAGTCAAGTTCCATCTCGGCTTTCTTTCTCATCATGTCAGAGAACAATGGTGACATTTTCTCTTTGTTCGGTGCCTTCAAGGGTAGGCACCCATCGTGAAGATGGATGGGAGAAAATATGAGTTGTGGTTCATGCAGTTTATGACCCTTATGCAGTGCAACAAGGAGCACATTCTGGCGAAGCCCGAGCCAATGGATAAAAATGGGGGCAGTGCTTCGTGGAAGCAAGATGACGCGTACATGTGAGTTTGGCTCTCTTGGACCCTCACCACAGATATCGCTAAAGATATTGTGAACCAGCTCACCACCAAGGCGATGTGAGATATTCCGGCAGCCATGTATGCCCAGGCGAAGAACGAGGACAAGATTCTTCAGCTATGATTTGATATATACACGGCCAAGCAAAACAGTCGTCCTCTGCATATATTCTATCCCTTGCTTCACGACATGTTTGAGAAGCTTTAAAGCTTCATGCATGTTACCACTTCTATAGAGCAACATATGACATACACGAACTCCACAATAGTTGGAGTTCTCTTGGCATCCCTAGAACCAAAGTATGAGGTCGCACGTGCACGTCTTCTTACATGCGTGACCATACCTCCAATGAAAGAGGCCTACAGTCGATAGGTTGCTTAACCCACCCACTGCCACCACACAAACCTCTTCAGCGATGGTTGCATCTCATGACAGGGGAGGTTCTACATAGTTAAGAGGGTGTGGTCCCCGTGACAGAGGTGGATGTCGGTGTGGCTCTTGCACCTGTTGTCGTCGTCCAAGTCACTCTGAGGACACATGCTATTAGAAGCATGGATACCCCACATCTGCTCGTGTGGCCGAGCAGATTGAGCCTCCAGACAGTTCGGTTGCTCAAGCAAATCCACACCTTACCGATATTGTCTCCCATCTGAGGGATATAATGACTCTTGTTGCAGGCACCACTACAGGCTCCTCAGATGTTGCAACCGCTGCTAGAACTTCTTCGAGCTCCTCATGTATAGCCCATGCTTTTACCAATTACAGTAGGACAGATATGACAGAGTGGATTATGGACTTTGGTTTGTGACTCGGACCTGTTCTAAAAAGTCGAGGTATTTCGAATTGTTTGTTGACACGGACAAAGTAAGGGAAAACGTCTGAAATGATTTCAATATTGGACCCTGGACATAGAAAAGTTCTGAATCGAATCTCTTTAGAAAGAAGATCTTTTTTCTCATAGTAGCCTGCTCCAGTCCCCTTACGAAACTTTCGTTATTGGGTTAGCCATACACTTCACATGTTTCTAGCGATTTACATGGCATCATCAAATGATACAAGTCTTGTTTTCACATCATCAGGGTGGAGACAGAGCACAATTCCCTTCTTATATGTCTATACCCCTTATTAGATGGATCGTCATTACACCTGGAGTTTATTTACCCATCACAGGACAGGAAGAGTTGCATTTGACGACATACATGCACTTGTAGAATGTTTTATATGCTTCTAATTTTCAGATGAACTTGCTTTCTATTAGTCAGATCACGAAGGATCTGCATTGTCATGCATTTTTTTACCCCTCTTCTCATGTGTTTCAGGATATACTCATGGGCAAGGTGACTGGATGTGGTCGTAAGCAAAAGATAGAAGAAATAAAAATAAAATGTAAAAATAGTATATAAATATAATAATATCTCTACAATCATAAATGTTAAATTTAGTTATTCAGGCATCAAATGTCGCTTCTACTATTTTAATGTTAAATTAGTTATTTTTTTGACTTTCAGCTAATTTTATAGTAATATGTTCTCTCGTTTATTTAATTATTTTCTTATGTTGCTGAATTCAAGCTTCAAATGATGCTAATGTTATTATTTTTGTTATGAAAGATGTCAATTTCTTATTATGAAATTATTTCGTCATTGTTTTCGAATTGATTTTTTTATTATATTTCATAAGAATTTTTTTGTTCTTATTTTTTTCATTCTAACAGTAAATATGCCAACTAATTTCACCTCTCGGATTCTTGTCATGAAGAATTCTTTTATCTAAATGGATGCTTTTGAAAATACTTTGGTTATCACATTGTATTTAAAGGTATATGCTTTATATTTCTTCTATGTTAGTTTTTTGAAACATAAATATGTAATATTTGAATTTATCATAATATTTTTAATTAATTTTTATTAAAATAATACAAACCACATAATCTCTATATACTTCTACCTATTCGCTTGCTCGCTTCAAACCGCCTAACCAAACAAATACCGCATACCGACCTTCTGAACTCTAGGTGCTTTATTATCTAGGTTTAGCACATCCCTCTTCTCTGAGAGGATTTTTTACTACATATTGTCGGTGGGGCTGATGCAGGATTTCATGTCACCCGGACCAATACAAATACTTGGGAGTTGGTGTGAGAGGACTTCTAAGTTGTTGCCCGAGATATCATGTGTTGAATGGCCAATTGTCGATATAAGATCAGGTCCTGACAATAGAATGTAGGCTGCTATGGAAGGCTAGGGTACCTCTGAATGCGAGTTTGCATGCCTTGTTAGTGAGACTGAAGAGATTAGTTTGAAAAGAGGAGCGCGTATTGTAAAGAATGCAGTGCATATCGCAAAAATATTGTCTCGAAAATGACTGAAAATTTGTAATTATGTCATTATCTTGATACATTTCTTGGATGAAGTCCCACACTAGACAATCATCTTTTTAGCTTCTTTTTTTTGAAAGGATCTTTTTAGCTTCTTTTTTGAAGGGATCTTTTTAGCTTCTTATTAAAAAAACATACTTTATGAAAAGGTATAGTCTAATCGCTATTCACAAAGAATACTCAAAAAAGTTATTGTGGAGTTGGTGAAAAACCTGCTATCGGGAAATGAATGGCGTTGTGCATCCCACTCCTTAAAGAAAACTTCTCTAGCACGCTACAAAAAAAAGCAACCAAAATAGTATGAATATAGGACTCGTAAATTAATCGCATGGAGGTCAAAATGTTTGAAAAGGCCAAAACAATCCAGAGTACCTCATTTCCTCCTTCTTGGAGATTGGAAACTTCTTGCGAAGTGAACTTAGCCATTGATACGGATTTCACACGATGAGTGAACTCCCGACTGGAAGAGGAAAACAAATTAGCCACTATTATTTAACTATGATCAACAAACTAGTGTGATGACACATGTTATCGATGGTTTGTTATTGGATTAGAAGAAAGAAATGAGCCCGACAAAATAGCCACCTATCACTAAATAATTAGTTTTAGTTGGCTTTCGAATATATAATGCCAAGGAAACGTGAAGTGCAAGAAACTTGACTTGATAGAATAGTATGCAATAGGCAAATATGTTAATAGGACTTACTGTATTCCACTGCAGTTGGTACAGATGAAGATTGAGAAAGTGGTACATACATACTGTGGTCCCTGTTCAGCACAAATTTAAAAAGAGAAAGTTACTACAGGATGATGGATTTCACTATTATCGGTGGGCGTCGAGGCACTTCCTATTTTATATAGCAAGTAGATGAAGACATTTCAGTTTCCACCAAAAAACTGAAGGCCTTTTTCTGGACCTAAACTACCAAAATATGTTATCTCAGACCAAGGCAACCTCAATTTCCATCACCACTCAAAGATATACACAGAGGTTCACTCTAGATCCAATAGGTCTCATACCAACTCATGAAGGATACCATAAACTTATTTATATTGAACAGCATTCTAAAAGAAAAATAAAGCCAACTAAAGCTTCTTAAACTTTCAGCTTAATTAATGTTTGTGATCCACCATCTCACTTCCACTAATCAACCATCATTATTCTTTATTCATAGCAAGTTCTTGTTGGAAACACTGGATTCCAATACTCATCCAATACCCATCCCTATTGAACTTCACTGCATCAGGCTGAACTCAAACAGCATGTATCAGGATATACCTTGCAATAGCAGTCCAAGCCTAGAAAATTGAAAAAAGTTGGGCTAGATAGCCAACATCCACCATATAACTATCGTGTATGTCTTGGTCAACTGCATCGAATGTGGGTAAGAGGCTCCGTTTTGTACCATTTGGCCCTATTATCTCATCTTACAATTCAACTGCTAGTCAATTATGCCAAAGTCAAAAAACACCCCAATTACATGTTTACTGTCAAATGTTTGCATCGTCCTCACCAGACCCATTTTCGGCAATCAAAGTGGCTGTGCATTTCATGTCGAGACGGTTTCTAGCACCACATCTTTTTCATATCTGTTTGAGCAAGCGCACTGTGATAATGAAGCTTGAGTTGGACATATCCACGGTCAAGTAGCTAAATTTGAAACGCAACCGCTCAATACACGATCCAAATAATGCAATCTCGTGATGTGTGGTCAATCATGAACGCCAGATTGAAACAAGGCGAGAAGCTCCATGAATTACAAAACCATGATTTACGTCTATCATTATCCCTACTATATTAACAGCTATCGTTTTGCCACGTCCAAAGACAAACAACCCCAAAATTCAAAAAATCACTCTTTTCATTACACATGCACTCTTCTCATCGCAAACCTTGGAAAAAAAACCTACCCTCACGAACTTCACCAATCTTCCTCCAAAATGCTTGATTTCGCAACATAATTAAACATAAAAAACCTAGCTATTTCCCCGTACCAAGCTGTTGCAGTTGATGCATTTTCGGTTCGCCGGCAGCTTCAGGAGCCCCCGTATGATCCTCTCGTTCTTCTCGTCCTCCTTGATCCGGTTTGCCATCCCCTCTACCCCTCAACGCGCGAACCGAACCGCAGATCCGGCGCAAGCTTGACCTAAACGATCAATCCGAGCTCGGAAATGGATAGATGAGTGGAGATCTGGGCGGAAATCGGAGGGGGCTGCGCGGATCTGAGGATTGGGGAATTAGGATTTCCGGACAGATCCCCCGCGATCGGGGGCGTCCGCAAATCGCCAAAGAAGAACGAGAGAAATCAGCAGACAGAGAAGAGAAATGGGGGTCAAATTTCCTCCACCTTTCGCGCTCAGATATGACCCCGATGACCACAGGAGGACGCCGGTTTTTGCCGGTTGGGAGATGGGGGTCAGCCGGTATCTGCACCGAATTGACCCTTTTACCCTTTAGTTACGTACGCAATCTTCAGATCCAGTGTAAAGCTGTGTGTTTGGAGTTTGGACTTCGGAGTTGGTTTGAAAGGAACATAACTTTTTATACCATAAATAAATATGGAAGCTTGGAATATGAATGGATTTTATGGATTAAGATGCAAAATTTTTGTGCTTTTAATGAGTGAAAAATAATGTATGGTTTGAGACATGACATTCAACATTTTTGATGACAATATTAGGTGAGTTGGAGTAACCACGTGTCACAGGGTTAGTTAGATTGCTAACCCTCCTGTGAATAGTGTTGATTGGGATGGTTGAAATGGTGAAAGTGATATGATATATTGTTTGCGTGTTATAATGATTGTTTATAACATGCATATGATGGTATATTTTTAAATCAAATGTAATCAAAAATATCGTAACAAAGAAAATGTGGAATCCACACAATTAACTCCAACCCAGGAATGCAATGGTAGAGTTAGGGATATCCCGAAACCAATTGAGTTAACCTGGAGATACTATAATGATCAAGTTAGCAGTTCAAATGTGAATGGCATTAATATGTGTATGGTCTCCATGTCATATGCATGCATATGTGTCTAGGGATGCATAGATCAACTAGTGGCTTGATTTTAGAGCATTACATCAATCCTCGCAAAAATGACTTTGGTTGAAGGAACCCTTATAATATGAATTCCTCTTTGTTTGGGGATATACATTCTTGGTTTCCCGTCTTTTTTGTGAAAAAATGAAAATATGGGGAAACAAGTGACGCACATAGCGAGTTGGGTTGAGCATAGTAGATACTAGGATCGATAAGCCTAAGTTTGCTTTTTATAGCGAGAGATTCGGAAGTACACCACACAGAGAGTGAATAGTACCTTGCATAATGTATTCAAGTAAAACTTTTAACTCAATCAATGACAAACGCGAAAAAGATGAACAATTTAAGGTGTACAGACTACATAACGTGGCTAGGCTTGGCCTACAATGGACTTACAAATAAACACTCACTTAAAACTAAGGGTAAATTACAAAAAAAGGGACTGACCTTTTACATGGATTCCCAATTTAGGGACTAATTTTTAATTTGTATTAAACAGGGGACCAAACTTTAACTTAACGTTCCAGTCCCCGACGCCGTCAACATGCACTCAATCCATAATTTTACTTGACGAAATTACCCATGTCCAGTTCTGCCCTCGCCCAAATAGATGGTATCTTGTGGAAGGGGAGGAGGATGATGGGGGCGCCCTTCTGCTGCACGCTCGTCGCTATATCCTTACGGATGTTGGAGAGATCGGAGATGGCCGTCATCGACCTGATCACCACGCTACTCCAGCACCCCCTCCCCCCCGCGCCTCCGTCCTGGCTCTCGCAAGCTCCAGCTCCCCCTAATACCCCCTCCCCCACGCCTCCGCCTCCGTCCCCGCACGCGCCTGCACCTGGGACACCCCCTCTCCCCCGTGCCTCCCCACGAGCTCCAGCACCCCCTCCCCTGCAACCCAACTCCACCGCCAGTCGCCGCCACCCCCCCTGACCCGCACGTCGCCTGCAACCCAACTCCACCGCCAGCCCACCCCCCCCCACCCCCGCATCCCGCACGTTCGCCTGCAACCCAACTCCACCGCCAGTTGCCGCCACCCCACCCCCCACCCCCGGCCCGCACGTCGCCTGCCACCCAACTCCACCGCCAGTCCCCCCCCCCCCCCCCCGCGCGTGTCGCCAGCAACGCAACTCCACCGTCAGTCGCCCCACCCACCCCGGCTCCCCCACATGCCCCCTCCCCACGCCCCCCTCCCCCCGCACCCGCATGCGAGATCCAGCACCCTCCTCTCCCGCGCCTCCCCGCCCCGCGCCTCCATTCGGCTCCGGCAAGCTCTGGTTGTCATGGCTCCCTCGCATGCCCCCTCCCCGCACGCGCCTGCACCTGCGACACCCCTCCCCCCACGCCGCCTGCAACTGCAACCCCACCTCCACCGCCCCCCGCGTGCCCCTAATCCCCCCGTGCATGCGCTTGCACCTGCAACCCCTTCTAGCAAGCCACGAGGCTCGAGCATGTTGCCGTGACAGAAGCCTAGAGGGTCATCTCAGCCATCCATAGTGAGGGGAAGGAGAAGAGGTCGCAGGGTGCTCATCACCTGGGGTAATTTCGTCAAGTAAAATCATGTATTGAGTTGCATGTTGACGGCGTCGAGGACTGGAACGTTAAGTTAAAGTTTGGTCCCCTGTTTGTTACAAATTAAAAATTAGTCCCTAAATTGGGAATCAATGTAAAGGTCAACCCCTTTTTTTGCATTTTACCCAAAACTAATTGTAGTGTAGCCCAAACAGTGTGCACACACAATTTACCGGATTTACTTTCTACACAATAACAAAAATCTCATCGAAACGCGCTAAAATGGTGTAATATCACCAAGAGTTTATCCTCTTTTTGAGAAGATGTA